>JASPKZ010008377.1:1175000-1697500 GCA_030220185.1 Diploptera punctata
CTTATTAAAAAGAAGAATATAATTAATTAATTAACAATAAAAAACAAAATCATAGTCTCTTAAAATGTAATAGATAAAGTCACACAACTTCCTACAGTAGTAATTCCTATATAAAATATTTATCAAAGGCAGTTGAAATATATTTTGGCATAATCTAATTTAGTAATAAATTCATGTCTCGTGACTATTTAACTCATGCCCCAAATGGGAGTCAATGACCAATCACGTTTCAATGATTTCTGTTTTACAACCAATCAGAGTCGTGTTTCACGAAATATTTATCAGTGTTATAATTACCATATTAAAGAAAGCTCCTCCTTTTTAATATTCTGAAATAGTATGATCTAGTTGCAGTGATAAACAAAAGAAGCAGTAGAAGCGTACCTATCGTTTCTCATTTGTTTTCAAACATCGCCGTTTATATTAGATATATAAATATTTTAAAATAACTACAGTTAAATAATGATTTGTGAGTAAACAGCTTAATTTTATTCGTTAAATAGTCCTAACAAATGCCACTCTTGATTTCCAAATTCTCTAGATAAATTCACTCCTCACTTCGTGAGTCGTGAATTTATCGATAATTTGGAAATCACTCGTGGCATTACTTATGATAATCAATTGCTGGCATTCAAAAAAGAGATATGATACAGTCTGGCTGGAGTTGTTGCAAATACAGGTATCTGTACATATTTTGAATCGTTCCAAATAATTTACAATGTAATTAATATAATAACTACTTAAACTATAGTGACTATTTTAACTCATGCCCCAAACTATCACGTTTCAATAAATTTTGTTTTACACCAATGACAGTCATGTTTTACCTCGCTCTTTTTCGATTTCTCATTGTAAGCCCCTCCTTTTTAATATTGTAAACAGGTCAGAGCATTATTTTGCAGTGACTGACTCTCCAACAAATTCATTGAATATAGCAAATAATAAACATATTCCTTGGGTTTACCGAGTTGTTTAGTAAAAAAAATAATTGACCACCTATAATGTTGGTTATAATATACAGAGTTAATGTGTTCATCATTTCTCCACTAGGGTGCGTTCTTAAAATATTGCGATCCTATTTGGCATTAAATAATATGATCAAGTTATAGTGAATATATACATAACGGGCTTCCAATATAAAACCGGACCGGCCTTACGGAGTTTCACCCGGCACGCAGTGCTGTTTCTTCCTCCCGCAATTCACCCTGCCTGCCACCCGTCCTTGAACTGTTTCTTACCTTATAGAAAATGCTGGAAATGTTGTCCTCCCGCAGTTAAACAGGCATTATACCGAGTAAACACATTTAGATTGACACGCTGTAGTTCGGGCACTGTCAAGTTTCTGATTTCATTTCTTATGTTGTTCTTCAGTTCTTCCAATGTGTGCAGATTTGTTTTGTACACTTTGTCTTTCAGGCTACCCCACAAATAAAAATCACACACTGTTAGATCTGGGGAGCGAGGGGGAAATCCCAACGTGTTGTGCTAATTTCGGTAATGGTTTTTGTGGTGAACGTTCTAAATTTTCGCCAATTTCGTCTAATTTTTCTTCGGTGAGAACCGTACGCCTTTGCGTGTGTTTCTTATTTTGTACTGAACCAGTGGTCTCAAATTTAGTCACAAGATCGTGGATTGTCGATCTGGAAGGAGGTAATTGTCCAGGAAAGTTCCGAATAAATTCCTCGCGAACGCGACGAGCTGATTCGTATTTATTATAACATTTACACACAATAAATGCGCTGCTCTAATGTCAGCTGACGTCTCATCTTGTCGAACGATAGTAAACTGACTAGTTCAAGGACGAGCGGCTGGCAGAGTGAAATGCGGACGAGGAGAGAGCGCTGCCTGACGGGTGAAACCCCGTTAGGCCGGTCCGGGTTTATATTGGAAGCCAGGTATATATATATAATCTTACATTTCTGATTTGTTTTCAGACATCGCCGTTTACATTAAATATGTAAATATTTTAAAATAACTATATTTAAATAATGATTATTGAGTAAACAGCTTAATTTTATTCGTTACATAGTCCTAACAAATGCCACTTGTGATTTCCAAACTCTCTAGATAAATTCATGAGTCACGAAGTTGCATTACTTATGACTATTCACTCATGCCCCAAATGGGATTCAATGACCAATCACATTTCAGTGTTTTTTGGATTACGACCAATCACAGTCGTGTTTCGCCTCGAATTTATCAAAGACGTTCATCATATTAAAGAATGCTCCTCCTTTTTAACATTCTGAATAGGTCGTAGCATTTTTTGCAGTGACTGACTCTCCAAGAAATACGGCTACCATATTGTATATATAGTGCACAAATTCCACCTGATAGTGAATGCGGGAGATAATATAAAAAGATTTGTAGCAATTGATTATACCACAAAAAAAAGAAAACACTGTTCGCATTTTCTTAAAAGAATAATTTCCCAGGAAATAACGTTGTAAAAAATATAATTGACATATTTACATCATAGGACATCAGAAATTAATTAATACCTATAATGTTGGTTATAAATTTCTCCACTAGGATACATTCTTACAATATTTGCGATCCTTTGGCAATAAATAATATGATCTGGTTGCAGTGATGAACAAGCATAACATTCGTTTCTCATTTGTTTCAAACATAGCTTCTCATTTGCTTGAAACATCGCCGTTTATATTAAATAAATAAATATTTTAAAATAACTATATTTAGATAATGATTTGTGAGTAAAACAACTTAAATTTTATTCGTTACATAGTCCTAAAAAATGCCACTCTTGACTTTCAAATTCTCGATAATTTGGACATCGCTCGTGGCATTATTTATGATAATGATGATTCCGTCTAGTATTCGTTTGAAGATTGCAAGGGAACTACCAACCATTGGATGTCAAAACCTACCATCAAATTTCTTTCAGAGAAGCGTTGTGATGTACTAAGTCCGTATCCATAAAAAAAATATTTAACTACAAGACATTAACATCAAATGCCATTATTTTTTCATTTAAACTACAGGGAAGCGATACAATTCATGAATTGGTAGATTGGATAACTCTCACTACCTGCTATCAGCGCCGCGTCCCACCTCACTCCACTCAACTACTTATTCATGCAGGGAGTCCGACTTCTCCGTACAGTGCAGCGGGTTACCATTGTTGGATTATAGCTTCGATTTCTGTGCCTTTCAATTAAAAACGGCAGATTTTTTTTTTGACATGGACTTGGTACATGAAAACGCTTCTCTAGGCCTCGGCATGCCTTTGTTGACAGTTCCCTTATGAGGAACAAGCACAAAAGAACAATTCAAGCTATAGTCGTTATACGGTAGGTCAATCTGAATTTCGAACTTCTGGAATGAGATTTAAACGTTACTGCCTGAGTTTATATGCTAAATTAAAAAATATATATTGCACACTGGAAGAATGTTTAATTGATGCAGTACTTTATCTTTTTTTCAATAGCTCCACAATAAAATTTTGGAACTGGAGACTAACAAATGAATTAAGGTTTTGTTATGATTAATAGATAAACGGAAGTACAGAATTGTGTACACGATTCGAAATAACATTCCTGTAGCGTTGTTTGTTCAGATCAAATATCAACAATTTTTCTTCACATTCCCTCCGCTTTCCAATTCAATCACGCGCACCACGCTACTCCAAGCGGTAAATAATAGACTATTTACAAAAGCCAATGGATATCACATAATTCACCGAGTTTTAATGTTATCTTTCTACAATATACACTTACATCACTGGTGTTAAAATATACGCTTATTTTTGTTTACTGACTTTCACAATGTGAATTACATGGTCTATATAGAAAGCCAGATATAATGAGAACAGTTAAGTCTCGTAGACTGCGATGGGCTGGACATGTGGTACGAATGGGGAATCAAATACGTGCATAGAAGCTTCTTGTAGGAAAATCAGAGAAAAAAGGCCCAGTTGGTAGACCAAGAATGAGGTGGGAGAATATAATTAACTATGATTTGAGAGAAGTAGATTATATAGGGGATGATTGGAAAACATTGGATCAGGATAGGGATGTATGGAGAGCTTATGTCCGCGCGGCCAAGAACCTACGGGTTCAATAGTGCCTGTGAATTAGTTAGTTACACTTTAACAATGAACCATAAAATGTATAAGACGGATAGAGATGGAGAATGGGAAGAGAAATGATAAAGATAATATTAATAATAATAATAATAATAATAATAATAATAATAATAATAATAATAATAATCTTTAAACTCTTAGATAGAATAAAAGAATCTGGAAAAAAACTGGAAAGAACATGTTCAAAGAATGGAAGATGATCGCATTCCCAAAATTATACTTAAATACAAACCAAAAGGACGCAGGAATGTTGGTAGACCGAAGAAGAGATGGATCCAACTTTTGAATGAGAATCTATGAGACCGGAACAAGCCACATGGGCTTAATCCGTGATTGTTGATGATGATGATGATAATAATATTAATAATAATACAATAATGATAATGAATATACTAATAACAGAAATATTTCTGAAATTCGCAGTTAAATATTTACTCTGTACACTCCTATACTAATAATGGCCTAATTAATTTATAATTCTGTTTTATTAAGGAAGTAATTTAAATTTACGAGAGAGGCCTTGGTATCCATTGACAACGGCATGTAATTTCTCAATTTACTTCCCTAGGAAAGAAAAGTAATTGACTCAATTTATTTTTTTATTTTTTTTTTTATTTACACCAGTCCTTATATCTATTTTTCAACTTTGCTGGTAATAGAAAATGAACCGCAGCATACGCCGCTACGTTCTACATCACAATCATGTCTGTAATTAATATGCAGTTTGAAACAGTTATTTAAAATGTCTGCTACTAATTCAGACAACAATAAACAATTGCAGTTGTTTTATCAACATTGCCTTGCTTTCAACTAAACTCTTCAAACGAAGATATACATTCACATGAAACATAAAAATTAAACATAATTATTAGTTTAGGTGTGAACGAAATTACATACGCAATTCAGGAAGTAAGTACTTCAGTCAAGTATCTTGGAATCCATTTGGATTCCAAGCTTACGTTCAAAATTCATATTGGGCATTTAAAACACAAAGTTAATGCTGTTATTGCACTTTTATATCCATTTTTTAAATTGCCTACGCTATCTACCAGGATCAAGCTAACTTTATATCAAGCTGTGATCCGCAGCATGTTGCTGTATGGCTGTGAAGCCTGGAGTATCCTCGCTGATTGCAACAAAAGAAAGTTCAGATAATTCAAAACAAATGTCTAAAAATTATATTTTTGGCCCCGCTATACACGAGGATCGCAGAGTTTTACAATCATGCAGAGATGCCCTATATTGGTGAAACAATTGAACATAGAGTAACTAAAATGCTCAATGTTATTATGAACCATGATAACCCAATTGTTCGCAATATAGGGCGTATGCTACAGCGACGTTCTGTACACAGAAACATATTTACCAGACCCCCGATGATGGTCCACCTCAATGATATGAGTGCTGTCTTCCAGCTAGAGTAGTGTGGCTCACTCCGCGCCGCCGGCTTTCGGACTCTCTGCTTGCTCGGCTGTGCGGTTTATGATGCCCTGCTCTGGTGTGGAGCCATCCTCATGTCATCCATACTTGCTACAGTGTTGCAACTAAACACTTATGCCGCAAGACACGCGAAGGCTAAGTGGTTAAACTCCATAATGCACAGCTCAATGGAATTCGGCCGTCAAGAGACCACAACAGGTTCCCAGAAAAACGGCACACTGGGCAATGCCAGTCATTGCCATCACTCAGTCAGTCAGTCAGGAAGTAAGTATATTACTAGTATTAAACTTATTTGCTAGCCACGCTTAAGCTCGGGCTCAAACACGTTCTCGATTAGTAATGTACTAATTACTTCCCTTGTTTATGTAGGCCTATATCAGTAATAATTAACAATGAAAATTATACGGTATTTAAGGATTGTCACATTTAAATTCGTCGAACTCCTCATTTTCATTTTTTTCATATAATCATAAAGTCCACCGCTGTGGTCTCTAGGTAGCGTGCTGCCTTGTCACGCAACGGGCCCGGGTTCGATCCCCGGTCGGAGCAGTTTTTCTGGGTGAGGTTTTTATCGGGGTTTTTCCTCATCTGTAAGACAAATGTCAGGAAACCTTTAAGGCCCAAACGGTCCTCGAAATCATATGGCCATCATCATCCTTCTCATTATCATCATCATCCTTCACCGGTGTCGGAAGCAACGGGAAGCTACCACACCTACAATTCCCTAGTAAAGCTGCAAGTATAGCATGAACATGCTATGATTGCAGTGAAGGACCTGCCTTCGGGCAGAATTACTATGGATGGATAATCATAAAAACTGTATTGGCAGGACATGTGGTACGAATGGGGAATGAAAGACGGGCAAGGAAAGGCCTTATAGGTAAAGCAAAGTAGGTAGGCCAAGAATAAGATGGAAGAATAACATTAACCATGATTTCACGGACGTAAATTATACATTGGGCGATTGGAAAATATTAGCCCAGGATAGGGATTGTTTTGACAGCTTATGTCCGGGGGCGTGGACTACGGTTTCAATAGTGGAAGTGAGATAGTTACAGTTAGTAACAATCTTGTTCATACAGCTTATATTTTTCTTAATTTTAGGCCTACTTAAGTTTTAAAATTGATACTAGGCTGCATAATAGTTACGGAAATGTATGACAATTTTATATTGTAGCACGGTTCAATTAATTTGGAAAACCAATTATTACTTTACCATAGCAACATGGAGGCAACTGGAATGCAACAGTCTTGTTCATACACTCAAATAATGTTGTCTCTATCCTTTGTGTGTTTGTAAACAAATGTTGCGCTACCTACTCAAGTGAACGAGTTGAGAGAATTGTTTCATAGCATTGACGTACTTTCTTCATTTGTGTACTCAATGGAGAAGAGATTGCTGTTAAGTTCAGAATTAAAGAGAACTATTGTGAACTTTGTTTCAAGAGGTAAATCACTGAAGAAAATAGGCAATATAGTGGGCAAATCACATGCAATTGTACAGTACATAGTTAACAAGTTCAAGTATGAAGGTACAATAGAAAGATTTCAGCACAAAGGTAGAGAAAAAATAATAAACGAAAGAGAAGAACGTTTTATTCTCAGACATGTTAGAGCACATCCTAGGATTAGTGCCCCGGGACTTAGACCCATGGTGGAAGAAATGTCCGGAAAGCAAATGAGCAATCAGACTGTTCGTGGTGTACTGTGGTCACGTAATTATCATGGCCGTAGACCGAGAAAAATACCATATATAAGTGAAAAAAATAGTGCTGCAAAACTACTCTTCGCAAAAGAGCATGTAAACAAATCACAGGAGTTTTGGGATCGTGTAATTTGGTCCGATGAAAGAAAAGTAAATCTCTTCGGAAATGATGGATCCAACACTGCTGTTGATAATGTGAATACTCTTCCGATTGTGAAACACGGAGGAGATTCAGTTATGATCTGGGCCTCTATGTCTTCCAGCGGGGTTGGAAATCTGCACTTCAGTGACGGAACAATGGATAAGTGGTATTACAACAGGATATTGAAGGAAAATGTAAAACAAAATGCCATAAAAATGGGACTAGGGCAGAATTACATATTCCAACAAGACAATGTCAGTAAAGATACTGCAGAAAGTAACAAGCTTTGGTTGATCTGGAACGTTCCGAAGCAGCTGAGAACACCTCCTCAGTCCCGATCTAAATTCAATAGAGAATCTTTGGGCCGAGTTGAAGAAAAATGCCCGTAAAAGAAAAGGGGATTCAAAAGAAGAGGTAAAAATGTTTCATTAGAGAAGAATGGGAAAATCACACCTCAGTCTATAAAACAAATTGGTCATTTCAATGCAACGACGATGCCAAGGAGTGATTAAAGCTAAGGTGTACTCTACTAAGTATTAAATGAAGACATTGTTCTGTGTTTTGGTTCTGTGTTTTAAGTGTATGAACGGAAATGTTGCAAACAAGCGAATGTTTAATGTTCTTGGTTTTAGTTTGTCCCGAGCCGTAGCGGAGCGGTTAAGTTAGGAAGCCTTGGCGCAGAGCTACGGGACTTGCGCTGGTTCGAGTCTCCATGGGGGAAGAAATTTTCTCATGGTATTTCGGCCAGTATGGGACCGGTGCCCACCCAGCATCGTGAGGCAATTGGGTAGCTACAATAAGTAGCGGCTCCAGGTTGAGGAACCAGCTATAACGGCTGGGGGACTCGACATGCTAACCACATGTCACCCCTACACTGGCTGTTGATCATCTACCTCTGTGATTGACATATGTGGATGTGAAGGGCCAGCAGCCGGCTGGTAAAAGGGCAACCGCTGAAAAGTGCAAAGACCCTCAATCGGAATCGGTTTTAGTTTTAATTATATTTTGAATAGAAATAGTTGCAAAAGATAATTTATTTTATTAAGTATAGGTGTTAGGCTGTAATGCTACTCTGAAATGATAATCAGAATTAAATCACATTTCGGAAGATAGAACATTTTCTTTCTATCTATCTATCTTCGGGTTTTACAGCTGCTGCCGTCTTCCCGTGCCAAAACCTCCAAAGCCTACGGTCTTGGGCATCTTCGATGCTTAGCCCTCTAGCTTGCATTACTGTCTTCATGTTTTCCTTCCATGTTAACCTTGGTCTTCCTCTTTTCTTCTTTCTGTTAGGATGCCATTCATATAGTTGCTTCGGCCATCGCTCATCTTCCATTCTTAAAACATGTCCTAACCACTTTAATTCCTTTTCCTCAATTCTTTCAATTATGTTTTCTTCTGCTTCCATTTTGTTTTCTTAATTTCCTTATTTGTGACACGTTCTAATTTAGACTTTCTGGCACTTCTTCGTAAATAATCCATTTCTAGAGCTATTAGTCTATTCTTGTAGTACTTATTGATTGTCCATACCTCACTTCCGTACATTGCAACAGATTCCACCAATGTTTTTACCAATATATTTTTTTGTGTCTTTCCAAATATGCTTATCCCACCATATGGAATTTAATGATGATATTATTTTGCTACTCAATTCAATTCTATGTTTTATGTTCTCTTTGCCTATACCTTCGATGTTATCCATAATCATTCCCAAATATTTAGTTTGTTTCACTTGCTTTATTTGGATTCCATCTTCCAATACTAAGTTTTCTCTTTCATTGCTATTTATTGCCAGATATTCTGTTTTTTTGTAAATTTACTGTGAGACCCCATGATTCATATGTGCTTTTCAACCTTTTTATCATGAATTCCATATCAAAATTGTCTTGCGCTAAAACCAGTTGATCATCGGCAAATTGTAATGTCAGCAAAAATCTATTACCTATTGGGATCCCCATACCTTTGCAGCTTTGTTTCCATTTCGTTAATATAAATTCTACATAAATATTAAATAAAATTGGTGATAGACTGCACCCTTGTTTCAATCCCTTTGAGGTGTTTATAGGATTAGACATTATATTTCCCATTTTAACATAAGCGGAGTTATCTTTATAGGTTTGTTTAATAATTTCTATTAGGTTTCTGTCAATATTGTATTTCTCCAATACTTTATATCACAAAATGTCAGTTGTATGAAGAAGAATGTTACTAACTATATGATCATATCCTGACATATCTACATCTACTCTCGTGTTCTTGGGTCGATTTTTTCTTAGATATTATCTGAAATTAAATTAGGTTTACACTTCAATGTCACATAATTTGTATCTTAACAAGTTAAATGTGTAGTTACAAATTATTTTTATTCATACTGGCAATGTTATGGAATCATAAAATGTTTATATACAGAAGAAACATAAAAAGACTTTTTTCAATTTACACAAGTGAAATTTCTCAGATTGAGTAACAAGGCAAACTCTGAAAATGTCACGAGTTCTAACTAAAGCTTTGTATTCTTATTGTATACATTATTTTTCTATTGCTTTGTGTAAGTAACTATGTATGTTAGGAACATAATGTTTTCACTTGTTTATACCTTATACAAATGTTTACATAAAGGGATAGACTAAATATAACAAAAGCCTGTTAGCTTGGAGAGTAGAGTTTAAAACATGTAACTTGATTGTCTTGGGTTACAACAAGAGTTCAGAGAAACAGTTCAAAAACTTTAACCCGGCTGCCCTCATGGTATTGAGATCTGCGTTCCTGGCTTTGTTTAGGACCCGAATTCGTATCTCTGTCTTGGACATACGGTCTTTCTAAAGGGAAATGTAGGCATTCCGTCAGGGACTGAGTATTTTTATTGTTTTTTGTGTTTATGTGCCTATGTGCGTTTTAAATAAGCAATAATAATATAGAAATATAAACGAGGTAAATTTAGAGGGTAAAGAAAACGAATTAGAAACAATCAGCTATCAAAAAAATCCTAGGTTATATTTTCATTACCATAGAAACTGTTACTATTATAAAGTAAAATATTAAAATGTGTAGGTATGGAATGAAATTTATTGTCTTTTTTTTTCAAAAGAAAGGAAATACATTTGCATTTACATTGCGCACGGGCTTGCTTGGCCGTACGTGCAATATTTTTCCATGAAAAAAAATCATAATATGAACAAATACCTACATGGCTACACATCTACATAAAAATATAACAAAACAATGAATATATATATTGTGGAAAGCAACAGGAAGCTACCACACCTAAAATTCCATAGTAAAGCTGCAAGCATATCTTGAAAATGCTATGATTGCAGTGAAGGACCTGCCTTCATGCAGATTACTGTGGATGGATATATATATGACAAGATAAGAAAAATAAATACCTGGACGGGATTTGAACCCGGACTTCTGAGTTGATATCTCAGTGCGCTACCACTTACGCTACCAGGTGAATCCAGAGGAAACATATTTTCTAGTGGAATGCAGGCTTTCACGGCCGGTAATCATGGTAATAAAAGATTCCGGGCTATGTGGCCGTGGTCTGTAACTGGCGTTTCTTCCAGACGTTTCTCCCTCAACTGCGGAGGGCATCTTCAGTGGCGAGCGCTTACAGCTGTTGTTTCCCTGTCGTATACTCGACTGTGAATTCATTCACACACATATGCATTACATACACCCTCCACATAAATACACGCGCCACCCCCCCCCCCCCTGACCCTGCAGACATCAAATGCACTATGAGGCTATTCAACTTATTAAGACTACTTATTATATAATATAATTGAAGATCAAAAACAAAGACCATATTGAGATTTTTATTATTGATAATACATACATCCTTATTCTCCAATTTTGCTATACTTCAATTTCCTTACTGTACCCAAATATTTTCATGTTTTCACTTCACTCTCCATCCGTCCTAAAAAGATCCCAGCACGCCGCTTTCCCACGATCCGACCTATTAAAATAAATGAATACCTTGACAGATGCCGTCGTCCTCAAATAGGGTTTTTTTTAACTGTAGGCCTTTCAAAACCGACTTTCAACATAAGCAGAAGGGTGTGCGCTATTTCTGAAGATTGAAATCGGTTTATGAAAGACCTGCAGTTAAAAAAGCTAGCTGAGGAAGACGGCACCTGCCAATGTATTTATTTTAATATTTTACTTTATGACTATTTATCTCAACGGATGTTATGTATTTTATTAATATTTATGTTGTTATTATTCCTATTAACCCACCAACGTGGACATTTAAACATTGCGTTCCCTTCCCAGATGCAGAAGGACGTGTTAAAACGCCAGGACTTTTAAATATCCACATGCAGATTGCCATGTCAACATGCGTGGTACATCTATTATTTCCAAAGCCTATAACTAGGTTGTTTTACATGTTGGAGAACTTATTTTTTGTCACCCTGTTAAGGAAAGATTCCCCTTCATGTTACGACATAATTTATGACAGGGCAAGTGGAGTGAGGTGGCTACTTGTTAGTGAAAGGAAATCCTTTTTTTTTCAGCCAGACCCTCTTCTGAACATATCCTGTGCCTTATTTTTGCCGAAAAAGAATAAATATCTGTAAAGTGTCTCATTGTGTGGTCTCAAACTTTTCTTTTGAAACAATTATCGCAGTCTTTGTGAAACCGTGGCTCGTGTCTGTGCAGAAAACCAAGTGTTGTCAGAAGAGAAACATTTTAAGTTTGTCAACAAAATTTTAGATGAGATTGATAAACATAGTGATTTAGCGTCTATATCAGATAGTGAGGATAGTTTCTTTGCACCTGACTATACACAACCTCCTCACGATATAAGTGATAGCGACATCTGCTGTCTTGACGAGGGACATATTCAGACACTTACACGTGTTTTGATTGCTACAGGGCTAGGGGGAGTGTCCACAGATTTTGTATGGCAAAATATGGACACGTTTAATTCAATACGAGAGACATTCTGTGACATCAGTGGTCCACAGTTCGATGTTTCTGGGGACATTGTTGCTATATTCGAGGAAATATTCGACCATACGTTGTTGAATATTATTGTTGAAGAAACAAATAAATACGCTCTACAATCAATATCAAAATCGACTTTCCGTGAGCAAAGGATATGTATAACCAAGGTAAGATTAGAAATATAATGTAACTAAATATAATTTATTAATAATTTGGTATATATATATAAAATAAGCTCCACATAACAGATAACTACATGGTCTTTATAGGAAGCCTGATATAATGACATAAATTAGGTCTCGTAGATTGCGATGGGCAGGACATCTGCCACGAATGGGTAATGAAAGACGTGTATGGAAGCTTCTTGTGGGAAAACCAGAGGGAAAACGGCCAGTTGCTAGACCAAGAATGAATGGGAGAATAACATTAAATATGAATTGAGGGAAGTAGATCATACAGGGGATGATTACAACACATTAGCTCAGGATAGGGATGTATGGAGAGCTTATGTCAGCACGGCCATGAACTACAGGTTCGAGAGTGTCAGTGAGTTAGTTAGTTAGTTATCTAAAATAAGTTACTGGGTGAGTAGTTTAAAAATACTACCGCGCAGATGAACTGCATGGACTTTTAAATGACCGCACAGAAGGGAGGAAGCCGGTCTCGTGTATGTACGTCAAACCGCGCTCAGGGGTGAATTATCCTTTAACAGTTCATTAAAAATAATGTATAAAATATATCAATTTACGAAACAATATTCAGAATCTATCGAATAACACGAAAACGCTTCTACATGGGATATTATCAATAAATGTTCTCAAATTAAAATTAAAGTATTAAAGTAAAACAAACAAAACAAGCAATAAATGCTTTTAACTCTGTTTGGTGGAGCAAAAATATTACAAAAAATGAAAAATTAAAAATATATCAAACCGTAGTTCAGAGCATTTTAACTTAAGTTTGGCAAATTCCTACCAGAGAATTGAAAATAATTTAAATACAGATATGGATATTTTAAGACGATCAGCTGGAAAATCTAGAATGGATAGAATACGAAATAGAGAAATAAGGGAAATTATGGGTGTACAAGAGGAGCAGGACATCATAGACATTATAGAAAAGAAAATATTACAGTGGTATGGCCATGTCAAAACAATGCCAGAGCAAAGATTGCCTAAACTTATTACGGAATGGATCCCAATTGAAAGGAGGAAGAGAGGAAGACCAAATAAAACCTAGATAGAATGTGTGCAAGCGGCTATGATTATCAGAGGATTGGAGGAAGATCAATGGTTGGACAGAAGGAATGGCGTTTGGTTTCCGGAAGACGGCGGCAGCTGTTATGTTACCGGATGATGATGATGAATAAAGTAAAAAAAAAGTAACAATGTTGGTAAATAAACTTGATTGTACGGTTACTAAAACATTCTTTTAACAGTACGATTTCTTGTACTATTTAAAACATTTTAATTATACAGTATACAAATTTTAGAGTGTTCAAAACTTTATATAGAGTTACCAACTCAACTTTAAGTCCTCGCCTAACACTACTCAGCGAATTAGCTCAGGTGGTAGCCTTTACGACTCGTATTCGGGAAATCCCGGCTGAAATCCCAGTGTCCACTAACCTGATTGATTTTCTTCTGGTTTTCCTCAATAATCAAAACGGGTTGAAATTTCGTTACCAATACTTAAAGTCTGTCCATAGAATCTATAGAGAACTGTACGAAATAAGCCATTTACGTAAGAGACGGGCAAAAATGCACGGCTGAGGGCGCGGAAGGAAGTGCAGGAGGGAGAACAGAACTCGTGGCATTACTCATTTCGCTCTTGAGCTTCAAGCGAGAGAGATGTCTAATCGGAAATCTGGCGAATTTCTCTACACATTCTTTGGACAGATTATAGTTCATCTTAATACAATTGTAATTATCATTGGAACTAAAACCATTATATTTCTTATGAGAAACGAATAACCTACGGGTTACACCTTAAAGGTCTTACACGCAACTTCAAGTTTCATGTTACAGCTTCTATAAAAGACAATGAGATAAAACTTTACCAATGTTACTGTAACACAAATTGTAACAGGTGAATATACGTAATGAATAGGGCTAGGATTTTTATGTACTAAAAGTTAAGATTGTAACATAATATAATGATAAGTTAGACTTATGGTTGTCTTTTGTTTTGATTTCACATATAAACAGTTGAATAGTGAAAGGAGACGTTAGACTTTTGACTGTCTTTTATCTTGTTTCACACACAAACAGTTGAACAATATATACTATCTGTATTGCAATCTTATATTTTATTACACACAAATTCCACCCCTAGTAATTAATGATCCTTAACTTCAATAGAGTTTTAATATTAACTTTTTTAGGTATTAACAATACGGGGTATTGTTTATTTAAGAAAAAACTGTATCACATCACCTCATATCCTTCTTATTGTTAGACAGGTTTCGGGACCTAATTAGGTTCCATCCTCAGTTCTTTCAGGACCGTTGTTTGTTATTAACCAATCGTGGAAGTACTGAGGATGGAATCTAACTAGATCCCGAAACTGGTCTAATAAGAAGAAGGATATGAGGTGATAGAATTTTCCTTTAATAGATTTTATTATATTAATATCAACATAATTTGTTTTTTAAATGGTAATATACTAACATTTTACGCTCGAAATATTTCATGTTTCCGAAGATTCCACCAAAATATTCTACATGATGAGTACGGATATAATTCTCCTAAAAAAGAAAAACAAAAAATATCTAGGAGAATGCACTCACATTCTATCCACTGTAAAGAATTCGAAATAAATGTAATAGCCATTGCAAAAACATTCCACAATACTAAAAGTGAGTAAGCATATAATTCAATCACTTATGGACGGTGGTTGTTTTTAATGAGTTTTCAAAGTGATCGCGATGACCATTTGCATCAGAAAACTCGTTGGCATGTGTTATCACTGGCCGACATACATTTGTTAGTTTATCTGGAGCTATGGAAGCATGTTGAGCTGCAATACAGTCTGTCAGCTCTTTGGGAATAGTTTGAAGCTCCAGGTACATTATTTATACGCGTATGTCCCCACAGAAGGATGAACAGCACTCCCTATCCATTTGGATAACTAACTCACTAGCTCTATCGAATCCGTAGGTCCAAGACTCGCGATTATATGCTCTCCACACATCCCTATCCAGAGCTAATATTTTCCCCTGAATAATGTACTTCCCTCACATCATGGTTAATGTTATTCTCCCACCTCATTCTTTGTCTACCAACTGGACGTTTCCCTCTGATCTGCCCACAAGAAATTTGCATGCCCCTTTTCATTCCCCATGTCCTAATCATCGCAGTTTACATAACTTAACTGTTCTTATTTTATTTGGTTTCCTATAAAGATGATGTAGCTCACTGTTATAAAGTCTTCTCCATTCACCTGTCTGTTCATTTCCCTTTGGTCCAAAAATTTTCCTAAGAACTTTATTCTCAAATACTCGTAATATTTTCTCCTCCCTTAAAGTAACAGGCAATGTTTCACATCCATATAATACAACTGGGAGAATAACAGTATTATACATTTGGAGGAAGATCAATGGATGGACAGATAGGAATGGCGTTTGGTTTCCGGAAAACGGCGGCAGTTGTCATGATACCGGATGACGATGGTGATGAATTTTCAGTTTAACGTTTTTTGAGAGGAGTTGGGACAACAAGAGTCCCTGTAACGCATATTAGCAAGCATTTCCAGAATTGAGTTTATGTTTAATTTCTTTGTACATCTCATTCCTATTTGTAATTATTGTTCTGGGTATTTGAATTCAGCTATTTCTTCAAAATTTCCCTCGTTTGTCATTAACTTTTCATTTCCATTATATAACGTATTTCTATTTGTGAATATATAGTTTTATTGATGTTTACTTCCAGTCCCAATTTATTAGATTTACTAAGTAGAATATGTGTATTGGCACTTAATATCTCCTCGTTATCTCATAATAATATTACATCATCAGCATAAATTAACAGCTTATTAATATAATTGAGTTTTAGATCTTCTTCGTCCTCTAAATACCTGATCGCATCCATTTGGATAGCCACGTAAATTTATATAATGTCTCTCTTAAAATCATATTTAAATGGCGATGCAATTCAAATTTGGGAGATAAAAGGACGCTATATAGTGTTCAGAGTTCTTTTTCATAAACATAAATAGAAAAATAAATTGATCGTATCGTTGTGTAACAACGACAATCATTTTGCAAGTATACCGCTTTATGTTACTTCACTCATTGCTTATGTTGAAACAAATAATAGACGCTAGGTACGTAGAACACACAGAACTATCTGTACAAATGTCTCTTTTTTACACGCTTTATATTAGCTTGACCTGTATCTACCTATCTATCTATCTATATAACGGAATCTTTCAACGCGATTTTCACCCACTTAAAATCATTGGATCGACTTGAAACTTTGTATACGTGTAAAGGACCCGTAACAATACAATAATTTCATGTTTATTTTCTAAAATCCTGGACAGAATCATCAGAAATAAAAAAAAGTGTCTTTGTATCTATGTAACGGAATTTTTGAACACGATTTTCACCCATTTAGAAACATTGGATCGACTTGAAACTTTGTATACTTGTAAAGGACCCGTGACAATACAATAATTTCATATTTTGTTTCTAAAATCCTGGCCAGAATCATCAGAAAATCAAAAAAATGAAAACTGGTATAATAGGTTGCGGACTTGTCGACTTTTTAGTCAATCGTTGTAAGAGCTCAGTTGGTAGAGCGGTGAACTATTGTAGTACTCGTACATAATTTCAGTAATCCATAGGTCGCTGGTTCAAATCCGGCTGGGAGGATTTTTTTCTAGAAGAGTATTACTTTTAGCTCATACTACAATAGTATCGAATTTAAAGATATTTACATTTTTATCTTATTCTGTAAAATATTAAAACTAAAAAATAAAAAATAAATAACAGTTTTAAAAAACTAAAACAACACGCTTTATTAGAAAACCGAACTAAAAATATGAAAAATAATTTTAATTTCCAACACGCTTGGGATAAAATTAGAGTTACCAACAAAAAGAAAATAATTTTACCATCAAAAGCGTGGGGTGCTCTTTATGATTTTTACATTTTCTTCTCAGAGACTTTACTTTTACCAATATCTGTTTATTATCAAATATATTAATTGATATAAAACATCCCACGCTTTTGATGGTAAAATTATTTTCTTTTTGTTGATAACTCTACTTTTATTCTATATGTGTTGGAGATGATTTTTTTTGTTGACCACTTTAATTTCCCAAGCGTGTTAGAATAAAAAATATTTTTCATTTTTTTAGTTCGGTTTTCTAATAAAGCGTGTTGTTTTAGTTTTTTAAAACTACTATTTATATCATGTGTTTTCATATCTTCAGTAATGTTAGATATAATACATTTTAATGCTTCTGTGTGAACCACATTAGTGCTACATTTTCCAACAACACAGGCAAGATACATTTCAAGAAAAGTATTTTTATTCCTCCAATGAGCTTCCACAAAATCAAATAAGAACCAATGATCTGATATCCGATAATCACACGCCATTTGTTGACGCAATTCTCCACTCGCGTTATAGTTTCTAACTGACGAAAACAGCGTGGATTTTCTATTGACGAGAAATGAATATTCTTCCTTTTCACGTTTCCATGCTATGTAAACGTCACTTATTTCGTGAACAAAGCGTTCTTCACTAAAACATGGTCTTGCTACTGAAGCGAATAGCTGTACGTATTCCTTTCGGTGTTGAAAGTCACCGTCGTGTAACTACAATAAAACATTGTTAATATTAAATTATAACATTAATCGATACTAGTAAAATTCATATCAAATTCTGTTGAGGTGAAGTCATATGATGAAAGTTAAAAAATTAAATTGTACCTGTTGGCAGGTGCCTCGTCCTCAACTTCGTTAAAATATTGTTAATTGATATACAATATTTTAACAAAGTTGAGGACGACGGCACCTACCAACAGGTACAATTTAATTTTTTTTAACTTTCATCATATAACATTAATGCCTTTATTTTACAGTCATTCTCAACTTGTTTAAAGTTTGTTTAATCATGTCCTAACAGCCTTCTGCTGAGGATGGAACATCTTTCCAAAAGATCTGCAGGATTTAAAATAAAATAAGTTGAGGATGGCGGTATCTTGCATGTATTTATTTTATAGTTTTATGTTTAAAATGTATTTCGTGACGGATACATCAACACAATTTTATCAAGTATCGTATTTTGTTATTATTGATGCAGTCAGATATGAAACCATATGTAATAATAATAATAATAATAATAATAATAATAATAATAATCCATCCATAGTAATTCTTCCCGATGGCAGGTCCTTCACTGCAATCATAGCATTTCCATGCTATGCTTGCAGTTTTACTAGGAAATTGTAGATGTGCTAGCTTCCCGTTTCTTTCCACACCGGTGAAGGATGATGATGATGATGATAATGATAAGGATTATGATGATAATGACCATATGATTTCGGGGACCTTTCGGGCCTTAAAGTTTTCCTGACACTTGTCTTACAGGTGAGGAAAAACCCCGATAAAAACCTCACCCAGAAAAACTGCCCAGACCGGGATCGAACCAGGGCCCACTGCGTGATAAGGCAGCACGCTACCTCAAGACCTCAGCGGTGGACATAATAATATAATAATAATAATAATAATAATAATAATAATAATAATAATAATAATAATAATAATGAGCTTTATATCACCTGGCCGAGCTAAGCCACTCAATCAGATCAGATAAAATGTACAATAATATTAGTCTTATATCTGATGGCTTCGTGATGTAAGCGGTTATATATGTTCGGCTCTCGCCGTTGGGAGCTCGAGGTCGAATCTTGGTTACTCCATGTGGGATTTATGGTTGACGAAATGGAGCTTTGGGATGTTTTCTCAGGATTTCTCCCGTTTTCCTGTGCCACAAATATCATTCCACTATTTCTCCGCACTCATCTCATTAATTTCGTTCATCCGCTCTTATGATAGCGTGTCAGCCGTAGTCGGCCGCCCGCACCCTTGTAGTTCACAGACCTCTAAAATATGGGAGTTTCATCTCATCCCATCCCTCAACTCGACTACGTTTGACACGAGCGATAAGTTTATTTATTTAGTAGCCTCATATCTATATTAAATAAACAAATCATTATATTGTATATCTTAAATACAGCTATCTAGAATACATATTGATTAATTTTAGATTTAACGAATAAAATGTTTAAGTATACAAGATAGAAAATGGAAAACAAGACTACTAATGATAATAAATCTAATTGTGGAGAAAATTAATAATTTAAAAACAAGTAAGTGTATAAGCGTGACTAAAAATTATCAAGTGCGAAGAAATCTCTGAACTTGAGGGAGGGAATTCCAGGAGCGGGCAGAGGCTGTTGTAAAAGATCCAGAACAAGAAGAAGTGTTGTGTAAAGGGATTGTTTAATAGACTGTTATCTTGAGATGTCTCAAAATTGTAGTGAGAAGACATATTTTAAAATCTGGACGCCAAGTAATTAGGAGTCTAAGAATGAAGAAGCTTGGAAAAAAAAAAAAAAAAAAGTGAAGGAGGTGAAATTTACGTCTGTCGCTAAGACTGAGCGAAGAGAGATAATTTAAGTGTACGAAAATATGATCATAACGTTGGATGTGGAATATGGAAATAACGCAAGCATTATGAACACACTGTACTTTATGCGACAAGTCAAATTTTAGCTAATTATATATAACGTCACAATAATCGAAGTGTGGTAACACAAGGTTCTGGTATGTATATTCGTGTATAATGTATGTCATACGTTATGTTAAGATGTGTTTATTTTGTCTTATGTACAATGCATAAACATTAATTGAAACCGCTAAGATGTATTCTTTCTTCTAAAATAATTACATATATTTTTCTATGAGTATAATTTTAGCGAATCTTCCAAAATTTGGTATAAATTTGGTATAAATCAGGCATGTTTAATCTTGCTCACTAGGCGTGAAAAGATAATCCCCCTTCCTACCCGCATCAGGTGTTCTCCCAATAAAACAACGCAACTGACAAATCAGTATCAGTGCCTTACGTTGTTAGCCTATCCGACAAAAGTTAGTGTAGGAGTTGAATAGGTGATGAAGGGCGTCTTTTAATAATAATAATAATAATAATAATAATAATAATAATAATAATAATAATAATAATAATAATACTTTATTTATTCTGGCAGAGTTAAGGCCATAAGGCCCTCTCTTCCACTCAACCAGCACAAATACAAATAAATATTCGACAAATATAGATATACACTATACTAA
Source organism: Diploptera punctata (assembly GCA_030220185.1). Lineage (NCBI taxonomy): Eukaryota > Metazoa > Arthropoda > Insecta > Blattodea > Blaberidae > Diploptera > Diploptera punctata. The sequence goes on from JASPKZ010008377.1 coordinate 1,195,714, forward strand.
TTATAAACAGTTAAAGATACAATAAATGTAGCAATGTAAATGTCATGTACAAACAACATTTTATAGGGTAATAACAATAATGATACGGTAATAATAATAATAATAATAATAATATTAATAATATAAATATGATACATTATACGGGAAACACCAATTAATATATATATCTTACACTGGATAATAATGAAGTCGAGTTTAGAGCAAATATACACACTGAGCAGCTATATTCGCCCTGATGAAAATATTACCGTATTCCCATTTTAAAATTATGTTATCATTCATGACTTAAAACTGATTAAATAAAAGAGCATTTATTTCATGTATTAGTTGTATATTTTGAAGTGATATTATGTTGTAATTGTTTTGCCAGTAAGTAAGAAATCAAGTGTTGAGATTCTGCCGGTATGTGCGCCAACCTGTACACTTTGAAGTATTTAGTGCATAAACTATATTATCGATTCATTTTATTGCAGTTCAAAGTTCTTTTGCCATAAAGACAAACACGAAAGAAACGAACTAAAACGATTCTATAAATGTTCCATCCAAGACGAAAGGAAAACTCGTTAAGTGCTTATGTCCTCTAGAGATGCAGTAATATTAAATAAAAAGCACGTATCATGTTTCTATTTAAAAAATACAGACTTTTCTATTTCGGTTTTCGTCAATATCTATATCAACGTTCTCCCCTATAGCGAAAAATGAATAACAATCCATAGATATTTACAAAATCATGGAGATCATAACATAAAGATCTTGAGTACTGTATACTAATACATCAATAAATTATTTGTAAAATTAATTAATATAAAGAATTATCCTAGCTATAGTTATTTAAATGACACTGACTACTTTATTAAATACAGAATCAATTACATCTACAATTGAAAAATACAGAACAAACTGGAAAGATCACATTTAACGATTGACACTCTCCAAGATATTATAATGATATTGTGAAAAGAAAAATTGTGTGAACCAGGAATCGAACCGTGGACCTCTAGTTCTCCAGACTAGTGTGCAGCCCACTACACCATTCCACACCTGGCACAAACACCAACCATTCTTTCCACATATACAAATCTATAATTCTCGTTTCTTCCGCTGTCAGATAGATGACATGCCATCGCCAACGGCCGGCTTCGTTTAGAAGTATCTGGAGAACTATATAGAGGTCTACGGTTCGATTCCTGGTTCACACATTAATGTTTCTTTTCGCAATATCATTATAATATTATAAGATGATCCATTATTGGAACTGTGTTAAAATAACAGTATTGGAAAATGTAAAATAACATCGTTTACTACTTATAAAAAGTGGTGGTATAAAATTCTCAAATATAGATACTTCTAAACGAAGCCGGCCGTTGGCGATGGCAGTGTCATCTACCTGACAGCGGACGAGACGAGAATTATAGATTTGTATATGTGGAAAGAATTGTTGGTGTCTGCGCCAGGTGTGGAATGGTGTAGTGGGCTGCACACTACTCTGGAGAACTGGAGGTCCACGGTTCGATTCCTGGTTCACACATTAATTTTTCTTTTCACAATATCATTATAATATTATAATATGATCCATTATTGGAACTGTGTTAAAATAACAGTATTGGAAAATGTTAAATAACTCTCCAAGATACCGAAAGCTGTCCTGCACTATAATCCAAAAGAAAAAAAATATAGACCGACCGTTGAAGAGATGGTGTGAACAACTATTTTGAGACGGGATAAGCCAGATGGCCTAATCTTTGAGGCCGATGATGATGACATTAAGAATTTAAGACTCTTCGTAAATACGTTTTTAATAAATAAATTCAGCAATTTTAAACACCTCACTATACAGACTACGTGCACAACGAAATTATCGGAACAACAAGGCGGTATCTTACGATAAAACTTTCAAATGCATTCAATTTAATATTTTTGGGGGTAAGTAATGCAAAATATCGAACCTTACTCTGAAATTTGGAAGACGAGTATTGTAGAGAAAATTTTAAATTACAAATTTACATAGTTATCAAAACACGTCGTTTATGAGTTATGCGCAGATGAAGTGTTCACTCGTGAGGGTCGAAATTGAATACAAACAATTATACACGTATCATTTTATCGAAAAAGACATGTTTTCACAATAAGTGTTGAAACAGTCGACCCTGTGCCTCACTGCATGTTTAATATCGTTGCAGCAACGATCGGCCAGCACGGCCGAACATGGCAGGATTCTTTTTGACGTCGTCAAAACACTTACTGTTTGAATACTTATTATAAAAACATGTCTTTTTCAATAAAATGATCGTGTACAATTGTTTGTATTCAATTCCGACCCTTACGGGTGAACACTTCATCTGCGCATAACTCATAAACGACGTGTTTGCTATTATACGTTTCTTCACAAAAAATGTTCCTCTGCATGGCCTATCGTCCCTATCATTTTGTCGGTGAAGTCCTGTTACACTCTGTATATATAATATAATTTTTACAATAAGTAATCCTCAAATATATGATATTTTTATTTTACTGAAGACTTAGAAAATTAAACGTATCATAACATAATACAAAATAAATGCTTTATTCATTTCTGCTGATTAAAAACCAAGTTTTAAAAATATTTTTAATCCCACTTAAGGGCTCAGAATGACATTCTAAATTACGTTGCAGCTATGCTATGTAAAGCATATAAGGGTAAAAACGTTAATTTTTGTTTTCTAAAATGTTAAATACTTCAGTTTTTCCAAGTGGATTTTAGTATTTTTAAGTTGATCTGCAAAGAATGGAAAAAAAAGTGAATCAATTCAACATTATATAAAAATGAAAAATTATATATAATGAAAATAAAGAAAATTAAATCAGAATAAGCCTATATTTTAATGCCCATGTTTATTCTTAAAACTGTAACACAGCAAAATATTACAAAACGACGTTATAATATAGTGATATTATATAGTCTGCAGCCGACATATGAGGAGTTTTCAGAGAACCCGCAGGATCTCCTAACGATGTTTACAGCAGTAGTAGTCGAAACCTCGTGTTTCAACAAAGCTGGAGCACGGCCATTCAGGCAGGAGAACCAACTTAACAGGAATGCATGGTTATTATTATTGTATTATTATTATTATTATTATTATTATTATTTGTTATACATGTTCATTACTTATGGAACAGAACTTGGTCATTAACAACAACAAAAAATAAGTATAGGCTATTTTGGAAATGGAAATGGATTTTATACGAAGCGCAGCAAGAATTTCAAGAAGAGAAAAAATTAAAAACTCAGTTATAAGGAAGAAAATGAAGATTGAAGACACTATTTCAAATTATATTAAAACTCGGCAATTAAGATGGTACGGACATGTCCAGCGGATGGAAGAGGATCGGCTACCAAAATGCGTTTTCAAATGGAAACCTGAGGGAAGACGAGGCAGAGGAAGGCCTAAAACCTCCTGGAGCTAGGGAATATATTTATACATGAAGAAGAAACATCTATAACCAGGAGAATGGATGCACCAGCAAAATTGGCTATTAGGAATCGGACGATATCAAAGACATTAATCAATCGATGATCTATCTATCTATAATTATCATTATCACTATTATCATTATTATTATTATCATTATTATGTTCGAACACTTAACATACATTATGCATTAACTTATTAAATCTTCATCCTATTTTCTTGTACAGTATTTTAATTCATTTTCACTATGATTCAATTTCATTATACAGGGTGCTTCAAAATAAGTATTCCAGACTTCTAGGGGTTGTAGAGGGGACTTGGTATATAAAGGTTTGATAAAAAAGCTAATGTCCAGAAACCTACTATTTCGATGTAAAATAGGTTTGAAGATCAAAACGCCATGGGCTGATATCGTGTATCTTATGTTCCAGAATAAGTATTACTCCTAGTGGTTGTACTACAAGTGTGATTCCAAGTGGCGGTCCTGTTGTTCGTTGCACAAAATGTACCTGTGACGCATGCTTTCATACACACGCCCCACAAGACCTGATGTGTGCTCAATAATTTCTGCTGCCCCCAGATTTCGTGGCAAGAAGATCCCTCTGGCTCTACACGTGTACTACAACCCCTAGAAGTCTGTAATACTTATTCTGAATACAAGACACATGATATAAGCCCATTGTGTTTCGATCTTAAAACTTATTTCACATCGAAATGGTACGTTTTCGGACATGGGTTCCTTATCAAACTTTATCTAGTAAGTCCCCTCTACAACCCTAGAAGTCTGTAATACTTATTCTGAAGCACAATATATACAATGAACCATATTTATGATATATAAGGTACTTTGAATAACATAGTTTGGCTATTAAAGTTATCGGTCGATCACCTTAATTCTTCATTAACTGATGTTTTCCACTGCGGTAATACTTCCTCTGTGGGATATTAATGATGCCATCTTGGCATATCTGTACGCACATTTACAACAATGACAAGTGCCTATTTGGCTGTTCGATTTTATCATCATACGGTATCATGGCAGCTGCCGCCGTCTACCGGAAACCAAACGCCATTCCTCTCTGTCCATCCACTGATCGTCCTCCACTTCTCTGACATTCATAGCCGCTTGTATCCCTTCTATCCAAGTTTTCTTCGGTCTTCCTCTGTTCCTATACTACAAGTGTGGTTCCATGTGGCGACCCTGTTATATATATGTGTGTGTTATGTTGCAGATTTTCGCGGATATAAGTATGAATAAGAAAGTTTTCTTGGGTTTTCCGCGTCTTGGATTCAAGTTCGGCTCCTGGCCACTGACTCCGACGTTTCGGCATGATCCCACATGCCATTATCAAGGAATGATAAGTTCGAGTCACAGGTTTAGGTCTTATATCATTAAACAAATAGAGTTTTCGCTGTGGTCCGTTTCCGAAGACTCTATTTGTTTAATTATATAAGACCTAAACCTGTGACTCGAACTTATCATTCCTTGATAATGGCATGTGGGATCATGCCGAAACGTCGGAGTCAGTGGCCAGGAGCCGAACTTGAATCTAAGACGCGGAAACCCAAGAAAACTTTCTTATTCTATATATATATATATATTACATGCATTTACATACGTGCTTAAATATGTTATGAAATAATCTATCTTTCATCTATGCACCTATTTCTCTATAGCGTTTCTCTCTCATTATAGTGCGACTTGTCCATTTTACAATTTAAATCTCCCCTATAAAACAAACTTAAATACACACACTCCTTACACAATAAATACAGTATAAGATTATGTCAGACAACTCTCATGGGATAGTGATCCGTGTTTCTGACTACAGTTCATGAAGCCCTGGGTTCGACTCCCGGTCAGACCATAGTAATTTTTCCGTAAGGGAGAATTATTCCTGTGGTTTTTTATGGTCTGGAATTAGCTTAATTTTAAGTTAATGGCTCTACTGGCGCTTCATTATCATTTATCAACCGTCGTATAATCGGGGCAAAGTAACTCCGCCTTCCAGGTGTCCCAACCTAAGAAATGGATTACAATTACGCCATTGCCAAAGGAGAAAGTCAGAAATGTCATAAAAGACAACTTAGTGTAATGAACAAAAAAAGAAAGAAAGAAAGATTGTATAAGTAATACAAAAAAAGCTAAATCCCGGAATCATTTATCAATTGATGAATGTCTCATTGTCAATAATACATTTAAATATATTTATTGAGTTATAATTTTACACACACACACATTTTTTTCAGTGTGTTCAATTTTGATTCAGTGATTGTAGGGGAGCGATTCGTTTTTTGGTACAGAAGATCCCGGGTATTAATGAGTGTATATATATATATATATATATATATATATATATATATATATAAAATAAGTATTTGAATTGGATTCGGCTGGTAGTGTAATGAATATCACGCTGAGGTATAGACTCAGAGATCCGGGTTCGAATCCCGTCCAGGCATTTATTTTTCTTATCATAGCATATTAAGCTTGCATTGCTTAATGTTAAACATTTAATTATAACATCGATAAAGCGTCACTGCTATAAAGTAAAATAATATTCTCTTTAATTTGCTTACTTGTTATAGTCAGCTGCTAGATGGCAGTGAAGACCGAGTTCTCGCGACGTCTAGTAATAATGGAGAATATAATACATATATAAGAAAAATAAGTGTTTGAATTGGATTCGCCCGGTAGTGTAATGGATATCACGCTGAGGTACAGACTCAGAGATCCGGGTTCGAATACCGTCCAGTCATTTATTTTTATCATACCATATATATATATATATATATATATATATATATATATATATATATATATAGCGTGATATCCATTACACTACCAGGTGAATCCAATATATATATATATATATATATATATATATATATATATTAATATACATTAATATTTTCCATTTTTTGTAATATAATATTATATTAAATCATAATACTCGTATTACAGTTAACATTTCAATATTATTGTAACGAAATTTCTTAAGTAACTTCATTCCCCCTACAATAATCCAGCCACCACTCATAAAAAAAAACTTTTATTGAACTATTATGTAAATAAAATTCCCCTAATAACAGTGAACAGGGTTTGTTTTGTTGTATACATTAAGTGAACTTCCCCTTGATATATATTTCAGTGAGGAGTGATTGTTTTTCCAGATTTTGTGTCAGCGTAGATTGGAGAATGACTGAATAATTTGATTCTGCACACAGTAATGTGCGTGACGTAATGAAAATTGAAATTTTATGAGTCACTCTGCAGATATATGAGTAGAAACGAAATGGCAACAAAAGTTTAATAAAACACCACCTCCCACGTGACAGAAAAACATTGCGTCCTCTATTGTTTCACAGATATTAATATTACTATGAGATAGTAAAATATTACATCTTTTCCACTTAAAATATTTTAGATACAGGTTCTGTTTCAGTACAAAGAAAAAATAGAATACCTATTGACATTATCGACTAAATGTTACTTGTTTATTTTTCAATGTTTACGAGAACATTTCATGAACAATAAAATTGTGTAATATAAAGTGATCAATCAGATCTATTTGATAGAAAAAAAAATAGCTTAATGTTATTTACTTGTAACAGCGGTGTAGACCCATAGTGGTTATGTGTACCGCCAAAAAGGTAATAATAGTAATATTAACGAATTTGCCTCAAAAGACGAAGGACACTCACTTTACTCTGCTGTTATATATTTTGCAATATTTTATACATCCCTTGGCAGGGTAATATTTTGTTAACATTTATGAATAGTAGAGGAAAGTGTTTTGGCCTTCACCCTTATTGTCATCTCAAATACCGTTATATTTTGCTTGTTTTGAATGTCTGAAAATAGACAATATAATTTACGGTAACTAAAATGCGTTTTCTGGGGAAATGAATTGAGTATTTAAACCTGAAGCGAATGGATTAATAAATAGGATCTTCTTGGTGTTAAAACTGTTTTACACAAAGTCAATAAAAAACTCAAATCACCAAATTAAAAAGTTAAAAGTCTCCTTATTATTGAGTCAATTATTATGAAGTCTTGATAATGATAGCATCGCAATTGAAACGCGTTGACTCTTAATTTATTAATTTGGTGATTTGTGTTCTATTAACTATGTATTATACAATAACAGTAATGTATAGATGGTGTTACATGATCCCATAAAGTTTTGGGAACGATACGTCATGTCGATATTATCATTTTCTGTTGAAGAATGTATACTCCCAACCACTTCGCTTATGAACTCTGCGCAGTGGTCACCCTTAATGTTCGAATATAAGAACAGAGTTTACTAACTAAGTATCTCTATCGAACCCGTAGATCCACGGCCGCGCGGACATAAGCTCTCCATACACCCCTATCCTGAGTTAATGTTTTACAATCATCACATGTATAATATACTTGCCTCAACTCATGGATAGTGTTATTCTTCCACATCATTCTTGGTTTACCTACTGGGCATTTTCCCTCTTGTTTTCCTACAAGAAGCTTCCATGAAGCTCTTTCATCCCCATACATGCCATATGTCTTGCACATCGCAGACTACGAGACTTAACTGATCTTGATCTTATTATATCTGCCTTCCTATACATATCATGCAGCTCACTTATGTAGTTTTCTTCGTTCACCTATCGGTTCATTTCTTTTTTACCCAAAAATTTTCCTAAGAACTTTATTCTCGAATACCCGTAATCTTCTTGCCTCTATTAAGGTAAGAGTCCATGTTTCGCATCCATATAATATAACTTGGAGAATAACTGTTTTATATATTTTCAGTTTAAACATTTCTTTGAAAGGAGATGGGATGACAAAAGTCCCTGTAATGTATAATAGCATGCATTTCCAGAATTGAGCCTATGTTTAATTTCTTTATTCAACTTACTCCTATTTGCTATTCTTCCTAGGTATCTGAAATCAGCCACTTCTTCAAAATTTCCTTCATTTGTCATTAGCTGTCCATTTCCATTACATAACGCATTTCGATGTGAACATATACTCAGTTTTATTGATGTTTATTTCGAGTGCCAATTTGTTAGCGTTACTCATTACAGTGTGCGTGTTGTAAGAACAGAGTGTATACAAAATATATTTTATTGAAAATCATGTTCTGACAATTTGTGTTTAAAGAGTTTCCTCTTTACCTCACGATGTTATGGTAATGTACAATATCATTTATCGCTAAATTTTGTACCAGATTCCTCCAATAAATTGTAAATCTCTCCACTTTACATTTGTTGAGAAGGTATGTGGTTCTGTTGATAGTAATTTGTCCGTGGGATGGAGAGGTTAAGCCTGATGGACCCTTGATGCTTTTCGACAGGAGTTGATTATGTAGCTGTACCGGATTTCATCTTTTACCTTCTCTTAGTCACCATCCCTTACACAACACGCTCTACACTGCACACACACACACACACACACACACATATATATATATATATATATATATATATATATAAGAATACATCATCTATGTAAAGTGGTCTGCCGAAGTGGTGAGTAAATTGAAAATAGATCACATTGGCGTCATCTATCCACCCAACGTGGACTTCGAAGCACAAAAAATGCACTGAGTGGCATTAGAACACAAATTGCATGTACAATATCGTCCAACTCTACCGAGTATGGCAATATTCTGTTTGAAGTGGTGAAACGCATAATTGATTTGGAAAATTAAGTGAGCTCTTGTGGAAACTATACTTTTGACATGCCCTCACCCAAATAAATCAAGGGGAGTTAAGGCAGGTGATCGCGCTGGCCACGCAACATGTTCTACTAATCAAATCCTTAACAACAACAACTGCTGGAAGGTGCGGTAGGCAGAGAAAACGAAAATAACGCAGAATACGAGTAACAACTTACAGACTTGGCTTCATAGCGTATCACGCACTTTTATTCATAAAAAAAAGTGTTCGGAAGCAAATGTTTTTTAACGAAGTACGTTCTTTGAGTATGGCCTATAGTTCCTAAGAGTTTGTCGGTGAAGTTTTGTAATTCTCTGCATATATAGTAGTAAACTATGGGGTGTGTATTAGTGGAATAGCATATATTATGTGAACGGTGTATTTTAGGACGTAATATTCTTCCTTAGGACCAGTATCAAGTGGATTATTTACGCAGAAGTGCCAGAAAGTCAAAATTAGAACATGTCACAAATAAGGAAATTAGAAACATAATGGAAGCAGAAGAAAGCATAATTGAAAGAATTGAGGAGAAGGAATTAAAGTGGTTAGGACATATTTTAACAATGGAAGATGAGCGATGGCCGAAGCAAATATATCAATGGCAACCAACCAGAAAGAAGAAAAGAGGGAGACCAAAGTTATCATGGAAGGAAACATGAAGATAGTAAAGCAAACAAAAGGGCTGAGCATTGAAGATACCCAAGATCATAGGCTTTGGAGGTTGGCACGGGAAGACGGCAACAGCTGTAAAAACGCGCAGATAGATAGATTGGGCCAGTATCGAGCTATGTTCCTAATTTAAGCAAGATAACATTCCCTTGGTAAAATTATGATGCTAAATGTAAAATTACTTATTTACTTGTTTATCGAATGCCACCTGTCTTTTATGACATTTTTGGCTTTCTCCCCTAGCATTGGCTGAATTGCACCGGAGAGGCGGAGTTACGTTCCCCGGTGAAATATTTGGCGATAAATGATAATGAAGCGCCAGGAGAGTTTTTAACCTAAACTTCATATAAATTCCAGACGATGGGCAACCATAGGAATAATTCCTTTTAAGGAAATATTCCTGTTGTATAACCGGAAATCGAACCCGAAACGTCATGAACTGTAGTCAGAAACTCTGACCACTAGCCCATGAGGCTGGTCATTTATTTACTATTTATATTAATATAAAGTGATATTTCAGGAGTGAAAGAGCCACTAGTGGGATATGTTTCTGTTTGTTGTGAATACAGTCCTTATTATTTTCAGTAAGTTTCAGAGAAGTAGCTGTATAAGGACAGTCATTAACAGTTACATATTTTACTTTTAAAAAGTTGCAGATTGTCGGATATCCCCCTAAAGGATTATGGCTTCCTGTTCATTTAGAAAGTGTTCTGAAAAGAAATAAGAGACCGGAGATTTGATTTCCGGTATTGGAATTCTGTTTTTTTTTTCAGTATGGAATAGTGTGAATTCCATGAGTATGTAGATATTTAGGAATATACCCATCTTATTAAGTTACTTCGTACGTGCATATACATTTATGATTGTTTAATGAACACAAAAATACAATAAAATAATACGAAAAATGTATAGTTGTGACCATTCAACTTCTTCTTCTTCTTCTTCACCTCACGGACTAGGCAAATTGTCTGTTCCGCCTCATAGTTGTTCTGTCCATCTTTTCACTGGCCTTCCTACATTCCTTGAACCTCTTGGCTTGTAATTGAATGCTGCTCTTTGTAATCTTGTTACATTCATTCTTTCCATATGTGTAAACCTTTCTCTCCATAGTCTCTGATTTTCTCATCCATGAATATATATTAACTCTGTTCTTATATCTTCATTTCTTATCCGATCCAATCTTGTGCAGCCTTTTGTTCTTCTAAGGAAGTTCATTTCTGCGCTTTGTATTCTACTTTGAAATGTTTAGGTCATTACCCAAGTTTCGCTCCCATAAAGTAATGCAGGAACTGCCAATGTTTTATAAAACTTCAATCTAGTATCTCTTCTTGTTTTATTCTTTAATGTTTTATGTATAGTTCCGCATATCATTTGAAATTTCGACAGTTCCATTCAATTTCTATTCATTTTAATGTAATAGTAGTATATGATTGATGTAAGCCGGTTTCGTGGTGCAAGCGGTTAGACCCTCGCCTCTCACCGCTGGAGTCGCGAGAGCGAATCTCGGTCACTGGATGTGGGTTTCATGTTGGACGAAGCGGAGCTTATGCAGGTTTTTGCTTGGGTTTCTGTTTTCGCTCCAAAAAAAAAACATTCCACCATTTTCACATAATCATCTCATTCATTGCGTCGAATTTCGTTCATCCGCCAACTCTGACAGTGCGTCAGGCGCGGTCGGCCGGCACCCTTGTCATTCATTTCATAAGATCTCCATCTCATCTTATCGACCCAAGCCTGAGTTGGACACGAGTTGAGGATATTTATGATATAAATAATTATAGGGGCGTGTTTATTATGGACTACCTCAACTCTAAGTTACTCGTTTTCTGATCTACAGCAATTTTGCTTACAAACCGATGCAAAAGATAGTTTATTAGAAAAATCACAAACCAAATCACAGCAATTGGATAGTAGCGATCATTCGTTTGTATTGCTCTAATTTAATAAAAGCATATAACCAAACATATTATTATTAGGGGAATATTTATCCTCGATTAGTTTAATCAATGCTACACTTGATCTCTGATCTACAGAAATGTCGCTTTCAAATCGATGCAAAAATATTTAATTACAAAAGACAAACCTCGTCATAACAATTGGATAGTACCAAGCACTCAATTTCTATTGGATTTAATTTAATAGAAGTATATGACCTAAATATCATTAGGAGCATGTGTATCCTGAACTATTTCAAATATATCCAACTTGCTTCCTAATCTGCAGCAATCTCGGTTACAAATCGATGCGTAAAATAGTTTATCACAAAAGTACAGACCAAATCACAGCAATTTTTTTACAACACTACAATAGTTGACAATGTTTTAATCCCATTAGCTTTGTAAAGCAGAGTAATAATTTCAATTAGTGTAACCAGAGACAACAGAGAAAAGAATTAAAAAGTAGCATTACACATGTTAAAAACACATAAAGTAATTACTGTAGCTAATATTAATACAAATGATAATACTTTTATATGAAGGTTTTTGCTTTGCTTGTGAAATGGAAAATACCAGTTACATTTTTAATTCTACAAATTGTGTAATTGACTATTAAATAACCATATAACCTTTAAAATCTTTATTGCCTGCGTTAGAAGTTAAAATCGTAATATATATGATATTTTCCTAAACGGCTAAACAATGTTTTCAATTTTATATTTTGAGAACACAAAATGTTTACTGAGGTCATAAAATTAACTTTTAGTATTAAGCTAGAAATTAAATATACATTTATCTACTATAATAACAATTAGCGGCGCTTTAATTCATAGTTATTAAGGAACAAATTCAATACTTCATATTCTAACATAACACCCTATCAAATCATAGAAATAGGTTAAACAAAACGTAACATACATTTCAATGCTGATTGACAGTTATTGTAATATTAGAACCATTAAACTAACTAACTCACTGACACTATCGAACCAGTAGGTTCATTGCCGCGCGGACATAAGCTCTCCGTACATCCCTATACTGAGCTAATGTTTTCCAATCATTCCGTCATAATTTACTTCCCTCAAATCATAGGAAATTTTATTATCCAACCGCATTATTGGTCTACCAACTGGGCGTTTTCCATCTGGTTTTCCTAAATGAAGCTTCCATAAGTCTTTCATTCCCTCATTCGTGCCACATGTCGTGCCCATTGCAGTCTACGAGACTTAACTGTTCTCATTATGTCTGGCTTCCTATAAAGAAAATGTAGTTCTCCATTCACCTGTCTGTTCATCTCTCTTTGGTCCAAAAATATATGTGACCATATATTTAGTTTATCGATATTTACTTCCAGTCCCAATTTCTTAGTGTTACTCAATAGTGTGTGCGGGTTGGTCTTTAGTACATCTTTGCTATCGCCTAGTAGTACTACATCATCAGCATAAACTAACAGCTTATTAATACCATTGAGTTGTAGGCCTTCTTCATCCTCTAAAGATTTTATGACATGCTCTAGTACAAAAATAAATAGTAGAGGAGATACTGCATCCCCTTGCTTCAAGCCATTGTGGATTTCAAAGGTGTCTGAAAATGTTTGCCTACACGCACCCTACTCTTTGTGCCATTTAGACACATTCGTATAAGTCTAGCTAAATTTTAGGAATCCGAACTCCAGAATATTACATCATTACAATTTTTAATACTTATTGGAATATTTACTGCAAAGATTCGAAGCTTTAATACTTTTCGACTTCTCATAAAAATACGCCAACAAAGAATCATCATGTCTGCTTCATTACACACACACCAGTCCTTGAATTTCGTTTAACTACATAAATAAGCTTTCCTTGACTTTTTTTGGAATTATATGAATAGTTGCATCTTGGACTTCTTTCAAAATGTTTCCTGAAAAACCATAAAAATCACCTTCTCCGCTCATTTTTACTTTAAATTCACATATGAAACTAGCACCCAATATCGCAGAATATAACAACATATTTGTTGATTTATCGTGTCTTTTTTTTCTTTTTCTTTTTTTTCCAAAGCCCACATTACTCTTAATCTAAACATATCGCTTGCCCAAAAAATAAATATAATTAAACATATAGCATATACTAAAATATTCTGAACGTAGATAAAATATTGTAGACAACACGTTACAAAATTAGGTTTAGTAACTCGCTGCTCTTAGAAAACTCCCTTCGGTAGTGTTCCAACTTGAGCATCTCGTTACTAAATCTTTACTTTTGTAACCAGTCGTCTAATAGTATATTACGATGCGAGGTTGGGAAGTGGTTTTTACAGAAGCGAGGAAATTTTAAATTCCGAGCGATAGAGAGGTTTTTAATTTTCCGACTTTTGTATAATATTTTTTGTGCTATGATGTTTCAAAATAATAAATAATAGTAAAATAATATCTTTGTTGGAAATATTTGCGTTCATTATAAACAACTGACTAACGTTAACAGTGCGGGCAACGTTTATTAGTTGAAACTACAGCAGGCAGTGACACTAATCAGCCAAGTACGAATTTATTGTTTTATAATGTTTCAAAGAAAGTTCAGTTCATTTAAGATGCAGTGATTTATTTTGTATAATGTATATTAACACTACCTTTTGGATATATTTTTGTATATACATTGTACGTAGTATACATAAAGGACAGTGGTTTTACTTCCCGCATGAGGTTTGTAATATGTAATATTACAGTATAGTTGTCCACCGCTGTGGTCTCGAGGTAGCGTGCTGCCTTGTCACGCAGCGGGCCCGGGTCCGATCCCCGGTCGGGACAGTTTTTCTGGGTGGGGTTTTTATAGGGTATTTCCTCACCTGTAAGGCAAATGTCAGGAAAACTTTAAGGCCCAAATGGTCCCCGAAATCATATGGCCATAATCATTATCACCATCATTATCATCATCATCATCATCATCCTTCACCGGTGTGGAAAGCAACGGGAGCTAGCACACCTACAATTCCCTAGTAAAGCTGCAAGCATAGCATGAAAAAATGCTATGATTGCAGTGAAGGACCTGCCTTCGGGCAGAATTACTATGGATGGATATTATAGTTATTTAGGTTGGGAACCCGGAATGTGGGAACTTGAACTCTCAATCATGGTTGCCTTGCTGTAAGAACGACAAAACACGCTATCGTGCAAAAATAACTATTTACGCGATAACAATAACCTAACATAACCTAACATAACATATATAAATGCGATTAAATGTAATCCTGACAAAAGTATGGAATTCAATATGTGTTGAATAGAAAATTGCAGTAATAGCTGACCGGATTCGTGAAGAGTTGGAGCGTGTTTAGGATTTTCTTAACGTTTAATGAAGTCCATCATGCTGGAGTTGCATAAATTAGCGAATTTCTCAGAAAGTCGAATTTATGGACGCATTTTGCTGGTTTATATATATATATATATTAATTGGAGAAATTCGATACCGATGCTAGCTTATTTAAAAATGTCGGACCGTTGTGAAAATATAATGCACATCTTAAATTATTACCTATATGCAGTTGTTTAGTATAATTTGACATCAATTTAATGTAATATCTACTGTTTCATTGTTAAAATATTATATTAGAATATTAAATTAAATAATGATCGTTAGAGGAAATCAAATATAATAACGAAAGTCATAAATAGAAGTAAATTTATATTTACATAATTTAAATTATAAAGGTGTATATATATATATATATATATATATATATATATATATATCAAATATAATAAAAAAACTTTAATTTCACAGAGTAAAGCCCAATATTAATTCTGAAACAATGCTATAATATAACATTAAAGTCATAATTAATTGCTAATTCTAACTTATCTCTAATTTCAAAATGAATGTGCTATTTCTAAAATGTCTAATATTGTACATTATTCCAACAAAGTAACCGCCATTTTGATAAATTATTTGTTACTATTGTTACTACCCGTAATTAAAATAAAGTTTATTTAAGCTTGTTTTCTTTTTTAACTGAGAAAAGTGGATAAAATATCATGAAAATTAATAAAAACCGTTTCATCAAAATATTTAAAATAATGTCACATCTTTACATACAGTATAAATTAAACAAAAAAAATGGTTTGACGTATGAAATAATGTATAAAGGAATAAAATGGAACTGGAAAAGTCATAAAATATTCCGAAGAAAATTGATTGAAAACCATTTTAAAAAATACCAATAAGAGAAAGGTAATTAGAAAGACATATGATTAGAATTTTAACAATTTTAACACTGATATTAATTTGTAGACTTTCACAATAACTGGAACTTATAAGTATAGATAGATTTTAGTATTATAATGTTATCTCTATTATATGTAGATTCAAATTATAAAGCTTTATAAAAATTTATTATTATTATTATTATTTATTATTATTATTATTATTATTATTATCATCATCATTATATTTGTTTTTGATTTTTCCAACAGTGTCTGCAAATCTAAATTTAGACTATACAATCTGCTCTTCAGAGAAGATTACGAAGGCAAATGGAATAAATGGAAATACAAACGATTGTGAATTATGGTAACTGTATGTTGCCGGGCTTCATTGCTTATTATGTATTATATAACTGATTTGCATTGAAGCGATGATTGATATAATGGAGTGAAATAGTTGAATTGTTGCCAATGCGCCAGAGGATTATTGTTTCCCGTTATGAATCAAAAGTGTCTCTCCATAAAGCTAAAGTCCCTATGGTGGTGCAAAATGAGGACATCGATCCGTATCGGAATATGTGGAGCTGCTTGGGAAACGTCCATTATCGGAATTAATTAAAGACGAGGGTAGAGACGTGAGATATGTGCACTAAAGGAGATGATTTTCGAAAACTAGTACTTTGCATTATTTTAAGTTAATCATCAGCATAGTCCATTCACGAATTTAGGCCATTTGTTGACCTGTTTCGGCCTCAATAGAAACACCATCCAAAACTCTTTTGTGTGGATGTCCTGGTCTTCTTCCTGCAAGTTGATAGCTTAACATTTGCTTGGGTATCCTGTGATCCTCCATTCGATGAACGTATTGTATCCATCTTGATTTATAATCAGACATTTTGTTTCCTAAAGGTTCCATGTGTAATTCTTCAAGCATGTCATTTTTTATGATCTAACAGTGTGTATCCTGCAGTCCTTAGAAGACATCTCATATCTAAATCTCTCTATATCTTTCTGTTTCCGTGTCCATACTTCGCTACCATACAAAAGAGTTGGGAAGAGCCAGTATTTTATATATTTTAAGTCTTGAATGCTTCTGGATTAACTGTGACTTGACGATAGAATTTATTAACCCTAAAATCTTTGAAAATATTGATATTTTTTATTTACATCTTTTCTTCTACATATGAGGTATTACATCCTAGATATGTAAAATTATTCACCTGCTCCAAAATTTTATTGCCAAGTAAAAAATTTACTTCTGAGAGGATCTACACCTTGACATACCGTAATTTGTATTTAAGTTTGACTTTTCTAATATTTACTGAAAAAGAGAATAATCAATCTATTCTGGAAGTAATCCTTCTTCTTTCAAATATCAGTGAATTTATACATTCCTCTAACAGAAAAAAAATTACGAAGACTATTGATAATTTTAATTTTGAACGTCTAAAACATTAATAACTTTCATGTACTTTCAATTTCAATCTCATCATTTTTTCAATAATTAATCCGATATAATCGATATAGTTTGGAATATTTTTTTAAATTGTCTGGTATGCAGGGAACATCCTATTTCCTAATATATGCGCTTGGTGAAGCAAAATGTCTTAAAACAGGGATGAAAAGGTCTCACAGATGAACAAATTTTTATGTACCAAAATTCATATCCTTTTATCGTTTCTAATTATAATGTAGCATAGCGCTACATAAAAATTACCCTTTCCACACTCATAATTGCATAGTTTCATCTAATGATATTCCTGAAAAAAAAATGGCTAAACAAAAACGTTGACCAGTCAATTGTTTGGTACCAAACGTACAAGAATACCAGGAGATCGCAAGTAATCAATAAATGAAGTAAACACTGACTGACCTAAATCATAATCTCACAGAGTACATACACTCATTCCCCTAACCGATTCACTTTATTAGCGTCCATAGTGGCAAATTTATTAGTATTAAAAAATCAGTTAATCTTTCATCTTCTTTAATTCCTCAAAGGATATAAACTACTTTTTCTTGTACCTAATATTATCCTTGTTGACAGATTATAGGGTTGTTGACTGATAAATGATGTAAATGTAAACACCCCTGATCATGGGACAGAGATACGAAACTGAATGCTTCGCAACTGCCTGCTTCAATTATTATTTCCTATCGACTTTGTCTAGCGGTTAAAAGGAATTTGGGAGGCAATGTAATTATAATATGTACACGCGAATTGAATTTACTTTTTAACTTAGTTACACATTTCATATTAATTCAATTATCTCACTCACTCTCTTTACGGCATATGGAACCCTATGCTGAATTTCGCATCTACCAAAATGAGTGGTCATTTCATAGCTGGTAAAATGAGTTGTTGAAGGAACACCAGTGCCTCCCCGTAGGGTTGTCAAATTGAGTCCTCACAAAAAGCTACTCTTCATTAGACTACATCCCTTGCGTTCGGAAAGTCCAGACAATATTGATTGATTATTGTGAATATGTTCTAGAAAAACAGCTGATTTTTACTCTCATAACTGGAAGTATCCCATGATTTAGGTACTATTTTTCCGGGCGTATTATAATTATCTTTTTTTTTTAATTTCAAAACTGTTTACTGCAATATAACTATTGTATATTATACAGTGCCTATGACATTATAAATAGAATTCAATTGCATGCAGCAATCAAATAATTTCAAATACACGGAAGACTTATTAGAATGATTAGAGCAATAATACAAAATAGTTGTTTTCAAATAGGAATTCAAGCAGAATTTTCAGAATCATTAAAAACATCAAATGGATTGATTGAGGAGGCTATTACGTATTTAATTTAGCAACGAAAAAGTTGTTTGGGATGCATGCATTCAAACATGAGGAACATTATTTTAAAAACCAATACAAAAACTCGCATAAGCAGATGATATTCATTTCATCACTATAACATAAAATAATACGAAGAAAATACTTTTGTCATCATAAAACTCGGATGAAAAAAAGAGTGCATATAAATAAAAAAGTACATGGTTACTAATGGAAATAAAGACACAATAAAACTGAACAATATATTCAAACACAAGAACCATGTATTTTAAGGAAATAACTTTATATATTTGAGAACCCAAATAAATAAACAAAATAGTATTAAAATCGAAGTAAATAAAAAAAGCCATGGTCCGTTTTGTTAGAACAGTCTGCAGCCGACAATTAAGATCACAGAGAGCACGCAAAATCTCCTGAGGATGTCTACCACAATTGTAAATGAAATGTCCAGTTTTAACAGAACTGGATCAATGCCATTTAGCCCGGAAGGCCAACTAAACAAAATGTTGATGATCTATTTCGCTTACAGATCGCATTGCGAGGTTTATTAGATATTGATAGGCCTACAGCAAGATGATTATCAATAATGTATAATGTATTTTTAATAAATACGAGTACATTTTGGATTCAGCTTCATTTTATAAGTTTTTATGGTGTTCTGCCCTAGGACAGGTCTTTCACTGCAATCGTAGCATTTTCATCGTAGGCTTTGCAGCTTTACTAGGAAATTATAGGTGTGATAGCTTCCCGTTGCTTTCCACACCGGTGAAGGATGGTGATGATGATGATGATAAAGATGATGATGACCGGATGATTTTCGGGGACCGTTGGGCCTTAAGCTTCCTGACATTTGTCTTACAGGTGAGGAAGAACCCCGAAGAAAACCTCACCCATGAAGTATTTAATATTAATATATGAAATTTGTTATGATTGAATATCTAGAGTTTCCAATTTATTTTTCTCTTAAAACTTTTTATACGTACGTCTAACTAATTAGCTAATTAATAAGTTGATAATTAACAAGTTAGTAAATTAATTAACTAATTAAAAATTAACATCCTTCCTCTTTTTGAAGTGAATTTGCTGGCTATTATCAGTTCATTATATATAAGTGAGTAGGTGGATAGGAAAATCATTAAAATGATTATGCTACAAGCGAAAAATGAAAATAAATAGTACTGGCGATTCTTATTTAGGTTATTATAGACGGTACATAATCTCATCATCATCATCATCAACAACAACAAGGATTAAGTCCAATGGCCTGTTCCGATCTAATTATAGGTCGAATTGGTCCTTCCATCTCTTCAGCGGTCTTCCCAACATTCTTCTCCCTTTTGGTTTATAATTATCCAATCTGCCCTTTGCTATGAGATGAATCAGTAATAATAAATGTCCCCTGACCGCGTTACGAGCGCTGTGCAGGGTAAGGATAATGACAGGGCTGCTGTCTCAGAGCATCTATCTGTGCTCCGCTAAGTATTAACACCTTTAGAGAGGGTTGCTGCTTCCGCCCCTTGAGCCGTTGTGTTGATCGCCTGGTATCACGTCCCTCGTAGACCGTTGCAGACTTCTTGGTCGAAGTCAACCTTCTGGCAGACGTCTCCCACGTTGCGGACTATTCTTAGTTTCCTCTCACCTCTAACCAATCGGCAAGTTAGAAAAGCTAAACTTCCCCGATTTGGTCGTCTGGTTCATTGAGTACTCGGCGCCCCCACCATGTCGAGGTGATAGTCCACATAATCTCTTGAAGGTTTGTTTTGTTCAATGCCATCAGGATGTCTTTTATGATATTTGTGGCTTTCTCCCTGGCAATGACAGAATTGTAATCCATTTCTTAGGTTGAGGCACCTGGAAGGCGTAGTTACGTTACCTCGATGATATTTATTTATTTAACCTGGAGGAGTTAAGGCCATGTGGCCTTCTCTTCCATTCACCAGAGCAAACATATGTTACATTAGAATATAATAATCGCAATTAACTCTAATATTAAATACTAAATGAAGATTTGATCAATAAGGTACAGTAATATCTATTATATTACAATCTATAATACAACCATGTTAATAATAGCTCAGATTAGGGTTAAAACTAATGTGATAAATGATAATGAAGCGTCAGGAGAGTACTTAACCTAAATTCCAGACCTTGGGCAACCATAGGAATAATTCTCTTTAAGGAAACATTCCTATATTCTGACCGGGAATCAGACCCGCGATGAAGCTAGTCTCCCTTGAAGAATAAAATTGATTAAATAATTTACTATCAAGTGTGCAAGTGTGTTGCATCCGTTAATATATTTTTATTACCAGTTCAACTTCATCGTGGCAAAATGTCAAGAATATGAGTATAATGTTACCACTTAAGTAGTGTCATCTAGTTTTAAGAACTTTACAATTAAAAATTAAGCAACTATGATTAACGACTTAGCACGTTGAAAACACCGGTTCTCGTCCGATTTACACAGATATGAAATATATTAAAAATATTTATACAATCGTCATAACTATTGCAAAATATAACCTTGAGCTTGATTCTTTGCAGACACATGCATGAGGCTGCGTCATATAGTGTATATGAAGGGTACAGGGAAATAACTAGGTACGTAAGTAATTTTTCCTTGAAACCTACAAAACGTACTTTTAGGTGTACAACATCTACAATTCCTTATCTGCAAGGCAAATTTTGGAGATAAAAACAAATCCATAATTAAACTCAAAATTTACCTTTTTTTATATTTCTAAATTATAGTGCTTTCCATAGAGTATCTAATGACACGCCAAACTTCACTTGGACAAAAAAGTGTTTTGCCTGTTTCTTTTGTTGTACGATTCAGATGTAATGTATGGAGTACATCCTACTTGTTTCGGGCTCTTCCTTGGATTTTCTGGAAGTAAAAGTGATATAACCCACATAAATATCAACTACATTCGTTTAATTAATTTTTGTAATGAATTAATTTTGAATTATCTCAAGAAAAAGTATTTCACTAGGCATTTTATCAGCATTTTGTAGAGAATATAATGTGTACATTAATAACTACGTCATCAAACGTCAAAAATATATTTTTTCTCATTTTTCTATCTTGACATTTTACATTCATTCGTTAAATACAGAATAAATAAAATATATTGTAAACAATAATTGTATTGTAGACATACAATGTAATAATTTGTTTATTGTAATTTAGGTTTAACAGTAATAGTTTTTGAATTTTTTATCTAATCTGGTTGAGTTGTTGCTTCAAGACTTAACTCTGCCAGGTAAAATAAAACTATTATTATTATTATTATTATTATTATTATTATCACCATTATTATTATTATTATTATTATTATTATTATTATTATTATTATTATTATTATTATTATTATTATTATTCCGCGGTGGACTAGTGGTTATGCTCCTTGCCTTTGATCCCGAGAGTCGCGGGTTCAAACCCAGCCGGGGTCGATGGATTTTTTTTTAGGATGCAAAAATCCAAGGAGCAAGTCCTCCGGGAGGGACTTTAAGCCGTGGGTCCCGAGTCTGAAGATTTTCAGGTCTCGTAAAAGATCCGTAAGCCTGAATGAAAAGGCCTCTAAGCAAAATTTACCGAACTTTCCCGTCCTAGTACTACCTTGGTTTCCTAGATGTCAGTATGAGGCGGAACGCTGACCACGGACCACTCGAATTACATCTATACGAAAACAAGTGTAACTAAATTACTATGGTTCAAATTCTTCCCTGTATGGGGAGAGCGCCTAAATCTCTGTTAAGGGAAACATGGGCTTACAAGAATTATTATTATTATTATTATTATTATTATTATTATTATTATTATTATTATTATTACTAAAATACTAAAGAATGCTATATTTATCGTTACTCAAATCAGCGATGCTAAAGACAGTCAATCGCCCTTGTTAGTGATCTGTGTCCTGTGAATTATTCACTACCTCCTAACTTGAAAAGGAATATTTTTCTATAAACTTGCATAATCACAATTCCTAAAACTTTCATTACATTTGACACACAGCATTAAAAAATTTGAGGCCACAGGGTAAAGACACATAAGTCTGAAAATTTAACTTTCCAGGAGATCTTACTAATATTCAAATAACATATTAATAATCGAAGATTTGCATTACTTCTGACCAAGAGATTCTACCACAAAAATTTAGCTATCATCTCAAGAACTTCAACCTTTTGATAGAGAAAAAATGCTGTATTTCTGACATATTAATCTACAGAATTTAATTAACTAAAATCGAACTTATGTACTTTTATCCTAATACTTACTTACTTACTTACTCACTGGCACTATCGAACCCGTAGGTTCATGGCCGCGCGGACATAAGCTCTCCATACATCCCTATCCTGAGCTAATGCTTTCCAATCATTCCCTGTATAATCTACTTCCCTCAAATCATAGTTAATGTTGTTCTCCCACCTCATTCTTGGCCTACCAACTGGGCGTTTTCCTTCTGGCTTTCCTACAAGAAGTTTCCATGCACGTCTTTCATTCCCCATTATCCTAATACCACAGAAAAATCCGTTCACTCAGCACCTCAACAGACAAGAGTCAAAGTTTTTGACCTACAACAGGGGGTGGAGAGAGAAAAAGTCACGGCAATGGAGCTTGTAGAATTGTATATAAAATCTGATATTGAATATACTAATTAACTCACTGGCACCATCGAGTCCGAACTTCAGGGCCGCGCAGACATAAGCTCTCCATAAACCCCTATCCTGAGCTACTAGTATTCCGATTCGATTGAGGGTCTTTCCACTTTTCAGCGGTTGTCCTTTTACCAGCCGGTTGCTGGCCCTTCACATCCACATGTGTCAATCACAGAGGTAGATGATCAACAGCCAGTGTAGGGTGGGACATGTGCTTAGCATGTCGAGTCCCCCAGCGTTATAGCTGGTTCCTCAACCTGGAGCCGCTACTTATTGTAGCTACCCAATTGCCTCACGATGCTGGGTGGGCACGGTCCCATACTGGCCGAAATACCATGAGAAAATTTTTTCCTCCATGGAGACTCGAACCAGCGCAAGTCCCGTAGCTCTGCGCCAAGGCTTCCTACCTTAACCGCTCGGCTACGGCGCGGGACGCTACTAGTATTCACCCCCTCAATAATGGTTAATTTTTTTTTCCACCTCAGTCTTGGCCTCCTGCCGGAAGTTTTCCCCATGGTTTACCTACAAGAAATTTCTATGTCCATTTTTCATTCCACATTCGTGCATATTGCATTCTACGAGACTTAATTGTTCTTATTACATCTGGTTTCCCATAAATATTATGTAGCTCACTGTTATTTAGTTTATTCCTTTAATTGTCTGTTCGCCTCTCTGTAGTCCAAAAATTTTCCTAGGCGTTTTGTTCTCAAATATTCGTAATCTTTCTCTCCCCATAAAAATTATTTCTCATGTTTCGAATTCCGCATAATACAACTGGAATTATCACAGCTTTATATATTTTAGTTTAATATTTTTTTTAGAGAAGTTGGAATGAAAATATTCTCTGTGTTGCATAACACGAGGAAGCGTTTCTAGAATTGAGCCTACGTTTTATTTATTTCTGTACGCTATTACTTCACTTTACTAATTAAAAAAATACATCGTTATATAATCTCCAGTTGTAGAAAAACTTAGAATAATGCTTGAACATGAACAGTTTCTTTTAGTAAAACTCGTATCATTACATACAAAAATAATTGCGAGTGAAAAAAGCTATCAGATAAAAACAATCTGTGTACTAGTCTCTACCCTCCATGGTATCTTTACCTTGTCGTGGTAGAGTGGCTTGCGTGCTTAAATGATCCTGAGAGCTATGCCGGCGGTAGCATTGCTGCCGATAGGATTAACCATGCTGGACTGGTCGAAGGTGATATGCCACACGAAAAAAGTACCTTGGGCGAAAGAGTGACGATCTTTCACCGTAAAAATACAACCGTCAAGAAATGCGGATAAATATATGGTCACAGGTAGAAATTCAGTATATAATGGAAATGGACAGCTAATGACAAATGAGGGAAATTTTGAGGAAGTGGCTGAATTCAAATACCTAGGAACAATAATCACAAATAGGAATGAGACGCACAAAGAAATTAAACATAGGCTCAATTCTGGAAATGCATGCTATTATGCATTGCAGAGACTTTTGATGTCCCAACTCCTTTCAAAAAACGTTAAGCTGAAAATATATAAAACTATTATTCTACCAGTTATATTATATGGGTGCGAAACATGGACTCTTACTTTAAGGGAGGAAAGAAGATTACGAGAATTTGAGAATAAAGTTCTTAGGAAAATTTTTGGACCAAAGAGAGATGAACAGACAGGTGAATGGAGAAGACTACATAACAATGAACTACATGGTCTTTATAAGAAGCCAGATATAATAAGAACAGTTAAGTCTCGTAGACTGCGATGGGCAGGACATGTTGCACGTATGGGGAATGAAAGACGTGCATGGAAGCTTCTTGTAGGAAAGCCAGAGGGAAAACGCCCAGTTGGTAGACCAAGAATGAGGTGGGAGAACAACATTAACTATGATTTGAGGGAAGTAGATTATACAGGGAATGATTGGAAAGCATTAGCTCAGGATAGGGATGTATGGAGAGCTTATGTCCGTGCGGCCATGAACCTACGGGTTCGATAGTGCCAGTGAGTAAGTAAGTACTAGTCTCTATTTGTCGTTATTGTGTTTATTTGGAACGAAGTCACGAAGAAAATTATTGAATTAAAGTTTAGACTGTTATTCATGTGAATAGAAATGTAGGAAAGGAAACGGCTACATTACGAAATTTTAATTAAAATCATTTTCCACACAAACTCAGTTCTAAATTCAATAAATTATGTGAAAAGTAAGTTATCTTATAACTCTCTACATTATGGTACAAGTTCAACCTTACAGATATTTTAAATTTGAATGCCATTAAAATTTTACAACTAATGAAGAATTGAATATTAAGAGGAATTAGTAAAAATTAAATTAAATAATGTTTGAGACGAAATGCAAGAATTTAAAGTGAAATAAAAATTGAATTTTTGCAAAAGATTGTTAGAATTTTCTAGATCACGGGAAATGAGTCACATTCAACGAAGACAAGCAATAACTTTTTGTATTTAAACTAATATCAAAATCATTGTTTCATAAGGCTAAAATAAAGAATTATTATTATTATTATTATTATTATCATTATCATTATCATCATCATCATCATCATCATCATTTTAGTCATAGCCTCTCAAAAATCTCTGAATGTAACGCTGTGCGGGGTTCGGAAAGTTTGCATTTGTCTGTCCACATCTTCCTCGAAGTTGCACAACATACAAAATTGTTTTTATAATTTTATATTATAATTGTTATATTGTGACTAATGGCTCAATTATACACACACACAGAGTGTAACTAAATTCCCATTACAGACTTTGAGAACGTATAGTGTGGGGTTCAAGACGGTTACGTTTAGCATAGGGACTGATATCCGGAAACGTGCTGTTTTTTTCGCTACACGGACGCAAAATATAACAACACACGTTCGACTCTCCCGCATTTTCGGCGCCAAAGACCCTGCAAATTCTCCCGACTAGACCCTGCTAGACTACTATAGTCTGTCCGTAGACTCTGTAGAGAAGCTGTTCGAAATAAGCCATCTACATAGGAGGCTGGCAAAAATACTCGGCGAAAGAGGCCGCGGAAGGAAGTGCAAGAGGGAGGGGTGATCACGTAACATTCCTTATTTCGCTTTTGAGTTTCAAGCGAGAAAGATGTCTAATCGGAAAGCTGGCGATTTTCTCTGCACATTCTATGGACAGACTATACGTGTGGGGATCATGAAATCTACTGGCGCGATTATGGCTCCGACAGATGTTGCAGGACCAAGGATTAGTGATCGTGTTTACGAGAAAATGGTACCGAAGTGCGTATATATGTTGAAGTGCGTGGTCGTCACATCGAGCCTTTCTTGTGGACCCAGACGAAAAGCAGAAGTCGTCAAAGAGAGCAATCTGTGTTGTGGTATTTGTGTAGTGAGAAAACTGTACGTTTCCGGACATAAGTTCCTATGCTAAACGTGAACCGTCTTGGCCCCCACTACACGTCCTTAAAGTCTGTAATGGGAATTTAGTTACACCCTGTCTATATGCTTCTGAATTGTCTAGACAACGGGTCGATTTAAGTTATTATATTAAAATGCGAAGATTTCTGGATCCAATCGCCGCGATCTCAAGTTACCTTGGTAAGAGTTCCATATATAATTATTATGATGTACTATATTCCACGTCTTCTTTTTCTTCTTCTTCTTCTTCTTCTTCTTCCGTTTGCAGTATTGGGTGATGATGCCCGTTCTGCGACTACAAAAACTGATCTTTCCATCGGTTGAAGGGTCTTCCGAGGTCTCTTTTGCCTTTAGGGTTGAGGTGGTAAATCATCTTTGGTAAACGGGAATTTGACATTCTCTGGACGTATTGGAACCATTTAATCTGATAATTTTGTATATGTTCAGCCATTTCCCTACTATTCCACTGCATCCTTATCTCATCACTCTTCATTCTAATCCCTTAAAGTTACTCCAGTTAGTGATCGGAGGAATCTCATTTGTGAACTATTAATGCGGGATTTATCTTTTGCTCGAAGTGTCCAGCATTCACTTCCGTATAATAGAGCAGGTTTGGTTATGACATTATGAAATCTCAATTGGATTTCTTTCCTCATTTCTTTTCCAAAATTTCTTCTAATTACACCATTTAGTCTGTTATATTTTTCTAAATTTGTTTCCACATCTTTTTGATTATGAAACTGTGATATATTATTACCTAAATAATTAAAGTGTGTTACTTGTTCTATTGGTTTATTATTTATTACTATTTTTACTCTTGAAACTCCCTTTCCAGTGATTGCCGTGGATTTGGTTTTATTTTCATATATTTTCATGTTGTATTTTTCCAGCGTATTCTGCAATTTAAACACTGATCTCTGCAAATAATCTTCATTCTCTGCTAGAAGTGCTTGATCATCTGCGAAGATTATTGTGTAGTCCACGTATTTACATTAATCAGATTAAGATCACATTGGAGAGTAAATCCTTGTCCTCTCATGTCCTTAAACTCGCCGCAGGGTTGCATGGTGCAACATGAAATCTACCTCAACCCACGCAACTACGGAAGTAAATTGGATCAACATGACAGCTAAGCAATTAACTTAATATGAATATTTAAAAATATGTGGTCTATAATACAGTTTAAGTTGTATTGAATTATACGCTAAACGTAGAATTGAAGTACAAGTGGTCGGTAATATTTATTTATTTATTTATTTATTTATTTAGTCTTGTGGAGTTAAGTCCACAGCTTTCTCTTCCACTCACCAGGACAAACATGTATTACATTAGAATATATAAATCTCAATTAACTTTAATATTGAATGCTAATTGAAGATTTAATCAATAAGATAATATTTATAAGTAATATCTATAAGATTAACCATTATACAATAATGTTAACGATAATAATTAAAATTAACACTAGAGGTAATAATAAAATGTGTACAAGAAGATAAATTGTTTGGTAGACTGTCCCTATCTACTGTACATTTTTTCTTTTGTCTCCTTTTCGTTTTACGCTGTTTTTCCTTTTTTGTTTTACCCTATTGTTTAAACCTTATTGTTTTACTTTTTTGTTAACTTTATTTCATTCTCACATGTAGACTCAAGGACAGGACACACACCCAGATCCAAGGTGGAGATTTAAAATCCCCTATCCCGCCGGGAATCGAACCCGGGTCGCCGGAGTGGAAGGTAGGGACTCTACCGACTACGCCACGGCGACGGACAGACATGAAAAACAAAGAAAAGTAATGAGATACAGAGAAGTAATTTGTTGGTTATACAATATTTGAAACAAACGAATGAAAAGATTTGTTAATCTTAATACTATTTTCATAAATACATTAAATTATTAACTGTTAAAAGAATATAATCAGTGGGGTGTATTAGTTAGTTTTTATTAAATAATTCTTTAGTTTCAGGGTCGAAAAAGAAAAGAGATAGACATATAGGGCCTACAGATATATTGTACTTCATTTATTAACCACTAGCTAATACCCGACGTGTGCTACTACGTCAAAATAATGAAAATGTATGTGCTTTTATATTTAGTTGAATAAGTAGAAGGAAAAATAATTATACATTTATATTTTTTAGATACTCCGTACTGATTACCCGGCGTTGCCCGGGAATCTACTTATCTCGATCTTCTTGACATAAATCAGCTGAAATACGAAAATTAATGTGTTTTATGTTTAGTTAAATAAGTAAAAGGAAACATTTATATAGTAATTATTTTTAGATACCCCGTGCTGTTTACCCGGCGTTGTCAGGGAATCTACTCTTCCCGATATTCTTGGCATAAATGAGCTGAAAGCAAAAATTAATGTACTTCTTATGATTAGTTGAATACGTCTTCTTCTTCTTCTTCACGGTTTAGGCTTATTTACTAGGCTGTTCCGGCTCCAAATTGCTGCTCTTTCCTTCTTTTTCTTGGTCTTCCCAAACTTCTTCTTCCTCGTGGTGAATAGTTGTATGCTGATTTTGGTATTCAATTCTCAGTCATCCTTGCCAAGTGTTCTTTCCAGTTTGTTCTGTATTTCTCTGTTGTTGTGTTTAATTCCTCTACTTTTAGTAGTTGAATAAGTAAAATGAAAAATAATTATAAATGTATATCGTGATTATTTTAAGATTCCCCGTGCTAATTACGCCCGGGAATCTACTTATCTCGATCTTCTTGGCATAAATGAGCTAAAAGACAAAATCCGTTATTGTGAGTTATCCGTAAAAGAATACCCGCCATGTGCTGCTATGCTTGCACAGGAATCTACGTTCTTGTCTCGATCTTCTTGTCATCAATCAAAGACAAAAATGGTTATTGTGAGTTATCCGTAAGAGATAAACATATGCTGTCGCGGACCTTTTTTGTAGGGCTTCTTAAGATATTTAATTCTGTGTACATTAATTTTGTGTATTTGTTATGGTTTAGGCAGCGTAAGCCATTTAAGCATTCAAAGAAGGCTGACTTTTTTCACGGTTTTCCAATACCAAAGGGCGCGATTTTTAATTTGTAAGGGCGTAGGAGTTAGTTGAAGGTGAGTATCACAACTCTCTTATGTTCATCCCGGGAATCTCCTGAACATTTTGCAAGAAGCTCCATCGCAATTGGATCAAAGGCATGGCCGCGCATAAAGTATGAACAAACAAACACACAAACAAACATTTTTATATACCGGTATAAGAAAATTTCATTAAGAGTTGAATGGAAAAGTGATACAACTACATTATCATATTCTACACAACGCCTTGATTGAGTTGAACCATTTCAAAAGCGGTACCTTCTACACACTTATTTTATTATAGAATCTTGGAAATAAAAAAAAACCCGCCACGCTAGATTTTTTTTACAATTTGCTGCATTCTGTAAAAACCACTTGCCAACCTCATATGGTAATGTATTATTTTACTCGGTCAACAACACTAGCGTAATGAATGAGTTACTAAATACAAATTCAGGAATGAAGCAAGTTTATTACCACAACGTTAACGGCTATCAAATTAAACGTTTAGATTCTATGGCTGTTATATTAAGATAAGAGTAAAGACAGAGAAGCCATAAAACTTATAACTACCGCTGTAGAAGCTGAAAATTGCGGTCGTTGGGAACAAAAGACTTGCCCTAAATTACCCCAGGGTGGCATGGGAACTGCGCTTCTAATAATTGGTTCAGACTGGGTACATGGGTTCGCACTCACTCTGTGCTCTTGACACATTTTTCTCACAAAGTTTGTTCAATTTACCAGTTGCATCCCTTTCACCCTCCATCTGATTATTCGCCCGTCAACTGCGTATCCTCCTATGTTTTTTTTTCTCTCTCCAGCCTTTTAGCGATCACTTCAACTGCTGTAAACAGGATTAATGCAAATTGGCAAAGACATCCTCTACCATAGTTCATCTTACCTATAATATAAAGTTGATTTACGTCGAACTCCAGAGAATATTAGTAATGACAAAACGTGTACAGGTCTATAATTCTGTTTTCAGTATTCTCAAATATTTGTTATATTAACCCATGAAACAAGTAAACCATTTTAAATACTTAGGTTATGGGATCTCCTATTTCAAAAATATATTTTTAACAAACTTAATAAATGTAATTATATAACTAACTAACTCACAGGCACTACTGAATCCGTATGTTCATGTCCGCACGAAAATAAGCTCGCCATACAACCCTATCCTGCGCTAAAGTTTTCTAATCATTCCCTGTATAATCTACTTCCCTCAAATCATAGTTAATGTTATTCTCCCACCTCATTCCTGGTCTACCAACTGGACGTTTTTCTTTTGGTTTTCCTATAAGAAGATTCCATATACGTCTTTCATTTACCATCCGTGCTACATGTCCTGCCCATCGCAGTCTACGAGACTTAACTGTTATTATATATGGATTCATATAAAAACCATGTACTTCACTGTTACGTAGTCTTCTCCAATCACCTTTCTGTTCGTCTCTCTTTGGTCCAAAAAATTTCCTCCGATTTCCGATTGAGGGTCTTTCCACTTTTCAGCGGTTGCCCTTTTACCAGCCGGCTGCTGGCCCTTCATATCCACATGTGTCAATCACAGAGGTAGATGATCAACAGTCAGTGTAGGGGTGACATGTGGTTAGCATGTCGAGTCCCCCAGCCGTTATAGCTGGTTCCTCAACCTGGAGCCGCTACTTATTGTAGCTACCCAATTGCCTCACGATGCTGGGTGGGCACCGGTCCCATACTGGCCGAAATACCATGAGAAAATTTCTTCCCCCATCGAGACTCGAACCAGCGCACGTCCCGTAGCTCTGCGCCAAGGCTTCCTACCTTAACCGCTCGGCTACGGCGCGGGACAAAAATTTCCTAAGAATCGTATTCTCATATACTCGTAATCTCCTTTCCTCCCTTAAAGTAATATGCGGCACAATTAAGAGAATGTTGAAATATACAAGAAAGGAAACAAAACTAAAAATATATTAAGCAATGGCAGTTCCCTTACTACTGTATGGTAGTGATTTTTGGCTTTTAACGAGAAAGAGAAGATAATAGAAGCAGCTAAAATGAGATTTCTGAGAAGTGTAGCTGGCAGCAAACTTCTGGATAAACGAAGAAACGAAAATATTAGTAATGAGCTAAACTTTTTAAACTTTTAGACAAAATAAAACGATCTAGAAAAAAAACTGGAAAGAACATGTCCAAAGAATGAAGTATGAACGCAAAATTTATATTTAATTACAAATCAAAGGAGACAGGAATGTTGGTAGACTATAAACGAGATAGATTCAACTTTTTAAATTAGAATATATAGATCGGAACAAGCTACATGGCTTAATCCATGAATATTGATGATGATGATGACTCTCCCCGCAGTATATTAATTCCGAGTAATAAAAACTATATCACATTTGAAATTTTCTATTAGGAATATTTCACACTACATTGGTTCTTTTTTAACCCAAAATGATTTGTCGCCAGAGGTTTCTGTCTAAAGCATCTTCTTCCCTCAAAACTGTAGCTTCCATACTTCTCCTCACTTCATCTATCCGTCGTTCTTTAGATCTGCCGCTTCCACATATTCCATTAGCTTTCCAATCAAGGATGATCTTTAGTAATCTAACTTCTTCTATTCTTATGAGGAGTCCATACCATTTCAAAACTTTTTCTTCTACTATTTTTATTTTCATACGCAATTATTTTATTTTCATACCCAATATCTCATGTTGGCCGCGGTGTTCTAGTGGTCATGTTCCTTACCTCTAGTTTCGAGGGTCGCGGATTCAAACCCGGCCGGGATTAATGGATTTTTAGGGTGGATTAATCCAAGAGATAACTCCTCCGGAAGGGACTTGAAGCCGTAGATCCAAAATGTGAAGATTGTCAGACCCGTAAAAGAACAGAAAGCCTGAATAAAAAAGGCCTCTGTGTAAAATGTAACCGACCTTCATCCATCCGAGTAATAGCTTAGTTTCCTATTAGGTATTGCTGCAAGGCCTACATGTCCCTCGCTGGCATCAATAGGGAAATAAGCGTAACTAGAGTAGTATGGTTCAAGAAGATCCCGTTAGGGAAGTACTCATGCCACCTTGGTGGAGCAAACGGGAATAGCAGAATAATAATGTCATAAGTAAGGTACACATTTTTTACGACATACAAAAATTGGAAAATATACAAAAAATATAACATAAAAATGTTAAATATGACTTAAAAAAACAGAAATTTGACCTATTTAATCACACGTTACCACTATATTATTCGAATCAAGCTTTTGTAACATTAAAACACAAGTTTAGTCTTTAATTAAAAACTACTCTGAATTAATATATAGGGATATAGGAGCCTATGTATAAACTGAAGTTAAATATATACATTAATTTCGGAAATATTTTAAAACATGTGACGCGAAACATTTTTCTAAGTTCCAACCATACGCCATGTGCATGCCAATAGACGCGAAACGGTTTACACTATGGAATCGCGGGATGCAGCCAACATATATACGATATTTGAACCCGCGTTGCCAACGAACCTAATGCAAATTAAATACTCTAACATATAAAAAACCAACCTAAAAGTTAACCTAATGCAAATTAAGTACTCTGACCTATGAAAAACCAACCTAAAAGCTAACCTAACGCAATTTAAGTACTCTAAATCTTGAAAGAATGCACGCTCATTTTATTTAGTATAAGTTAATTAGTACAGACTCTATGTTGGCTGCACTGGAGCACAGAACATTCATTAAAATCAATATGGCTGTCACGTCTTCACGTAGTTAAATATCGTGAAAAAAATGCAAATAATCGTTAGAAAACATGTAAAGATCATAGTAAATTGTGGGAAATAATTTGAAAAATGAAACCCTAAGAATACATTTTGACAGGGTTTTATGAAGGAATTAAAAAAAGGCGCGTCGCAGCTTGTAAAATTTAGCCTGAATTTCATTTAGCTGTGAAATGTGATAAATAGAACGCTGCAAAAAAGTTCTTAAATATATTCAATACAACTGATAGAAATAAGACAAAAATGTAAATATTGTAATACTTGCTCTTCATTAGAGAGTTTGTAGTATAAATAAAGAAAATATAATGGAAGATTAAGTAGCAACTTTATTAAAATTCAACTGCTGTTTCATTTTATATTTACCATCTTTTTTAAAGAATTCAATAGTGGTTTAACTTTGCTCCTGCGAGAAATTCATTTTCTTGATGCCAAACTTCATTATTATAAATCGTAGGTCGGTTTATTCACGTTCATTTGTTCGCCAGCAAGAATTCTTCTATTTCAAAAGTAATTTCAGATCAAGTTCAACAAAATGAGGTTTTTGTGTGAACTCCGAGATTTTCTTCCATTATATAGAGACTGTTCTCCAGAGAAAATGCCCCTCGCAACCTCCTTTGTTTCTTTGTTTTTCAATGGCAGCTT
This sequence comes from Diploptera punctata, assembly GCA_030220185.1. Classification (NCBI taxonomy): domain Eukaryota; kingdom Metazoa; phylum Arthropoda; class Insecta; order Blattodea; family Blaberidae; genus Diploptera; species Diploptera punctata. The sequence continues at coordinate 1,229,955 of JASPKZ010008377.1, forward strand.
CAAAACTCATCAGCGAGAATGAAGTTCTAATGCGAATAATGATCTCCACAACAATTAGAACCTTTTAGAAAACGCTTTAACCGTTTTATGTTGTCAACTCGTTACTAAGTAACATGGCATGTCACACTCTCATAACTAACTCAAAGACACTATCGAATAGCCGCGAGGACATAAGCTCTCTCTATCTTGAACTAATATTTTCATATCATCCTAAGCATTATTTACCTCCCTCAAATCATGTTTAATGTTATCCAACCACAATCTTGGACTACCTTCTGGACCCTTTCCCCTTGGTATTACAAAAAAGACTATCCATATCCCTTTTTCATTCCTCGTGCGTGCCATCTGATCAATCACTCTACAAGACTTAACTGTTTGTATTAAATCTGGCTTCCAATAAATATTATGTAGCTTATTGTTGTGTAGTCTTCTCCATTCTCCTGTCTGTTCGTCTCTTTTTGATCAAAAATGTTTCTAAGAACTTTATTATCAAATATTGGTAATATTCTGTTCTCCCTTAAATAAGAGTCCACGTTTCGTCTATCCATATAATATAAATGGGAGAACAGCTATTATATATACACCGTGTCCACAAATATAGCAACTACTACTAAGTCGCCATGGACAATCGTATCTAAATGAAATTGGCGACAATCAAAAGAGAAACTCAAAACGTTTTTGCTATACCTCATAGACATTGAATGTGGCCCCTACAAGTGACGCTGCAGATATCTAAATATCCAACAATGAAAACATATCGACGACAAAAACATGATTAAATTTAGTTTAGTTTCTATATTGTTGTTCATTATTCTCCATTGTTGATATTGTTAACATGCACACAACGTTTTGAGTTTCTCTTTTGATTGTCACCAATTTAATTTAAATACAATTATCCAAAGCGATGTAGTAGTACTTTACAGTATGATACTATATTTGTGGGCACGGTGTACGGAGGGTTGTTTCCGATCTCTGAAAACGATTTGCCAAGTAGATTGTGAAGTTGGAGTGTGAGTCATCAGGACAGGTGTGTGCGAGGTGATCAAACCAGTCAGTGTGCTCCTTCTGTTACACTCGCACGCGTGTTGCTCTCATAATGCCTAAGAGAAGATAGACCCGTTTTGGGAAGGGTACATTACTGCCCTTTCCGACGCTAATTATAGTTATTCCGCGATTATTGAGGCTTGCAAAAACGTAATTTTATGGTGTCAAAGTGTGGAATTAGCTCAGTGCTTAATAAAAGGGGAAAGGGTCGCTTGGGATTAATTCCAAAAGGAAAGAAACGGGCAAATCCACGACCTGCTACTACCCGCACCCCAGATGTAAACAGAAAGGTCAAGGTCCTTATCTCTGGTGGTAACCCTGCCACACAAAGGGCGATTGCGAACAGATTGGGAATACCCCTTAAAACTCTATACACCATAATAAACAAAGATTTAAACATGGAGAAGCGCCACAAAAGCAGGGTTCATAAATTGTTGCAACGTCACATTGTCGAACGCCGCACCAACAGTAGGAAACTCTATTAAAAGCACCTGGCAGGAGAAAAATGGAAATGTTTGGTCACAATTGATGAAGCATATGTTTATCTAGGAGAATGCAACAAACCCCGGGCAATTTACTATAGAGAAAGGGGTGAAAAAAATTCAAAAGTGGTATGCCGAATGCAGAGAAAGTTTCTCCAATGGATTTATGGTCATCTCGGGATATTGCTACAATGAAAAACTGACCATTCGTAGAGTAGCTAAAAAGGCCAAAATCAACTCCCAGTACTACCAGGAAGAAGTTCTCACCCCAATTTACCCGACTGAAATCCCAGATCTCTATGGTACAGACAAAAACCAAGTCTGGGCGCGCCAAGACAAGGCCTCCAGTCACACTTCGGGTTCAACCTTGGCGTTCCTGGAGAAATGAAGCAGGAAACTGGAATACATGCTATTCCATTCAGCAACATCCCAGTGAAGTCTCCTGATGCATCACCGATGGACTTTGTGTCTTTGGAACTCTTCAAAAGGATACTGGGAAACAGGCATCCTCGAACAATAGACGGTCTCTGGAAAGCATATAAAGAGGAGTGGGAACTTCTAGACATGGCTGTGCTGCGTAAGAGTCTTCTGCAGTGGAAACTCCGATGCCGCACCATAGCTCGGATGAAGAGCCATCAATTAGAGCATGCTCGATGGTGGAGACACGGCTTTTCTTAAGGTAAAACTTAAAAAATCATTTGTTAATCAGAGATCAGAAACAACCCTCCGTATTAGGCATATTTGGATAGACGAAACGTGGACTCTTATTTAAGGAAGAACAAAATATTACCAATTTAACATTTTTTAGAGAAATTCAATTGACAAGACTGCCTAACAAACAAATATAGTCAAATAAGGTATATTTTTTCTGTTTAAAACGGATAATCGAGCACGATACTCCACGTTCCTACATGGGAATTTTATTTTTAACAAGTTTGCAGGAGGAAATGTTTTTAAATAAATCATGACCCAACTTTTGATACTATGTTAATCAATATGCAAAAACAAGTTGTATCTACTCTTATATTTGAATCCGGCAGATTTAGTAAATATTGTATGATGAATTAATGTATAATATCAAATAAAATCCATACGTTTTACCAACCTAATAAACTATTAATGCCTTTGCACAGCTACGCATGAAAAAATATGAGGTTTCAATGAAACACAAGCCACAAACTGAATATTTTATACGTTTAACCTCCATCTGTCGTGCAGAATTAAGTTTTTAGTATTATCATTCAAATCACAAAGTTGTAACATTTAATACAGTATTAAAATTTAAATATAATTACACAGTTCTCTGATTTAGATTTAACGGTTTCATATAATATTTATTTGGAAATGTCAAAACACTAATAGCTTACAGGAGAAAAAAAAAACAGTTATAACATAGAGAAAAGAAAGTTCGTAATCCTTCATAGATTCAACATAATAAGTATATTAATTAATAATATAATTAAATTAAATTAAGAATACTTTATATTAGTGGTTAAGGATTAATTTACATTTTATGTTTTTTACGGTTTTTTAATTATAACGGTCATAAGCATATCGAAATTAGTATAGGGTACTATCCAGAAGTTAAAATATGCATAACTCTTTTAGAACTTTATATATATATCGCAGCGGACCCGGGTTCGATCCCCGGTCGGGGCAGTTTTTCTGGGTGAGGTTTTTATCGGGGTTTTTCCTCACCTGTAAGACAAATGTCAGAAAAACTTTAAGGCCCAAACGGTCCCCGAAATCATATGGCCATCAACATCATCCTTCACCGGCGTGGAAAGCAACGGGAAGTTACCACACCTACAATTCCCTAGTAAAGCTGCAAAGCGTAGCATGAAAATGCTATGATTGCAGTGAAGGACCTGCCTTCGGGCAGAATTACTATGGATGGATATATATATATATATATATATATATATATATATATATTGGCTGAATTCAAATACCTAGGAACAATAATTACAAATAGGAATGAGATGCACAAAGAAATTAAACATAGGCTCAATTCTGGAAATGCATGCTATTATGCATTGCAGAGACTTTTGATGTCCCAACTCCTTTCAAAAAACGTTAAGCTGAAAATATATAAAACTATTATTCTACCAGTTATATTATATGGGTGCGAAACATGGACTCTTACTTTAAGGGAGGAAAGGAGATTACGAGTATTTGAGAATAAAGTTCTTAGGAAAATTTTTGGACCAAAGAGAGATGAACAGACAGGTGAATGGAGAAGACTACATAACAATGAACTACATGGTCTTTATAGGAGGCCAGATATAATAAGAACAGTTAAGTCCCGTAGACTGCGATGGGCAGGACATGTTGCGCGTATGGGGAATGAAAGACGTGCATGGAAACTTCTTGTAGGAAAGCCAGAAGGAAAACGCCCAGTTGGTAGACCAAGAATGAGGTGGGAGAACAATATTAACTATGATTTGAGGGAAGTAGATTATACAGGGAATGATTGGAAAACATTAGCACAGGATAGGGATGTATGGAGGGCTTATGTCCGTGAGGCCATGAACCTACGGGTTCGATAGTGCCAGTGAGTAAGTAAGTAAGTATATATATGCTACTAACTCTATGGCCAGGCTAGCAGGAAAAGTGCATGCGGCCGTTGAGTCCTCACTCCGCGTCTCGCAGCAGAGGAACTGCACGGCTCTTTCCTACTTCTTTCATGTGCATAACCATAAAAATAGTGAAAATAAGTTATGTACCTTATGATAGGGGATGTTGAAAATGTTCTCCTCCAACTTACACACATTTTCGGCACCTTGCTGAAGTTCATGCATTACCAATTATTCTGTATGGTTTCAAACGTTAAAGTTTTGTAGCTCGCAATGCTGATGACGCATTCGAAACACCACTTTCTTATGCAAGTCGTATGTTGGCGTATGTTCTAATCATTCTCCTATTCCATCTGATTTTTCCTCAGTAAGCACACGTTCTGTTACCTTTGCTTTCTTATCGAACACAGAACCCGTTTCTCTAAATCTGTTAGACGACTTAAGTCGTCGAACGGTATCTCTATTTGGAGGATTTATATCTGGAAAATATGTTCGATATCGTCTAACGACTTCTCTGCAAGACTCTGTTTTCACATAATGATCGTACATAATGTCCTATGCTATACTGTAAACATAGACCGAGTCATAATAACTATGAACTAAGACCACTAATACGAGAATATACAACGCATGTTTCACCTTACAAGCATGAAACTCAACTGCCTCGCCAGGCGGTTAAGTTTCAATATCTCGGCGGCGCGAATTTATGACTCACAGCGAGCCGTGAAATTGCTGTGACGAGGAGTAAGGACTCAACGGCCCCATGCGCTTCTCCCGCTAGCTCGGCCGTAGGTCGGAAGATATCCTCTCTGTATATAGGCCTATATATCCAATTGATAGAATGTCTCTTTCTCAACAGCTAGGGCGCACTTTACTCGCTTACAATCCGTCTCTCGCGTGCAATTGGGCTCTTTACAATCCAGTAATTCACTGGCATTTGCGCAAATATTGATTCTTATGCGAATTCGCTACCCAGCTCTTATAAAACTCCTGCGTTATAGATAATAGCAGGAGATGTCAGCCGTATTGTCAGTCTTCCATCATAGCCGCCCTTAGGGCCTACTCTGCTAGAACATAAGTGTAATGTTAATGTCAGTTAAGGGACGATTCAACACCAGGCCATAGTGCCGCCATGAGATTTGGGCCAGTTTTACCGAACCATACGAAATCACTCCTGCGACCTTTCGGATTTTGCATTTTGCCTTAACTAACTGTGTTAAGGCGTGTAAGTAAAGTGATCCCGCAACAGGTCCGGAGGCCCTTGGAGTAGTAGGAGGTTAAGGCTCCCACTTTTTCTAGACAATCGGCACTTGATGTCAGCCGGGTTGTCAGCCCTGCGTGACATCCGCCTTTACTCCAGAACAAGCGTCTGGTACTCATTTCCGTTAGAGGCTGAGTCGACCCCAGGGCCATAGTGCCGCCAGAGGGTTTGGGTCAGTTTAAAAATCCTGACCCCAACGGGACTTGAACCCTCGACCCTCCGGCTTGTAGCTCAGTGCCTTAACCAATATGCTACGGCGTGCGTGTGTTTAAAGGTAATTAACACCAGTTTAAAAAGTCAACGGCGCGATAGATGTACCCACAGGAGGCCCTAGAGATAATATAGGCCTATTCACATGTGTCAATCATAAAGATGAACAATCATGTAGCCTATATAGGGATAACACGTAGACAGTACATCGGGTATCCCCAGATATTAAACCTGTTTTTTTCAACTTGGAACGCTAAAGTACTCAGAATGATGGATGAGTAACGATCCTATATATACTGGCTGAAATTCCATGAGAAAATGTCTTCCCCGAAGGTGACTCGAACAAGCGCTCATTACTTAGGATAGCAACAAGGCTGCGGTGCAGTTAATTATCAGTTGCTAATACTGGGTGTAGCTAAATTCAGTACTCGAACTTTAATTAAATGATCATGAGTGTGAAATGAATATTTTAATGACTAAATAAATCATTTAGTTTATTACTTTAAAAAATAAAGACGATATTTTTAACATCGGACCACAGATTCGGTGAGCAATGGACTGACCGCATTGGGTCCCAATGTCATTCTACTTGATTTATATAGTGGGGGCACATTAAGAGCCGAATGTACGAGACTCCTATTTAATCTGAGGCACAGCTCATCGTATCAAAGTTTATAATGAAGTAGGAGGACTCAACTTTTTTCAAGGGATTTCATATTGAATGTGTATAGGCCTATATATATATATATATATATATATATATATATGGTATGATAAGAAAAATAAATGCCTGGACGGGATTCGAACCCGGATCTCTGAGATCTGGGTTCGAATCCCGTCCAGACATTTATTTTTCTTATCATACCATATTAAGCTTGCATTGCTCAATGTCAAACATTTAATTATAACACACACACATATATATATATATATATATATATATATATACATGTGTGTGTGTGTGTGTGTGTGACTATCTAAGTAGCATTCTATTCTATTGTGTTTTGCTCTAGAACAGGTCCTTCACTGTAATCATAGCATATGCTTTGCAGTTTTACTAGAGAATTAAGGTACTGTCCAGTTCTGGTAACTGTAGCCGCCTTGGTGAATCCAAAGACGCGTGGCAGGAGCGAACATCACCGAATGCAAAAAAAAATATTATCTTATTAATAACAATAAAATAATTTGTTATAAAAACGTTATTCTATAACGAACACTTCAAACTTATTAGGCAACAAAACTAATGACTAACACAAAACTAGTAGATAAGAGAATGTTTTCTAAACTGTGTGTAGTTGCTAGCAGTATCTGTAATTCGCCCTTCCATCTTATCTCACCATATACCCCTCAAATACGGCTACAGAATCCACAACTGCATAATATGATAAGCTTCCCGTTGCTTTCTACACCATGGGATGATGATGAGGATAATAATGATGATAGCCTCATATGCTCGGGGACCTTTTGGGTCTCAAACCTCCCTGACATTTGTCTTACAGGTGACGAAAAACCGCGAAAAAACCTCATCCAAGAAGCTTATCCCGACAGGGAACAAGGTAGCATTAAAACCTATTTTTACAGTGATAAATTAAGTTTATGAATTAGCTATTTAAATTTCGTTTCAGTCTTCAAGGCCATTTAATAAAACAATCGTTTGTTTTGGTCTCTTCTATTGTCTATAAAAATTTGAGTAGTCTACCGAGTTTGGTTATACCCGGTATAAAACACTAAAATGTTACACTCACAAGTAGTCAAAAAGCCAAAAAAAGGTTTCAATTGTGTGTTTTTGTATATTTTGTTTCTCACAATCATACTTTTTTCGAGACGTCAGTTCCATTACATGTGAAAACCATAACAAATCTTATAGAAAAACTACAATATATGAAAATTATTAGAGCCTATAATAATAACACTTACTTCATTTTCAGTCAAAAAAGACGAGAAAAACAGGAACTTACCTGAAACAAACAAAAAATAATATAATTATTTTTTTAAATAATGAGACAATAATAAAAGTGTGTGAACCATAGAAGTTACCCCTGTTAGACCAGTGATTACTATGTTCATATCTGAATTACTGTAATAAACAGAAGATATCTTATAAAATAGTAGGGTATGAATTAGGAATTACGGAATCCGACAGTTAATTTTGTACATCAAATGTTTAGAGGATGAAAAAGGCCTAGAACTCAACGGTATTAATAAGCTGTCAGTTTATGCTGATGATGTAGTACTACTGGGTGATAGCGAGGAGATACTAAAGGCCAACACGCACACACTATTAAGTAACAGTAAGAAATTGAGACTGGAATTAAGCATATCAATAAAACTAAATATATGGTCACACATATAAGTACATTATATAATGGAAATGGACAGCTAACGACAAATGAGGGAAATTTTGAGGAAGTGGCTGAATTAAAATACCTAGGAACAATAATCACAAATAGGAATGAGATGCACAAAAAAAGTTAAACATAGGCTAAATTCTTAAAATGCGTGCTATTATGCAATACAGAGACTGTTAACGTCACAACTCCTTTAAAAAAAAACATTAAACTGGAAATATATAAAACTGTTATTCTACCAGGTATATTACATGGTTGCGAAACATGGACTCTTACTTTTAGGGAGGAAAGGAGATTACGAGTATTTGAGAAAAAAAGTTCTTAGGCAAATTTTTGGACCGAAGAGAGATGAACAGACAGGTGAACGGAGAAGACTACATTACACTGAACTGTAGGGTCTTTATAGGAAGCCAGATATGAGTACAGTTATGTCTCGTAGAATACAATTGGCAGGACATGTGGCACGAATGGGGAATAAAAGACGTACATGGAAGCTTCTTGTAGGAAAATCAGAGGGAAAACTCCCAGTTGGTAGACAAATAATGAAGTGGGAGAATAACATTAACCATTATTTGAGGGAAATAAATTATAAGGGAAAGATTGGAAAACTTTAACTCAGGATAGGGATGTATGGAGAGTTTATGTCCGCGCGGCTATGAACCTACGGGTTCGATAGTGCCAGTGAGTTAGTTAGTTAGACAGGGTAACTGTCAAACATTGTATGCCAGAAGCTACTTTGAAATTTTCCAGAGAAGAGTTGTGATGTGTCTAACCACTGTCCACAATATTATCTGCCGCTTTCAACTGCAAATCCATAATCCAGCCATAGTAGCCCGCTGAGCTAAGCAGATAGACGTAGCGCGGGAGAAGGTTTCCAGTGATATCCAATCCATCATGTCAGGAGTTTTATTACTTCCCTGTAGTTTAAATGAGGGATTTGGTGCTGGATTTTATCTCTTGGAACTATAAAGCGACAACTATAGGCCTACATTTTTTTTCACACGGCCTTGTTATATCACAACCCTTCTCTCGGAAAAAAATTGATGGTAGGTTCTGGCATGTAACGATTGACTGTTCCCTCGTGAGTGTCAACGCTTAGCATGTTCTAATTACGATCTATACTAAAAGAAACATTCAATGGCCTAACCGAGAATCGAATCCGGGATCTTGAATACTAGTTAGACATGCTAATCGTCACACCACTGAGGCAATCAATCTTATTTCATAATCCAGTTATTTACAATCACGGAAAATACCTTGGTTGGCATTGTAGTGCTGTATTGTGAGCACAAGTTAACTGAAACCGGAGTATGCATGCGATGTGACGGCGCAAGACAACAACGCAACCTAGTGCGCAGCTGAGGTGCATACGAGAGTGAACAGAATACAGACGCAATGGTTCTGTGTGTAGTATATCTCATTTCCCAACCAACTAACGTACTTTCCCTGTTTATAAATACAAAATTCGTCGGTGAGATGAAAAAGGCCTCTCTAGGCCTATGACTTGTACGGATGAAGAAGAAGAGTTATTTATAAGATAGTTTCTACATGTACTAACCATCTTAATCTTCCTGCATTGATAATTCTTATATTCTAATTTTCCAGTTTGCTTTCAATTTCATAATTATGCTCACAATCCAGTTTCGAAATCAACAGAAGATGGGATGACTTTGGACCTTAATCAGGGATTAGGAGAAATCAAATAAATTTCTCAAAGAACTATTTAGTTTTTACAGAATGTGCAAATTTGCTGAAAAATTACGATCAATATTATAGATTCTGTAAAAGGAATATCATTTACGATAATTTTATTGTAAAGATTGAAATAAGATAATACGGTTACTGTCATAGCCAGAAAGAAGTTCTGTACCCTCCTCCGTGGCGCAACATTATTTGAAGTCTTATACGCTACAGAATCTGTGTTATTGATCGCAATTTCTCAGCAAATTTGCACATTCTGTACAAACTAAGTAGTTCTTAGCGAAAGTTCTTTATTTAGTTTATTATTATTGATTTACTTGTTTGTATATAACGTACTGAAAGTGAAAGGTGAGTTTCTAGTACAGATTAAGTTTACGAAATTAACACTTATCGTTTATTAATTATTCTATAACTATTATGTTAATTATTTTGTTGAATGAAATTATAATTATTTGCAGATTATTTAAGATTTAATATTTATTTTAAGATTTATTTAGCCTGGTGGAGTTAAGGCCATGTGGCCTTCTCTTCCACTCACCAGGACAAACATATATTACATAAGAATATAACAATCTTAATTAACTCTAATATTAAACACTAAGTAAAAATTTGATCAAAAGATAATATCTAATATACATATTACGATCTATAATACAACCAGTTAATATTAGTTAAAATTAAGACTAAAACTAATAATAAAATGTATACAAGCAAGACATATTAAATTGTCCCTGTCTAGTGTATATAAAAAACAGGAAAATAATGAGATATAGAAAACTAATTTTACGATTATACAATATTTAAAACAAAACAAATAAAAATATTTGTTATTCTTAATATTATTTACATAAATAATTAAATATATTAATATTGCTAAAAGAATACTATCAGTGAGGTGTATAAGTTAGTTTGTTATTAAATAATTCTTTAGTTTGTTTTTGAAGGATGTTATAGTTTGACAGTCTCTGACATAGGGTGGAAGGGAATTCCATGTTTTGGTAAGTGACACCGTAAAAGATAATGAATAATATACAGTGTGATGAGGCAGTAAGACGAACATAATTATTCTAATCAACATTTGATTATACGTTTTACTACTTCAAATTCCCAAAGCTCTCTACAAAGTGTTTTACTTCATTTACTTCACAAAATCCCACTAATCTGTACTGAAAGACAATCTAAGGCTTCAAATGTATGTTTTCGATTAAATAATATTACATATTCAAGATATACTAGGCAGGTTGCATTAGTGTATATTGTGTGACTTTATATTTTCACTCGTATCTTACGTTTACCAGTTCATTTTAAAGTGTTTATCATAAGTAATGCCACGAGGGATTTCCAAATTATCGATAAATTCACGACTCACGAAGTGAGGAGTGAATTTATCTAGAGAATTTGGAAATCAAGAGTGGCATTTGTTAGGACTATTTAACGAATAAAATTAAGCTGTTTACTCACAAATCATTATTTAACTATAGTTATTTTAAAATATTTATATATTTAATGTAAACGGCGATGTTTGAAAACAAATGAGAAACGATAGGTACGCTTCTACTGCTTCTTTTGTTTATCACTGCAACCAGATCATACTATTTATTGCCAAAGGAACGCAATATTGTAAGGAGGAGCTTTCTTTAATATGGTAATTATAACACTGATAAATATTTGGTGAAACACGACTCTGATTGGTTGTAAAATAGAAATCATTGAAATGTGATTGGTCATTGACTCCCATTTGGTGCATGAGTTAAATAGTCAGTATTAGCAAAGTCTTCTTCTTGTAAGCCCATGTTTCCCTTAACAGAGATTTAGGCTCTCTCCCCCTACAGGAAAGAATTTGAACCATACTAATTTAGTTACACTTGTTTTCGTATAGATGTCATTCGAGTGGTCCGTGGTCAGCGTTCCGCCTGATACTGACATCTAGGAAACCAAGGTAGTACTAGGACGGGACAATTCGGTAAATTTTGCTTAGAGGCATTTTCGTTCAGGCTTAAGGACCTTTTACGAGCCTGAAAATCTTCAGACTCGGGACCCACGGCTTAAAGTCCCTCCCGGAGGACTTGTTCCTTGGATTTTTCCATCCTAAAAAAATCCATCGACACCGGCCGGGTTGAACCCTCGACCCTCGGGACCAGAGGCAAGGATCATAACCACTAGTCCACCGCGGCCGATTTTAGCAAATATAACAAACGAAAAATAATATACCTTAGCCCGGTTTAAATCTAGAAAAAAAAATCCTGTAACTAAATCTCTTTCGGATGAACAAAAGCAGGCCATTAAAGAGAGAAGCCAGAATAGACGTGGTGGACCCAGCTCAAGCATATTCCTGCTTCACCTAGGATCAAGCATTTTCAAAGTTCAGAATGGCAATAGGACATGGCAGCGTAGGTAGTTACCTCCACAAAATAGGAATCTACAACAGCCCAATTTATAATATTTCTAATCAGAATATCATGTTGAGAGCCGAACATCTGTAAATCTGCACTTCTCGTTTCTAGGACAACACAATGGGAGATCTATTGGGAAACAAGATAACACCTTCGTTTGTAACGCTAGTATATCATTCTTCATTTAATTTTTATTTTATTTTATTTTATCTTTAACTGTCTTATTTGTTTCTCATTTGTGATTTAATACATTCTTAGATAAATTATGTAAATCAAATACTTGAGAAATTAAATAACTGTTAAAATATGCTTGTTATAACAAGTTATCTATATGGCTTCTTTCTTCTTCTTCTTCACGGTTTAGGCTTATTTACTAGCCTGTTCCGGCTCCAAATTGCTGCTCTTTCCATCTTTTCTTTGGTCTTCCCAAACTTCTTCTTCCTCGTGGTGAATAGCTGTATGCTGCTTTTGGTATTCTATTCTCAGTCATCCTTGCCAAGTGTTCTTTCCAGTTTGTTCTGTATTTCTCAATTGTTGTGTTTAATTACTTTACTTTTAGTTGTTGTCTTATTTCTGTGTTATGTTTTTGTCTGTTCTTTGATATTCTGCTATTGGTCTGAGGAATTTCATTTCAGCAGCTTGTATTCTGGCAGATTGTTGTGTTATCACTGTCCATGTTTCGGATCCATAAGTAATAATAGGCACTGCCATTTTCTTGAATAATTTCATTATAGTTATCTATATGGTATATATCGATTACTAAATATTTTTTCTCGATACGTGCATGTTGTACAGTACGATTTTTCAGCTATACTCTATGGATACGAAACATGGTATCTTATTTGAGAGAGGAAAATAGATTACGAATATTTGAGAATAAAGTGCTTACAAATATTTTTGGACTAAACAAAAGAGATGAATAGCCTGGTGAATGGAGAAATATAAAAGTGTGCTTCATGGTATGTATAGGATGCAAGATATAATAAGAAGAGTCAAGATTCGTAGACTGCGATGGGTAGGACATGTGGCACGAATAGGGAATGAAAGAGGTGCATTGAAGCTTCTTGTAGGAAAGCAAGAGGGAAAACGCCCAGTTGGTAGACCAAGTATAAGGTGTGAGAATAGCATTATCCATGATTTGAGGGAAGCAGAGTATACAGTGAATGACTGGAAAACAGCTCACGATAGGTGTGTATACAGAGCTAATATCCGCTAGGTAATGGAACTCCGGGCTTCATGGTGCAGGTGAGTTAGTAAGTTAAACTTAAAACCATTGTCAATTTCTTCATTATTTACTTCTAAACTGTAATCAATTGTCTATTTTCGGATTTTTACAGCTGGTGCCGTCTTCCCGTGCCAAACTTCCAAAGCCTATGATCTTGGGCATCTTCAATACTTAACCCTCTTGCTTGCATTACTATCCTCGTGCTTTCCTTCCATGTTAACATTGGTCTCCCTTTTTTCTTCTTTCTGGTCGGTTGCCATTGATATAATTGTTTCGGCCATCGCGTATCTTCTACTCTTAAAACATGTCCTAACCATTTTAATTCCTTCTCCTCAAATCTTTCAATTGTACCTCCTTCTGCTTCCATTATGTTTTTCTTTTTTTCCTTATTAGTGACGTTCTAATTTTGACTTTCTGGCACTTCTGAGTAAATAATCAATTTCTAGAACTATTATCAATTCTTGTAGTACTTATTGATTGTCCATATCTCACTTCCATACATTGCAACAGATTGCACCAATGTTTTACCAATATATTTTTAATATCTTTCCAAATATGCTTATCCCACCATATGGAATTTGGCGATGATATTATTTTGCTACTCAATTCAATTCTATTATTTATGTTCTCTTTGCCTATACCTTCAATGTTATCCATAATTAATCCCAAATATTTAGTTTGTTTCACTTGCTTTATTTGAATTCCTTCTTCAAATATTAAATGTTCTCTTTCATTGCTATTTATTGCCAAATATTATGTAATCAATTAAACTCGTTAGAATAAATGCATGATACAAACAGGAAAGCATGGACATTAGAACATCCCACTAAATTATTTTCCTGACACGATGCAATTATATTAATGAATATGTAACGAACAAAACCTGGAGAGCTGACAACCACCAGCGCCAGAAACATTTGTATTGCGGGAAGATATCATATTTTGTCATCTAATTGAATCATTGTCTTGGCTCCAGCTGAGTTACAAAAATATATTGCATTGTGTTGCTTTCCTTTTCCCCAGACACGTCGTATATGTCAGTGCACTTTTATCTTTTACATTCCAACTATAAGAATACCTCAACTCTCAATTCACTTAAATAATAAATACACCGCTTTATAGTACATCCCATTATTCTTCTTCATTCATTGTCTCTCCTGACCGTTATTATAATTTATTATCAATGAAATTCAGATCTGGTATCAACAACCTCCTTCAACCAGAAATTAACTCATTTCTGATAACTCTAGATTAATGAAATTGATTGTGTCGTGCAATATTTATTAATTCCAGACGAAATTCACTAATTATTTACTGCATTTTATTCACGATGTCCCAGAATTCAAATAAAATGTTTGGAGGAATTGTAAATGGGACCAGATAAATACTTGTATACGCAGACCCTACTTTCTGCAGATTCAAAATTTCATTCTATAGCTTGAATTATACTGTGGTCACAGGGTAACCACTACTCCACCGCGGCCTTAGAATAAATAAATAAATAATAATATATATTAGTATTATCAAAGAAGAAGAAGAAGAAGAAGTATTATCATTTGGACGGCGTTGTGCATCAAGCGACTAGGTAGGTTACGAGAAAAATACGTTTAAAGTTGGTCAACTTTCACTATTCATTGTAGAGCCAAATTAACAATACTGGATATTGGCTAGTAGTGTTCCTTGTTTGATTGTTACGTATTAACAATCTAAGAGCGGGAACATTTGGCGCTTAGCTACATGATGCAAAATTTAGAATAAAATGTATGAGAACTGCAAAACATGGAATCTGTGATAGGACTGATGACGTTTACATTTTTGTTTAAAAAATGGCGCCTAGCTGGTTAATGCATAACATCGCCCATTTATACTCAGCTGGCAAAACACATTTATTTAAACCTTCATGTATTGCTTATTGTTTATACGTAACAATTTGATTCACTTAACTTGAACATAATCTAAAACAATCTCCGGTAAATATTTAGAACTACAGTAAGGGTCAATTTCACCAACAGAGGTAACTGGCCCTAAGTCGTATAATGTATGAGCAGTGAAATATATGAAAATTATAACCTTAACATATGCCTACGTTTCTGTTTAACCGTTGTTCATTTTTTTTTAAGCGCAGACATTCAAGCATTGGTGGTTACTATGCCACATGTAACTGATTTTTCACGCTTCATTTTTCCAACACGCCATTTTTACGTACCCATTTAACCTGGACCACTGACATTCTGGTAACGAATTACCAAACCACTAGCTCGTAATTTATCATCGTAACTATTTATCACCCAAGTTTCACGCGCGGGCTGCCAATTGTAAATTGAAGCGAAATCCATTGCAAACTCTATACAAAAGTTCCAGTTTTCGCTGACCCTAGGCAAGGTTTCCTTTTGCCACAATGCACTGAATTTCCTTATCTTTTGTAACTACGGATAGAGTTTGGATCGTACCAGGCTGCTTAATATAAATTACAACGAAATTTCTGACTTCCCGGCTTATACATTGAAATGAATGGGACTAATTTGTGTGCCGTATTAGGGGTTTACAAAATAATTATGCAGTATGGATAGTGTTAACACAGCTTTGTTCTCTTTTATGCGATTACATAATATTGTTGATTTCGTGAACGATATAATTATTTATTCCGTTAATAGTGGGTCGCGGTAAACTAGTGGTTATGCTCCTTGCCTCTGATTCCGAGGGTCGCGGGTTCAAATTGGCCGCGGTCGATGGGATTTTTGCATGGAAAAATCAAAGAAGCAAGTCCTCCGGAAGGGACTTTAAGCCGTGGGTGCCGAGTCTGAAGATATTGAGGCTCGTAAAATATCCTTAAGCTTGAATAAAAAGGTCTCTAAGCAAAATTTACCGATCTATCCAAACACCAAATGAATAAGAATGAAATAAATCTTAATTTCAAATAAAGTAATAAAGAAGATACATCACACTCAAGAAAAATTACACAAAATAGTGTATTTATAAACAAAATTCTCGCTCCTAATAATACCTTAGTTGCCTACTATATGTTGACTGCATGCCACTCATGACATCTAGGGCAAATAAGGTAACTTGATGAATTTGGTGTATTAACTCCTAACAAAGGAGAGGCTATGGCTCAACACAAGGAGTTATGCCATTACAGATAGATTTATTCTTCTTCTTGCAAGGAATAAACCTTTTTTGTTCGTTTCGGCTCCCAGTATTATAGCTGCTGTGTCCATCCCTTCCGTGGGTGTCCCCGATCTCTATTTCCTCCTCTTGGTTGATAGTTCAGACTTTTCCTAGGCAATCTGTTGGTATCCATTCTGCAGACATGTTCATACCATTTTCTCCTATACTCTTCTATTTTATCTGTAAAACTGAATACTTGTAGTTCTTTACGGATATTTCACCCCATTTTTTATTCATTGAAGTACATCCTGCCATAAATCGTAAATATTTAATTTATTCTGATTCTATTCTTTTAATTGACTGTTATTTGGAGTCCATACTTCTGAGCCATACAATATTGCAGGTACAGCCAATACTTTATACAATTTTAAATGTTTGTTTTCTTACTTTTTTTCCCAGTGTTCTTTTAAGGGTGCCACATAAATATTGAAATATGTATAATTTATTATTCGTCTTTTTCTATATTACAAACTAAAGATACACCTAGATATATTTATTAAATAGCTATATTATGTAATACAATTTAGCGTTATTGCTGTCAGCTATTCTCCAACCATATCTTAAAAACAAGATCACAACAGTTTCCTGCTTAATATACCGCAACATAGGACATCACATCACTCCATGTCATATACTTTTCACTTCTCGCAACTAGAATTCCCTACCACAAGAAATAAGGAACTGCCGGACATTGGCATCTTTTAAAACAAATATAAATTTAGATTTGCTCTAACCTCGACTTCATCATTACCCAGTGAAAAGTACATATGTTAGTTGGTGTTTTTCGTATAATTTATCATATTATTATTATTATTATTATTATTATTATTATTATTATTATTATTATTATTATTATTATTATCTTCTTCCTTCCAAGTATTAGGCCAAGGCCTGTTACGATCCTATAGAAAATTTTCCCTCCAGCGTTTCATAGGACGGCCCAGTGATCTTCGTCCTCTTGGTATATAATTATAAACAGCTTTGGGGATCCGATTTGAACTCATTCTTTCAATATGGTGTTTCGAATTTAGTTGGTACTGTTTAATATATTCCAAAATTGGCGTAGTCTTCAATTCTTTTAAGATATCGGTGTTCCTTTTCCGATCCCATCTGGTGTAACCCGCTGTTCTGCGCATGAATCTCATTTCACAAGCCGTTATTCTGCTTTCATGTTGTTTTTTTTAGTGTCCATGCTTCACTACCATAGGTCAACACTGGTCTAGCCAAAGTGTTATATAAACGTAATCTGGTGTTTTTTTGTACAAGGGATGGTTTCATAACTTGATTAATAATTCCTAAACTTTTATTATAACTAGTAACTTTTTCAGGGATATCCTTTTCATCCCAGATAGAGAGATAATATCCAAGATATTTAAATTGATTAGATCTCTCTAAAATTTTATTCTGGAGACAGATTTTACTTTGTATGGGGTCCTTCCCATGAAATGCTATAATTTTAGTTTTGTTAATTATTATTATTACTATTATTATTATTATTATTATTATTATTATTATTATTATTATTATTACTATCGTATAAAATGTTGTTTACGCATGAAATTTACATTGCAACATTTAATGTATTTTATCTCTTAATAATTAGTATAGTGTATATCTATATTTGTCAAATATTTATTTATATTTGTGCTGGTTGAGTGGTAGAGAAGGTCTTATGGCCTTAACTCTGCCAGAACAAATAAAATATTACTATTATCATTATTATTATTATTATTAGAATTAATCATATGAGCACTGTTTAAACATAATCTTATTCCCCTGAGATAGTGTCCTGATCTGTAACTCAAGATTCTTAGTTCGATACATAGTAGCAAGCTTAAAAAATTTATTTTAATTGATTTTTCCTATCTTAAAATTTAGTGATTACTTAAAAATTCTGTTTTGGGTTGGGCAGCCTTCGTTCAATTTCTTCTGTAACTAACTCGTATTTATTCTGCTTCATTTTATGTGTTAATATTCAAATGCTATGAAGTGGTTCTTACAGTCATTACCACTATCATATGTTATTATTATCGCTATTATTTTACCATAATAAGGGTTAAGCATAACGGAAGTAGATTCAAGATAGGCCCCTCCTATCATGAAAATGTAAAATTAAACAATTTTAAAATAAAGGAAATATACAGAAAATAATCTTGAAGATCATATTGTAAAGATTTGAAAAATCTACACTTTAGCAAAGTTGTTACTAAAAATGTGACGGTTAGTTTATCAAAATAAGAATGAAATAATTTGATTACCAGAATTTTCAATCATATAACATGCGCAAATGCTGTGTGTGATTTTATAATTCAATTGTGGTATGTAGTTCATCTATATCAATAAAAATATCAACATTTAATTAATTTGAAAATTGAAAACTAGTTCGGCCGATTCTCGTGAATTTTAAAATAAAAATATTTTCAATAGTAAACATATTATCAAGGAATAAATGTTTATATTCTGTGAAATATGTATGTATTTATAATCCCATGTACTGTATGTATTATACCTGTACAAGTTAATGTCTATAAAGTTATGTAAATATAATATTATTATTTATGGTTCTATCAATTAATATCACTTACATTTAGACATTATTTCTGCTACGAAAATAATCAAATCTGCAAGTAATCTGCGGACTATTAGAAAACGAAAATAATGTGGATAATAATAATGTATTTATTCTGGCAGAAATAAAGCCGTAAGTCTTTCTCTTCCTCTCAACGATTGGCTCATCACATAGAAACAAGATCACAAAACTCTTCTTTACTTTTGATACCACAGCACAGGACATGTCTATACTCTGAATCTTACGCAATTCTATTCCTAGAGCATGAAACTCACTTCCCAGTCATGTCAGGGACTGTCAATCACTATCATTATTTAAATACAAATTAACTGATATCTTAAGTTCAACACAATTAAAACATTAACTGCATAACAACTATATTCAGCATTTTGCAAATAATCATCTAGGAAGCTTTACTTACATTATTTTATTTCATATTATTTTAATTTTATTATATCCTATGTTTTTGTTATTATTAGCTAGCATTACATCATATCAGCATTGTCTTTTGTGTGGTCTATATTTTAATAATATCTTAAAATTGCAATAAATCTGTAATTTTTGTATAATTTTAGTATTCGCTGGTTGAATGGAAAAGAAGACCTTAACTCTGCCAGCTAAAATAAAGCATTATTATTATTATTATTATTATTATTATTATTATTATTATTATTATTATTATTATTATTATTATTATTATTAACAAAATGTACACGTACTGATTATACAAATATCATCATCATCATCATCATAGTACATTCACGAATTTAGGCCATTTGTTGACCTGTTTCGGCCTCAAGAGAAACACCATCCAGAAGTCTTTTGAGTGGACGTCCTGGTCTTCTTCTTCTTGCAGGTTGATATCTTAACATTTGTTTGGGTATTCTGTGATCTTCCATTCGATGAACATGTTGCATCCATCTTGACTTCTAATCAGAAATTTTGTTTTCTAAAGATTCCATGTGTAATTCTTCTAAGATGTCTTCATTTTTTTGTGATCTAGTAGTGTGTATCCTGCAGTCCTCCGAAGATATCTCATTTCAGCAGATCTAAGTCTCTGTATATCCTTCTGTTTCAACGTCCATACTTCGCTACCATACAAAAGAGTTGGAAGAGCCAGTGTTTTATACACTTTCAGTCTTGAATGCTTTTGGACTAACTGTGGCTTGAAGATAGAATTTATTAACCCTAAAATTCTTAAAAATTTAGATATTTTTGCATTTACATCCTTTTCTTCTTCATATGAGATATTGAATCCTAGATATGTAAAATTATTCACCTGCTCCAAAATTTTATTGTCCAGTACAATTTTACTTCTGACAGGATCTACACCTTGAAATGCCATAATTTTTGTCTTTTCTGTAGATATCTTTAATCCATATTATTTTATATACAAATATTATAACATAAAATAATAAAATACGCACCTCTTTTAAAATAATTAAAAGATATTAAGTAGACTCTATACAAAGTCCGTAATTTTGTATTATAATTTTTAAATATGGTCTCCAAACATTATCCAGCCATCCTAATCATTAAATATAATTTTCGTCATGTTTATTATGACTGCGTGAGTGAATGATGAGTTTCGTCTTAAACGTTCCTGCTGTCTTGGAGGAGGCCCAGGATTGAGCTGATCACTCATTCGGAATGACCCTCCATGTCCTTGTATTGTTTAAAAAATATGTGGGTGATCCAAAGTTTAAATACCTCTCCGGACAGGGCTACCTTTCGAAGGTATGTAAAGCTGACAGACCCATTTTGTATATTTTACGTCTGCTTTACGCCAGAATTTTAATTGCGACTCTAATAACCTGAGATGTTAACGAGCGCCGTTAAAAAAATTACTAATTGAAACTAAATTTAAAATATTTTTATTTCATTTTTATTTTCTGATACGAGGTCACATCGTGTCTACAATCTATGCATGTATACCAGCAGACTGTGAATTTTATTTTTATTATTTTGTGTACCGTACTCGTGTATCTGCAGGCTAAAAGATAGTCGATTTTAATTAACTATGAACTGTTGATTAAGGATGGAAAGGATGGAATCCAGAACGTAAATTCAGCTCTGAACTTTTCTACTAAGAAAATCAAACAGAAATGTAGGTCGAACATGGAATTTGAACAAGAGATCCTATTTTAAAAATGAACATATTTTTAACAAACTTAATAAATAATTTAATTATATATGTGGCAAAATTAAGGGAATATTTAAAAATACAAGAAAGTAAACAAAAATAAAATTCAATAAAGCTATGGCAGTCCACTTACTGTTGTATGATAGTGAATTTTGGGTTTTATCGAGAAGAGAAGATTATAGAAGCAGCTAAAATGAGATTTCAGAGACGTATAGCTGGCTGCAAACTTCTAGATAAAAGAAGAAGTGAAGATACTAGAAATGAGCTGAATATGTTTTAAACTTTTAGATAAAATGCTCTAGAAAAAACTGGAAAGAACATGTTCAAAGAATGAAAGACGGACGCATACCAAAAATTATACTTAGTCACAAACCAAAATGAGACAGAAATGTTGGTAGACCGATACTTTTTGAATGAGAATCTATGAGACCGGAATAAAGCCATATGGCCTTAATCCGTGACTGTTGTTGTTGATGATATTACATATACGAATCTCGATTGTTAATATCAGAATCAACTCGATTGGCAAATAAAATATTTTAAATTAATTATTAGAAAATAACATATTGCTGATATGTACAATTGCAGGCTTTAACGTCCAGTGTCTTGATTTTTGTTTAGTTGGTTTTCCGGGTAAAATGACCGAGGTCCAGTTTTGTTTAAACTCGACGTTTCGTCTACTACTGGAGCAGACATCCTCAGAAGATTCTGAGTACTCTCTTTGAACTTCTCAAATATCTGTAGTCGACACTTCCCTGCTAAAGCATTAACAAAACACATTTTCTTGATTTCAGTACACCATTGCCTCACTACTGTACAACTCTCTATTTGTATTACAGACATATCTCCAACTTAAGTAACAAACAATGAAATCCATTTGCGGGTATAAGATTATCAACTACAGTGCGATCAATATAGAACTGGACAGTAGACGCGGGGATTTCACTATACACTGCTGACTCACTCGCGGCGGGGTACGGACAGTAGATCGCGGTGATACAACCACACTCATTTTCGTAACTGTTTTACAAATTGTCGTACTTATCAACTTTATTGAAGCAGGTGCTTGTCACCTTCGTCCTCCATACATTTTTTGACACTTCTTTTAAAATTTGTTGTACAGATTATGGACTGTTGAACGTGACGGATTTTTTACACCCGGGAATCGTGTTTCAAAAAGTCTTCATACTTTGCTGGCAGACTGAGTTAACAAATATCGATAATAAATAAATACACGTTGTTCAGTAGAAAAAGTATTAGCCATTATACAGTTTACACTTTACACTTATACACACCTGTTTTATAAGATACAAATTTTAAAAATTGTAATAACTTATACACACGCCATTCAACAAAAGGAAAAGAGAGCGAAGCATACAATCTGACTACCATCGTGAATGCGTGGGATGTGCTTGTATACTGCTGAGTCTGTGCCTTCGTCACCGCACAACACAAACCCCTCGTCTGCTGCCCAATGCTATACTGATCGCACTGTATATTTCGTTCACCCTACTACTACACGTCTTAAAACATGCAGCAAGAAAATTAATCTAAATACGCTGGAAAAAAAGTGAAAGGTACATATATGAAACGAGCAATAGGAAACTCAAAAAAAAAACCAAAAAGCCGACTAGTGTACCTACAGGTAAGGGAGACCTTCCTTACCGTGACCTTGAAAACAGCCTACATACTACCAGCCACGGAGCTCTCAGAATAAGCGCTACAAAGACTACGCAGGAAAAGAGAAGAAGTATGGCCGGAATTCTTCAGCACCGGAGCGATGAAAGACAGAAATTGGACAGAAGCAAATTTCCAGATATAAAACGTCATCACAAGATTAAGAGTACATGGATTTCACCATCTAATGTGCGGAGATAAAACATTCCATGAACTGAAGACATCATGCGTAGGCATATGCGAAGTATGTGAAGAGAAATGTGAAAGATACCATATCGAAACATGTAAAAAAAATAACAAAAACAATTAGTGACTACGCAAGACAATGATAAATTGTTAGTGATTACACAGTATCGTCCTAAAAGTATCATCTTTGCACATTTGTGCGCAATCCATTTACATATAAAACATGCAACACCTACATTTTTCGTTTAAATTACATTTGCATTTTTTGTTTATAAAGCAGTGTTGTCTACCTTACTATTGTGTGGTAGTGAATTTTGGGCTTTAAATAAAAGAGAAGAGAAGATCATCGAAGCAGCTGAAATGAGATTTCTGAGAAGTGTAGTTGGGTGCAAACTTCTAGATAAAAGAAGAAGTGAAGATATTAGAAATGAGCTAAATATTTTTAAACTTTTAAATAAAATAAAAGAATCTACAAAAACTGGAAAGAACATGTTCAAAAAATGAAAGATGATCAGGTTCCAAAAATTATACTTAATCACAAACCAAGAGGAGACAGGAATATTGATAGACCGAAAAAGAGATGGATTCAACTTTTTGAATGAGAATCTATTAGACCGGAACATGCCACATGGGTTTAATCCGTGATTGTTGATGATGTTATGATGATTGTTTATAATTATTTTTAAATATAAATTTGATGTTGCGGATGTTTTCCAACAAAAACTTTCTGGAGTACTCAAGTGTCCTAGTATCCCGCATAATGAGGCAATTAAAAGTATTTCCAGACTAATCTTGATATAACATTACATATGTATGTAGGCCTATAGGAACCCATAGGCTACCTTAAGTTTTATCCAGAATTTTCGATACAAATTTTCTCCAAATAAAATGTTCTAAAATAATTCAACCAAAAATAAGTACGACTTATTTTAATTAATTTAATTAAGTACAGCCTTTGAAAGAAAAAAAATAGTGGAACTCTCAATGGCGGAGAGTTCAAGTTTTGAAGAGCGATTTCACACTAGTAAGTTGTTCCGTGTGCTGTCTCCTTTGAGATCAAATTCAGTAGCGTAAGTCTTTCTTCATGCAATATTCGTAACATTCGCTTCAGTAGAACAGTCGGTAAGATGCTTTCTTGCGACGACGCAGGCTCAGGTTTGATCCTGGTCAGGAAAATTGTTTTTAATAACGTCGTTAATTTTCATAATGCCTACACGATACCTGGCTTCGTTATGTAAATAATTCCGTGTGTATATATATATATATATATATATATATATATATATATATATATATATGTATATATAGAAAATAAATAACGATTGTTACGTCTCGTTACTTTGTTTAACAAAACACAAGACATAACAAGATAGATTGTTTATTTCCACTACTAATGCAAAACGCGTCTGATTAATTTATATTAAGTCATGTTAATATATAATTTCATTATACAAATGAGTCCCGGAGTATTGCATCGCTTCGTACATATAGTTTCTAGCAGGGACGGTCTAGTGGAAGGCGGTTCTGTTTCC
The DNA here is from genome assembly GCA_030220185.1 of Diploptera punctata. NCBI lineage: Eukaryota > Metazoa > Arthropoda > Insecta > Blattodea > Blaberidae > Diploptera > Diploptera punctata. Next base: position 1,254,470 of record JASPKZ010008377.1, read on the forward strand.
CAAGCATGTTCAATTCCGCTATCATGTTTTTTTTTCTCGCCCTTCATTATATTAATTTTATTTGTTTTGTTTTATTTGTTTTACTTTGTTTTATTTAAAGCATTTATCGCACAACTTATTTAAATGCAATTATTTCCCACTGCACGACACACAACGAAATAGAACGGATTTTAGTTTCTCAAAGAGTTGTATACTTGTGAACCAAATAGCTGATCTCTGATCATGCGCAATTACTTCGTTCTTGGATATGAAAATTATCTGTGTGCCATCAATTATTTCAAAGGCTGTACACTATCTGTTAAATTACTAATTCACAATTTAACTAACCCAACCGAAACTAAACCTAAGTTATGTATGATGTTTTAATGGAGGCAGTTTTTATAATAATTAGCTAATTAGCTTTCCTATGCCGAATAATTTATCGTTTCAAAAATAATAATGCATTTAAGAACGATAGGTTGTAAAACATGCGCTATAATTTGAGTTTTTTAAATTTAAATATTATAAACAATTTGTTGGTGATAAAAATTGGTTTGGATATAACAAATAGAATAACTCATATCACGTAATTCATTTTTTTGTTGAAATTGAAATTAGATTCTTGTAAAAATATTTGAAAGCTATAAACAATGTTAAAGAGTTTTGTCCACCATTGTGGTCTCGAGGTAGCGTGCTGCCTTGTACACGCAGAGGGCCCGGGTTCTATCCCCGCTCGGGTTTCCTAGTTTCCTAGGTGAGCTTTTTTTCGTAGTTTTTCCTCACCTGTAAGACAAATGTCAGAATAATTTGAGGCCCAAACGATCCCCGAACATCATCTGGCCATCAATATCGTATTCACCTCATTAGATTAAGTTTAGGTTTAAGGCCTCCCCTGGCGCATCATTACCCATCGTCATCACCCATCACATCATTGGGGCAGCGTAACTCCGCCTTCCAGGCGCCCCAACCTCAGAAGTGGGTTACAATACGCCAATACCAGGAGAGAATACCTGAAATGTCAAATGACAAACAGGTGGCTTTGAACAAAAAAAATGTTAAAAAGAGTTTACTTCTCCATTATATAGAGTTGAATTACATCCACCCATCATTCCAGTAAATTATATAAATTTGTAAAATATAACAAACATAATTAGTAATTATTCTACACACATAAATAAAAACTTAAGTTTTGAAATTATTTACACAGACATGTTAATTGAAAATACTTAAGCTTATCAGTAAATCTTAAACATATAGAACATTTGCATATTTTTGAATGCGAGAAGGGAATTCTAAAGAAGTAATAATTCAAAGAAAAGAAAAAAAAGCTTTGAAATAATGTGGTATTGAGTATTATTGAAAAGTTTGTATTCGCGTGAATAGAATTTGCTGAATAGCTGCTTATTATTGAGAGAAAAATCACTGAAAATGGGCATCAACTGCCAACTTCTGTAAAGGAAGGTTCTTCGACCGAAGACCTGGAAGTTTTCCAACCTTATGTAGAAGAATTTACTTCCCCGTACATTTCACGTTATTTGACATTTATTTAAACCTATAACTCTTATGTCTACTACAAAAAGATTTTGATTTAAAGTATAGAAATCTGGAATTCGATATCCAAATCTGCAGTTTTCCTATTTGAGACGCATTAAATCTATAGAATATCAATATACATTCCAAATGCGCTGTCTTGTATGCATTTATCCCCAGTAACTCACTGGTACTGCTGTAATAAAAATGATAAAAGAGTACAACTCCCTGAGGAACAAATAAACCGATTCAAATTATATCAGATCACTTACAAAGTTAAAAAATGCTACCTACTTTATTACATTATTTTAAAAAAGGCAAGTTCTTAATTGAAGATGGCAATTTAATGACATTTTCAAATTTAACCATGAAAACATGAAACAAGAAAGCGTGATGTGTGCATAATAGCATGAGTATTCTAAGTAATGGATTCGTATGTCCATATAAAACTTGTTTAATCCGGAAGGTGAATACTGCGGGAATCTGTCCAATGTGAACAAATTTATTGGTCCCGGCGAAATAATAGTAATTTTACGTGTATTTATTTTGCATAAAACGGAATCTGTCCAACGCGGAAACGGAAGTATATTTCTACACAACCCTGAAAAAGAATTATAAAGCGGAACGGCAGGGAAATAAATTTGTTTCCACTTCATTTGAATTCTCGTTAGGCAAAAAAAACAATAACGAATGATTCCTGCCGCCGGGTGAAGTAGACATTCTACCTGTACCTGAAATTTTATTTCGACCTCACTGCACACCCGTTAGGCGAAACACAGATACATGTCTTACAAATAACAATTGCAATGTAAAATATTTAATTAGTTTAAGTTTTGAGACCGATCTTTGACATGTAGCGTTTTGAATTTACGGAATAAAGATGGCTGAAACGCAAGTATAATTGTCATTAAACAAAAACGTGAAAGTGATTGAAGATAAATCTCCAAATTTCCGGACGATGCTCCAAATTGTAGCTCTAGTTGTTGCTAAATCCCTAGGGAATAACGATTTCAAGACATCTTCAAGTTGGCTGCACAGTTTTAAAAGACAACACAATGTAGTGTAAAATGAAATTTGCTATGAAACAACGGATATGGACGAAAATGTAGTTAGTGAGCGGAAACCGAAACTGCATACTTTAATTTCAGGATACGCGCCTAAGAGGTAGTTTTAGTGCTGACGAAACGGTACTGTTTTTCGCGCGTTACCACGGAAGTCGCTCATACATAGTCTACTATACTTCAGTTTCGAACGGCAGCGAACTAAAATTAATCCAAGGTACATAAAAATACATATACGGTATTCTATAATCTAAGATTATTAATAAGTTTTAGTTTTTTATAATGCGGAATTATGTCTAATGTGGAAAAAAAATGGTACCTTGCGATTCCGCTTTGAGCAAGTTTTACTGTATATGTAGGGTGCTTCAGAATAAGTATTACAGATTTATAGAGCTTGTAGAGCGCAGTTAGTAGATAAAGTTTTGATGAGGACCCATGCCCAGAAACGTATAATTTCGATGTAAAATATGTTTTAAGATCGAAACGCAATAGGCAGTTTCAAATGTCTTGTGTTTCAGAATAAATACTACAGACTTCTAGGGGTTGTATTACATCTGTCGAATCGGAGAAGACCTTCTTGCAGGAATTCTGGCGGAAGCACAAATTATTATTGAGCACACACGAGGTCTTGTGGAGTGTGTGTATGGAAACATGGGTCGCAGATACACTTTGTGCAACGAACAACAGGGTCGCCACGTGGAACCACACTTCTTGTAGTACAACCCTTGGAACTCTGTAATACTTATTCTGAAACAAAAGACACACGATATCAGCCCATTGTGTTCGATCTTCAAACTTATTTTACATCGAAGTGGTTTCCGGACATTGGTTCCTTATCAAAATTTTATCTACTAAGTTCCCTCTACTAACCCTATAAGTCTGTAATACTTATTCTGAAACACCCTGTATATACTCTCACAGATACATCCCTCGTATAGATGAAGTTTTAAATTTCTTCTTCTTCTTCTTCTTCTTCATTCATGAGCTAGGCAAATTGCTTGTTCCGCCTCGCAGCTATTCAATCCATCTTTTCACTGGCCTTTCTACATTCCTTGTTTCTCTTGACTTGTAGAAAATACTTATTTTGGTAATCTCGTCACACTCATTCTTTCAACATGTTTAAAACATTATTATCTGTAATCTTTGATTTTTCATTCAGTGGATATATACTTAACTCTGTTCTTATATCTTAATTCTTTATCCGATCCAATCTTGTGTAGCCTTTTGTTCTTCTTAGTAAGTTCATTTCTACGCTTTGTATTTTACTTTGCAATTTTTTGGTCATTATCCAATTTTCGCTCCAATAAAGTAATGCAGGAACTGCCAATGTTCTATAAAACTTCAGTCTAGTATCTCTTCTTGCTTTGTTTTTTAATGTTTTAAATGTATAGATTTGTCATTTTGGAATATTCAAATAGATGAGTATCGAATACAATCATTGCACTACATTAATGAGTGCAGTAAGCTCTTTCTCTGCTTCCCTGCATTATGTAGACCAGTGGTTCTCAACCTTCATAAGTCAGCGATATGCCTTTAAGATTATTAAACTTCATGCGACCCATACGTTAAATTAGTAGGCCTACAATTGAATCACTAACTCATGCTATAAAAAAACAAAAGTACTATGGAAGTACTATGGAAGAATGCTCAAAAAAATTAAAGAAAGAAAAATACTTCTGAAATAATAAATAGAATTATTCCTCATCGGGCCTGCTGTTTCTACATCAACTAGTTTATATTTGGTTCTGGTGAGTCGAGTGTGCCAGTGATTTTCATATGACACGAGGATCAGAAATAACAATCTGTACTGCATTCATTATTGAATCAGGTGATTATTAAACATATATTTAAAATGTAAGGAAATTGTTTTTGTCCAATGCACCAGATTGTCTTCCCTGGCATTGGCGGAATTGTAATTCATTTCTGACGTTGGTGCACCTGGAAGACAGAGTTACATTACCCCGATGATATGATGTGTGACAAATGATGATAAAGCGCCAGGGAAATCTTTAACCTGGATCTAAACTAAATTTTAGATCATAGTCAACCACATGAATAATTATTTCCTTTTAAGAAGAAAGACTTATGGTCTGAACCGGAATAGAACCCGGACCTCAGGAACTGTAGTCAGAAACGTTGACCACTAGCCCATGAAGCAGGTTAAAAATATATTAGAAACGTAAGGAAATTGTTTCTGTACAATGTACCGGATTGTCTTCCTGGCATTGGCGGAATTGTAATCCATTTCTTACGTGGGTGCACCTGGAAGGCAGAGTTACAGTACCCGGATGATATAATGGGTGATAAATGATGATAAAGTGCCAGGGAAGTCTTTAACCTAGATTTAAACTAAATTTTAGATCATAGTTAACCACAGGAATAATTAATTCCCTTTAAGAAAAAAGACTTATGGTCTGAACCGGAATAGAACCCGGACCTCAGGAACGTTGACCACTAGCCCATGAAGCAGGTTAAAAATATATTAGAAATGTAAGGAAATTGTTTTTGTACAATGTACCGGATTGTCTACCTGGCATTGGCGGAATTGTAATCCATTTCTTACGTTGGTGCACCTGGAAGACAGAGTTACATTACCCGGATGATATAATGGGTGATAAATGATGATAAAGCGCCAGCGAAGTCTTTAACCTAGATTTAAACTAAATTTTAGATCATAGTCAACCACAGGAATAATTAATTCCCTTTAAGAAAAAATACTTATGGTCTGAATCGGAATAGAACCCGGACCTCAGGAACTGTAGTCAGAAACGTTGACCACTAGCCCATGAAGCAGGTCAATATAAGGAAATAAAATTGAAGATAACATATCAAATCAGAAATAGATTTATTGAAATTCTACCACACAGTATATATTTTATGAACTTATAACATTGGAGAACATCGCGACCCACCCAGACCCTTTTCAGGGCTTATCGTCGGATCGGGATCCTTAGGTTGAGAAAGGTTGAAGTAGATTGTTGTCAAGGTGTCGAGGTATCGAGGTATCGAATGCGTTCATGTTGAGTGAAGAAAATGAAAACTACAGACACTACATGTCCACGCGGCCATCAACTTCTGGGTTCGATACAGTCGATGAGTTATTATAAATAAATTAGACATACAAGTTACAGTTAATAAAACTTCGTTTAATAACTTTGGCCTATACAATACATTAAAATATGGCAAAATCTAAATCATGTTTCTTGTGTTTTCTCGTAGGAACTTGGACTACTCTGATTTTGTAACTTCTACATGGCGAAGATTTCGGCAAACCATCACGTGATGCAAGTCTTGAGCTGCCACGGCTCCTTCAAATACAAACTTTCATTAAAGAGGACTCTCACCAACTCCTCGTTGCGATTGCTTGGGAACAGCTGGATAGAGTACAGCATGTCCTGTACGACTGCCTCAAATATGAGGCTAAACGAAGGCTGTGAGGCTGCATTAATCGGAGATATGAACTGGCCGCCTGCCCTACGGTTTTGGACCGAAAAACTACCGTATCATGTTATGAAAAAGTTCATCGGATGAGTTCTCACTCAACGCCAAGAATAAGAGTTGCGCAGACAGAGAAGAAGGGATTAAGATAACATTAAGTTACTTGCAAGTTATTAAATTTGTAAATAATTGAATACCGTATATGTTTTGTAATGTGATCCATTATGCCGAACAACAAGGAGCACGAAATATACGTACAAAATACAGAATAAATGAAAGACATAAGAGCAGACCTGGGGATATGGAAATTAAGCCCGAGGTAACCCACGGGGTGGAAGTGGGGCTCTTAATGTAATGTAAAGTACTTAATATTCATATGACGTACAAAGATTTATTCATTATTCTGCAACATTTCCAAAATAAATAATGTTCCCTATTCTTGTCCACATACCTTTACCTACCCTCAGACTTTTGATTGTCATCTAGCGTCCTGAGTGTTGTGACGCCATTTTAATATCTAGCTGCAAAAAGTAACTTCAAAATGTCGAATTTTTTTTTTTTCAATTTAATTATGGATGAATTTACTCTGAGTTATCTGAATTGAGAATCAATAATAATAATAATAATAATAATAATTTTTATTTATATACAGATTTTCAATATTAACATATGTTTCTTTGCCTAAAGTTGTATTTTCCTTCTCCACTCGAATTTTTCCATTCACTCCATGTCCTCCAGTCCTCTTGTTCTCATTCCAGTTCTTATTACTTGCATCCACGAGTTTCGAGATCTTCATTTGTTTCTTCTTCCGGGTGAACACCATTCCAATATTGTTCTGAGTAACCTTTCTTCTTGCATTCGTTGTACATAGCCAAAGTAATTTAATTGCTTGTATCTTATAAAATATGTTATAGAATATTTAATATTTTTTCTCGTAAGACATTCTTTCTTCTTTCTAATTTTGAACATCTAGCTCTTCGATAAATCCATTTTAATAATAATAATAATAATAATAATAATAATAATAATAATAATATAATAATACAATAATAATACAATAATAATACAATAATAATACAATAATAATACAATAATAATACAATAAATAATACAATAATAATAATACAATAATAATAATACAATAATATACAATAATAATAATACAATAATAATAATACAATAATAATACAATAATAATAATAATTATTATTATTATTATAATAAAAATAACAATAACAACAATAATAATAATTATTATTATTACTACTATTATTATAGTGTCCAATATTTAGTTTATAATAGTGTTATTTGTTTTTTTTGTAAGAATTCTAATATATAATGTATACAAGTTATGTATTTTTTGTAATTATTATATACCTGAAAATTAGACTACGAAATACCCATGCTCCAAGAAGTATAAAGTGCATCAGGAAGCGACGTGAAAATAATAAAGAATTATTCTACTTCAAAGGAGCGATATAAAGCACGAAAAAAATAATATATCCTACATTTTGAAAATTTTAAACACAATATTGCAGAGATCAGTTTGTTTACTAAGTTTGTATTGTAATTTATTTATGCTAATAATAAACTAATACCACAATGGAGTTTCTTTGAAATAAAGTCAATTTTAGATGAAAAGCCTTGCAACAATAACAATTGCAAGAAAAAGGAAACGAGAGTTGCAAAACTAACAAAGGGAAATATCCCGAAGCTGTTTCCATTAAACTTGACTGGAATAGTTCCCCTGGGAAAAAACATTGCCTCTTGGCTATTCGTCCGTGAATGCTCGCCAATCAGAGCACACATTGGTGACGAGTTAAACTCTTTCAGAACAAGAAAGAGGCGTACCTAATAGCCATGGATTTTATGCGTTTTACAAAGTGTGAAAGGAGCGATTTTTTTGGGTGGAATTTACAATCGTTTTACGATACGCCCATTGTAATGCGTGAAAAATTACGGAAATTTATCTCGCAAAGGTAACATACTAAACGGAGGACATAATTTTTATTTTATCGTGGCCAAAATACGAGTAGGGGCACGCCGTAGCGTAATGGTTTGGGCAGTACGCTACAAGCCGAAAGGTCGAGGGTTCGAGTCCCGGTGGGTCGGGATTTTTAAACTGACCCTAACATTCTGGCGGCACTATGGTCAACCTCTAACGGAAATGAGTGCCAGGCACTTGATCAGTCGGTAAAGGCAGCCGTCAAGCAGGCCTGACAACCCGGCTGGCATCAAGTTCTGATTGTCTAGAAAAAGTGGGAACCTTGACCTCCTACCATCCCAAGGACCTCCTAAGGTCTGTAGTGGATTACTTTACCAATACGAGTGTAATTAATGGGATTATGTTTTTGTTTTCAGAGATAATAATACATATTACAATCTCCAGTGATTTATACAGGGTAAAAATATACTTTATTCATTTATATTAGGAATTAATGGCATATTTTTTTCAAGAGATCTATTCATCGCCAAAATGTATATATATATATATATATATATATATATATATATATATATATATACATACATCAAATATGAAAATTGAGATATCCCTTGTTAGAGGTCCAATACTTTATTATAATATAAAACAAAAATAAAATGACATCAAAGTTTTTATGCACAGGAACAATTGAAGGGAATTCGTGGAAACTATTCAATGTACGAGTACTCAAATTTCTAAAAAAATATATACTATGTCAAATATGTATTATTTCTCTCTGTCTTATCTGTAATTATCTTCTTCTTCTTCTTCTTCTTCACCTCACTGACTAGGCAAATTGCCTGTTCCGCCTCACAGTTGTTCTGTCCATCTTTCCACTGGCCTTCCTACATTCCTTGAACCTCTTGGCTTGTAGTTGAATGCTGCTCTTGGTAATCTTGAAACATTCATTCTTTCCACGTGTGTAAACCATTTCTCTCTATATTCTCTGATTTCTCATCCAATGGATATATATTTAACTATGTCCTTATATATTCATTCCTTATCCGATCCAATCTTGTGTAGCCTTTTGTTCTTCTAAGGAAGTTCATTTCTGCGCTTTGTATTTTACTTTGCAATTTTTTCGTCATTACCCAAGTTTCGCTCCCATAAAGTAATGCAGGAACTGCCAATGTTTTATAAAACTTCAATCTAGCATCTCTTCTTGTTTATTCTTTAATGTTTTATGTATAGTTCCGCATATCATTTGAAATTTCGACAGTTTCATATGTATATCTCTTGCAGTTTTTGTGTTTATAGTAATTATGAAATCAATTATTATTAATTTGGTTCATTTATATTCATAAAGCTAACTTCAAATATCAATATTAATTCGAATGTTCGTTTTAAGCTAATTTATTGACTATTTTAAAAATAATGTCAATGTTATTCTTATTCTTCCCTTCCAGGATTAGGTCAATGCGACCTGTTCCGGTCTCAAGTCCATCGTTTCCTTGCCCATCCCAAATATATTTTCCATGCTGTCTGTACGTGTTGATCGATTTGGGTAATCTTGTATTGTCCATTCTGTCTAAATGTTCTTTCCATCGGTATTTGTGCTCTTCTAGTTTATCGAGTATTGAAAAGATCTCCAGTTAATTTCTTATTGACTCGTTATGTAATATGTCCATGCGTATACATCCTTTTACGGATCTTAATTTTTTTATTTCAGTGGCTTGAATGTGTGATATATCTTTTTTTGAAAGTACCCAATATTAGGATCCATATAAAAGAACAGGAATAGCCATAAGTTTATAAAACCTGTTATTCTGGCACCTCATTCTTAGTCTATCAACTGCGAATTTTCCATCTGGTTTTCCTACAAGAAGCTTCTATGCACATCTTTCATGCCACATGTCCTGCCCATCGCAGTCTATGAGACTTAACTATTCTTATTATAATTATCTTCCTATAAAGATCATGTAGTTCACTGCTATATAAGTCTTCTCCATTCAACTGTCTGTTCATCACTCTCTGGTCCAAAATGTTTCCTAAGAACCTTATTTTCAAATACTCGTAATCTCCTTTCCTCCCTTTAAGTAAAATTCCATGTATCGCTTCTTTTTCTTCTTCGTGGTTTAGGCTTATTTACTAGCCTGGTCCGGCTCCAAATTGCTGCTCTTTCCATCTTTTTCTTGGTCTTCCCAAACTTCTTCTTCCTCGTGGTGAATAACTGGATGCTGCTTCTGGTATTCTATTCTCAGTCATCCTTGCCAAGTGTTTTTTTCCAGTTTGTTCTGTATTTCACTATTGTTGTGTTTAATTCCTCTACTTATAGTTGTTGTCTTATTTCTGTGTTATGTTTTCTGTCTGTTCTTTGATATCCTGATATTGGTCTGAGGAATCTCATTTCAGCAGCTTATATTCTGGCAGATTGTTGTGTTGTCACTGACCATGTTTCGGATCCGTAAATAATAATACGTACTGCCATTTCTTGTATAATTTCATTGTAGAGTCTTTTCTGGCTTTGTTTTTCAAAGTTCTTTTTAGGGTTCCTGTTATATAATTAAACTTATTTAGTTTGTTATTTATATCGGTTTCCGCTGTGTATGATATTTCGCAACCTAGGAAGTTATATCTTACTACTTGTTCTATTGGTTTATTTTCTAATATTATCTTTGGATGAGCGCCCTTGAAGGCCATTGTTTTTTTGTGAGGATATTTCCATGTTGTATTTTTTTGATATTTCATTTAGTTTATATAAAATTCTTTGAAGTTCGTCCTCTGTTTTTGCTATTAAAATCTGGTCATCTGCAAAGGCTACTGTTTTTATTACTATATTTCCTAAGTTAATTCCCCTAGTCGTCATTTGCTTCCATGTTCTTATCATGTCGTCGAAATAAATTTTAAAAAGAGTCGTTGATAGTGGACAACCTTGTCTAACTCCTCCTGTTATATGTATTGGTTCCCTTTGATTTATTTTTATTTTTGTTTTCTCATACATTTTCTTAATTACTGCTATCAAGTGTAGTGGAATTCCTTTTTCACTTAATATGTTCCATAATTTTGGTCTAGACATGTATCGCATCCGTATAATATAACTGACAGAATAATAGTTTTATAAGCTATACTTTCAGATTAATGCTTTTTTAAAGGAGTTGGGGCGTCAAGAGTCCCTATAATGCATAATAGCACGCATTTCCAGAATTGAGCATATATTTAATTTATTTGTGCATCTCATTCCTATTTCTGATTATTGTTCCTAGGTGTTCTTAAAAATTTCCCTCATTTCTCATTAGCTGTCCATTTCCGTTATATACTGTATTTCTATGTGTGGCCATATATTTAGTTTTATTGATATTGACTTCCAGTTCCAATTCCTTAGTGTTACTCCGTACTCAATGGTGTGTGCGTGTTGGCCTTTAGTATCTCCTTGCTATTGCACAATAGCACTACAATAGTTAGCCTATACTTTAAAATTAACTTTCAGAAGTTGCAGTTTTCTAATGCAGAGTAATATTATATCCATGGTATGATACTCTAGATGAATGCCTGGATAGTAATACAATATAATATAGTGGTCACGTATTTTTGTTAACTGTGCTTTTTAACAGCTCAGATAGTTACTTTCGGAATTGAAAACGTGGGCCCAACAAAATATGGTTTAAAAAGATCTTAATACAGGCTTTAATTTAATTACGTGCTTTAAACCGAAGGTTTTTACACCCTGAAAAATACGTCGAACTCGACCGGGTTTCAACCAGCGTATCTCGGAACCAGAGGCAATTATGATAAATTGATAACCAATCATTTAGTGTATAATTAATTCAAATCCCTCATCGTAGTTGATGCTATTCTCTCACATCATTTTTGTCCTATCTAGAAGTCGCTTTCACTCTGGTTATCCTACAAGAAGTTCTCATACCCCTAATTCATTCTCCATTCCTACCACATGTTCTGCCCATTGAGTCTACAAGACTCAACTGTTATTATTACATCTGGTTTCTCATAAAGACCACATAGATTAATGTTATGCAGTTTTCTCAATTCATCTGTTCATCTTTCTTTAGCCCTAACATTTTCTTAAGAACTTTGTTCTTAAGTATTCATAACACTTTATGCTTTCATAAGGAAAGAGTCCATGTTTTGCATCAATATAGTTTACCTGGAAGACTTTTTTAAACATATTTTTGTTTCTATTTTTTTTAGAGAAGTTGGGATGACAAGAGCCCTTAAGTGCATAATAGCGTGCCTTTCCAGAGTTGAGCCGATGATTAATTTCTTTTTATACCTCATCCCTGTTTGTAATTATTGTTCCTAGGTCACTGTTCAAAATTAGACATGAAAAATTATTCTACCGACCTATATGATGATCTGACAAGGGAACTGTCAACCGTGTCATGCCGAAACCTGCCTTGAAATTTCTCTCAGAGAAGCGTTGTGATGTATCAAGACTGTGTCCAAAAATTATTTGCAAGGCACAGGAATCGAAGCCAGAATACAGCAATTGCAGCCCATTGTGTGGAGCAGATATATATCCTTGCACGCGTTAAGCATAGAGTGGAGTGAGGCGGGACGCGACGCGGACGGCGAGTAGTGAGGGTTTTCCAGTCAGCCAATACAGGAGTTGTATTGATACTTCTAAAATGCATTGTGAACACCGTTAAAGTTATGTAGTTAAATGTTAAAATAATTAATTAAGTAACTGACATATTAATCGTTCTCAACTAAATTAAACGTATGTTTAAGAGACTTCGTCAAGTGGATAAAACTATGAAAGCCTACTAGTACCAAGTAGGATGCAGAAGATGGAACATTATTCTGAAAGGCCTTCAGTTTTAACTACTTGACGAAGTTTGTTAAACAGAAATTTAATTTAATTGAGGACGACAGCTATACCAGGTACTTATTTTTATATTTTAACATTATAGGAGTTGTATTACTTCCCTATAGTTTACATGAGAGATTTGCGCGCTTGATTTTATTTATTATTTATTTATTTATTTAGCCTGGTGTAGTTAAGACCACGTGGCCTTCTCTTCCACTCACTAGGACAAACATATGAAATTTAAATACAACAAATTACAATAAAATTGCATACTAAACAATAAACTGAACAATAAATATAATGTCTAAAAGTACAATAAAATTAAAGACGATTAAAATTAAAACTAATGAAAGAAATATACACAAAAGAATCTACTGTAAAAAAATGAATACAAAGAAATTAATAAACTGTAATGAATTGATGTATCGTTTTTATTGATGTAAGAGATATTAGGTAAAAATATTGGTAAATCTCAATAGACTACCATTTGTATTGAATAAAGAAAAAAATAATTTATTGTTAAAAAAATTATATTAGTGAGATGTTTTTATACTGAATATATACTAAACTACAGTTATATTATATGGATGCGAAACATGGACTCTTACTTTAAGGGAGGAAAGAAGATTACGAGTATTTGAGAATAAAGTTCTTAGGAAAATGTTTGGACCAAAGAGAGATGAACAGACAGGTGAATGGAGGAGACTTACGAAACTGTGAATTACATGGCCTTTATAGGAAACCAGATATAATAAGAATAGTTAAATCTCGTATCTTGCGATGGGTAGGGCATGTGGCACGAATGGGGTATGAAAGGCGTACATAGAAGCTTCTTGTAGGGAAAACGCCCAGTTGGTAGACTAAGAATGAGGTGGAAGAATAACGTAAGTAAGTTTATACAGGGGATGATTGGAAAACATTAGCTCTGGATAGGGATGTATGGAGATCTTATGTCCGCGCGGCCATGAACCTATGGGTTCGATAGTGCCATTGAGAGTTAGAGATGTTTCTGTTAATTTATTATCAGTTTGTTTTTAAAGGATGGTCAAGTTTGGCAGCCTCTGACATAGAGTAGAAGAGAATTCCATGATTTTAGTGTCTTGCAGTTAAAAAGGTAGATATTTTTTGGACACGGCCGTTTTACATCACAACGCTTCTCTGGAAGATATTTGAAGGTAGGTTTCGACATGCAATAGTTGACAGTTCCCTTATGAGTAGGGCTGAAGAAAAGTATGGGTTACAGGCCTAGGCTGCATCGTACTCAGAGCGCTGTATTTACAAACTACACGTTGACACATGCTACTCGGTACAGACTCCTAGTACAGTCCACTTTTGACTCATAATTGAATAATGTTCTTTGGTCTATTTTGTTTCGGAATTCAGATACTACCTCACGTCACGTAAACAGGTCTATTGCTGAGGAGACTCGAACATACACACTCTTCACTCCGAGCAGGCAGTGGAGACGCTCGTCAAAGACATGCATTTTGTAAACAATACGTATAGAAATTAGTTACTACTCTGATACCGATACTTTTTTCAGCCCTACTTATGACTTAAGAATGACCTTGTTTTCAATATCAAGAACAAAAGATTTACTTTTTATTTTAAACTAGCTAATACCCGGCGTGCGCTGCTACTCCTAAATAAATGTTAATGTGTTTTTACCACCAGCCGTGCGCTGTTATGTTTTCCCGGGAATCTGCTTATCGCGATATTCTTTAAAGACAAAAATGGTTATTGTGAGTTATCCGTAGAAGATAAACATATGCTGTCGCGGACTTTTTTGTAGAGTTTTTTTGAGATATTCAATTGTGTGTACATTGATTTGGTGTATTTGTTATGGTTTAGGCAGCGTAAGCCATTTAAGCGTGAAATTAGGAACTTTTTCCACGTTTTTCACTACAAAGGGCGATTTTTAGGGGTGAAAGGATTGAGTATTACAACTCTCTTATAGCTTATGTTCATCCCCGGAATCTCCTGAATATTTTTTAAAAAGCCGCATCTCAATCGGATGAACGGTATGGCAGAGCACGCTTGTCGGGAATCGACTTATCCCGATCTTCTTGGCATCAATGAAAAGACAAAAATGGTTATTGTGAGTTATCGGTAAAATATAAACATATGCTGTCGCTGACTTTTTTGTAGAGTTTTTTTGAGATATTTAATTCTGTGTACATTAATTTGGTGTATTTGTTATGGTTTAGGCAGCGTAAGCCATTCAAGTTTCAAAATAGGGACTTTATTTCACGTTTTTCACTACAAAGGGTGATCTTTAGGGATGAAAAGGTTGAATACCATAACTCTCTTATAGCCTGCGTGTACATTAATTTGATGTATTTGTTATGGTTTAGGCAGCGTAAGCCATTCAAGTTTCAAAATAGGGACTTTATTTCACGTTTTTCACTACAAAGGGTGATCTTTAGGGGTCAAAGGGTTGAATATCACAACACTCTTATAGCCTATGTTCCTGTGTACATTGATTTGGTGCATTTATTATAGTTTAGGCAGCGTAAGCCATTCAAGTTTCAAAATAAGGACTTTATTTCACGTTTTTCACAACAAAGGGTGATTTTTATGGGTGAAGGGGTTGAGTATCACAACTCTCTTATAGCCTATGTTCATCCCTAGAATCTCCTACACATTTTGCAAAAAGCCCCATCAAAATAGAAGGACGGCGTGGCCGCGCATAAAATACGAACGAACAAACAAACAAACATCCATTTTTATATATTAGATAATTGAGAATAACCATATAAAAGTCATCAACAAGTGGAGAGTGAGGTCTGTCCGTGAAAAAAGTGTGCGACTTGTGTAAAATGAGTAATGAGTGGTAGTTAAAGCACCCCATGAATTACTCCTGACTACAGTCTCCCGTTAAATTGAATCAACCCAGCATCGTTAGTTTACCATCAAACACTTCTCTTCATTTTTATTTTTCCTGTAGGCAAAATTTATGGGTCTGCCTCTGCTTTCAGCCTGTTTTCATCATCATTAAATGAAAATTAAGTCAAGTCACTCCATTTACCTCTTTTATTCTTTTTCTTTTTGCAGTCACTTCACATGTTAGCTTTTTTATATAGATGAAAAACGAATGTAGGCCTACATTTTAACACAACTAAAGGAGTAACACATATCGCAATATATATATATATATATATATATATATAAATAAATCACTGTCACTATCGAACCCGTAGGTTCATGCCCGCGCGGACATAAGCTCTCCATTCATCCCAATCCTGAGTTAATGTTTTCCAATCATTCCCTGTATAATATACTTCCATTAAATCATAGTTAATGGCATCCTTCCACCTCATTCTTGGTCTACCAACTGGACGTTTTCTCACTGGTTTTCCTACAAGGAGCTTCCATGCACGTCTTTCATTCCACATTCGTGCCACATGTCCTGCCCATCATAGTCTACGGGACTTCACTGTTACTATATCTGGCTTCCTATAAAGACCATGCAGTTCAATGTTATGTAGTATTCTCCATTCCCCTGCCATTTCATCTCTCGTTGGTCCAAAACTTTTCGTAAGAATTTTTTTCTCAAATACTCGTAATCTCCTCTTCTCCCTTAAAGTAAGAGTCCATGTTTCGCACCCATATAGTATAATTGGTACAATAATAGTTTTATATATTTCCAGTTCAACGTTTTTTGAAAGGAGTTGGGACGTCAACAGTCTCTATAATACATTATAAGAAGCATTTCAAGAATTGAGCATATGTTTAATTTTTTTTTTGTTTGCATCTCATTCCTCTTTCTGATTATTGTTACAGGTATTTGAATTCAGCCACTTCCTCAAAATTTCCCTCATTTGTCATTAGCTGTCCATTTCCATTATATAATGTATTTCTATGAGTGATCATAATATTTAGTTTTATTGATATTTACTTCCAGTCCCAAATGTCTTAATATTACTCAGTAAATTCGATTCCTGGTCGGGACAGGCTCCTGGGTGAGGTTTTTTCAGGATTTTTCCTCACCTGTAAGACTAATGTCAGGAAGCTTAGGGCCTAACTGACCCCGAAAATCATCCGGCTATCATCATCATCATCCTTATCATCATCCTTCACTGGTGTGGAAAGCAACGGGAAGCTACCACACCTATAATTCATTAGTAAAGCTAAAAGCATAGCATGAAAATGCTATGATTGGAGTGAAAGACCTGCCCTCGGGCAGAATTGCTGTGTATGGATCTGGAAGAAATTTAAAGGTAGGTTTCGACATGCGATGGTTGACATTTTCCTTGTGAGTGTGTAAAGCCAGTAATGGATTATATTACACATAGTCAATAAAATCCCAAATCACCAAATTAAAAAGTTAAAAGAGTCAACGCGTTTCAATAGTGACGCTATCATTATCTCTTCTTCTTTTTCGGCTTTCCCCCACTTATAGGTTTGCCGTCTTCAGTTTCCATTTATCTCTATCATTCCAATCTCCCTCTTCCAAATTCCTATCATCCATTATAGTTCTGACGTAGGTTTTCCATCTCCATCTTGGTCTGCCACGTTTATTTCTTCCACGGGGTGACTACTGGTATATATTTTTGGCCACCTTTCATTTTCCATTCTTTGTATATGGCCATACCATTTAAGCGTTTGATTTTCAATCCTTTTAACAACAGATGTGGTAACATTCATTTCTCTCCAAAGGAATTAATTTCTTATTTTATCTTGTCTTGTTTTTTGGAGGCTTCTTCTAAAATAATCAAATTCAACTGTTCTAATTTTATTCTTTTGTAATTCCGTGAAAGACCAAGTTTCGCTTCCATATGACAAAATATTATGAATTATGCTCTTATAAATTTTCATTTTAGTTTCCTTTGTAATATTTTTGTTCCAAATTATTCCATGTAATGTCTTAGTTGCATTTTTTTGCCATTGCAATTTTAGTCTGTACATCTCTCTCACAGGTACCTGAACTTGTAATTATTGACCCAAGATATTTAAAAAAATTCTCTATTTTTTTATTCTCCCTGTTTTGAGTATGAGGTCATCCACATCCTTTCCCAAACACATATATTCTGTTTTCTGTAAATTTATATTCAGTCCCCATTTTTTATATTCTTCCATTAGTTTATTTACCATATATTCCATATCTTCATCCACTGCAAAAATTATTTGATCATCTGCAAACGCTATCATTATCAAGATTTAATGTTGCCTTAGTCGTTATTGAAAAGGATTGGCTCTTTTAACTTTTTTAATTTGGTGATTTGGGATTGTATTTACTATGTGTTATACAATTTTATCACAAAGAAAATCCTATTTATTAATAGTAATGAATTAATTTATGTAGAAATATATACGGCCGGTAGCGTAGAGATACTAAAGACCAACCGCACACACGTTAATTTTCGTATTTCAGTTCATATATGCCAAGAAGATCGGGATTAGTATATACCCAAGCCAGTTAATTAGCACGGGGTATCTACAAATAATTACGATTGCTGTCCTTACTTATTCAACTAAACATAATAAATAATAGTTTTAAAAAACTAAAACAACACTCTTTATTAGAAAACCGAACTAAAAAATGAAAAATAATTTTAATTTCCAAGACGCTTGGGATAAAATTAAAGTGGTCAACAAAAAATCATCTCCAACACATATAGAATAAAACTAGAGTTATCTACAAAAAGAAAATAATGTTACCATCAAAAGCGTGGGGTGCTCTATATCAATGAATATATTTGATAATAAGCAGATATTGGTAAAAGTAAAGTCTCTAAGAATAAAATATAAAAATCATAAAAAGCACCCAACGCTTTTGATGGTAAAATTATTTTCTTTTTGTTGATAACTCTAGTTTTATTCTATATGTGTTGGAGATGCAATACTCTTCTAAAAAAAATCCTCCCAGCCGGATTTGACCCAGTGACCCATGGATTACTGAAATTATATACCACTAGAGTTCACCGCTCTACCAACTGAGCTCTTACAACGATTGACTAAAAAGTCGACAAGTCCGCAACCTATTATACCAGTTTTCATTTTTTTCTGATGATTCTGGCCAGAATTTTAGAAACAAATATGAAAATATTATATTGCCACGGGTCCTTTACAAGCATACAAAGTTTCAAGTCGATCCAATGTTTCTACGTGGGTGAAAATCGTGTTGAAAGATTCCGTTACATAGATACAAAGACACTTTTTTTTGATTTTCTGATGTTTCTGGCCAAGATTTTAGAAAATAAATATGAAAGTATTGTATTATCACGGATCCTTTACAAGTATACAAAGTTTCAAGTCGATCCAATGACTTTAAGTGGATGAAAATTGTGTTGAAAGATTCCGTTACATAGATAGATACAGGTCAAGCTAATATAAAGCGTGTAAAAACATTAATTTTTGTCGTTTAGCTCATCTATGCCAAGAAGATCGGGATAAGCAGATTCCCGGGCAACGACTGGTAATCAGCACGGTGTATCTAAAAATTATTACGATATAAATTTATAATTATTTTTCCTTTCACTTATTCAACTAAACATTTTTTTTGCTTCCAATGCCCCAGGTTGTCATTTCGACATTTCTGGTGTTCTCTCCTGGCATTGGCTTAATTGTAACCCACTTCTGAAGTTGGGGCGTCTAGATGGCGGTGTTACGTTACCCAGGAAAGTTTTTAACCTAAACTGAAACTAAATTCCAGACCATGGACAAACACAGCAATAATTTCCTTTAAGGAAAAAGTCCTATAGTTTGACCGGGAATCGAGCCCGGGACCTCATGAACAGTAATTAGAAACGCTGACTGTTAGCCCATGAGGCTGGTCTATTCAACTAAACATGGAAACATTAATTTTCATTTCTTTAAGCGTAGCAGCGCACACCGGATGTTAGCTAGTGTTGAATAAAAATTAATATGTGAAAGTAAAATATGATAGAATTTGTGTAAGGCTTTTTTAAACCCCCGACCGCTGCCAGTTGGAAACTTTGGCCAAGGTAGCTTTAAAGCGAAGGTCAAACTAAGGTTAAAATAAAGAGATTTACTGATAACATCAATTACCAAATGGTTAGCAATAAAGTTACAAATATCATAACACAAATCTACGAACCTTGTGCAGAATTCAAGACAATCCCATTTCCTATGTCCATTTTACACACATCCAAAACACGCGTAAAACATTACTAAAACACTGTACACACGCTTAAACAACTATCACAGTTATTACAAACTTTGTTTATTAAGTTTTGCACACGGCACGCACGGGTTCTATACAACGTACGCCATCTTAATACTCAACTTGTTGCACATCGACAAAACACAAACGCTACGCGGAGAAGCTTGTGTAGCGTTTAGAAAAGACAAGTGATCCCTTCATAACAGACACAACGGTAACATTATCTCGCAATATAATTTAATACAAACATGAATACATTATAAAATAATTACATAACACTCTTTTTTTTTTAAATCTTATAGGCCTATATAAAAATGAGTGTCTGTCAGTCATGGACTCTAAAACTACTTCAACGATTTTATCCGTTAAATTCGTGATGTATCCTTTTGGATACATCAGTTGGTCTAATTAATTTAATATTTTAAATATATCAGAAGAAAACGAACAAAAAGAAACCACTTAAATGTGTGTCTAATTATACAGTATACGTAATAATGACAGTTATACAAGATTCTGTTTTCACTGCGGTCCGCCACATTCAAATAACTAACAGAATAAATTTGTGTTTTGCCAATTTAAGGGTTAATGGAGTTTTTACCATAATTTAGAGATTTTTTTAAAAATTAAGGTACATTATATATTATCGAACGTACTATGGGGCCGGGTCCACCTCTGTGGTCTCGAGATAGCTTGTTGCCTTGTCATGCAGCGGGCCTGGGTTCGATCCCGGTCGGGACAATTTTCTTCGGTGACGTTTTTTCGAGGTTTTTCCTCGGCTGTAAGACAAATATCAGGAAACGTAAGGCCTAAATGGTCCCCGAAAACAATCTGGCCAACACAATCATCATCATCATTGATATTCGCATTAGATTAAGTTTAGGATTAATGAATCCCCTGGTGCACCACTATAATCATCACCCATAATATCACCAAGGCACCTTAACTTCGCCTTCTATGCGCCACACCGTCAGAAGTGGGTTAAACAATTACGCCAATGCCAGGAGAGAAAACCAGAAATGTCCAAAGGACAACCAGGTGCATTAAATAAAAAAACTATAGGGCCAAAGTTAAAAGGAAATTTCATCAATGCACTAAAAGATTCGCTTTTGGACGCTTAAATGGCTTACTCTGCCTGAACCGTAACAAATACACAAAATTAATGTACCCATAATTAAATACCTAAAAAAAGTCGACGTAAAGTCTGCAACAGCATATATCTCTCTTATACGGATAACTCATAATGATTATTTTGTCTTTAAGATCATTGATGCCAAGATGATCGAAATAAATCGATTCCCGGGCAACGCCGCGCCGGGTAATCAGCACAGAGTATCTAGAAATAATTACGATATAAATTTGTAATTATTTTTCTATTTTACTTATTCAACTAAACATAAAAACACATTTAATTTATTTAGGCGTAGCAGCGCACACCGGGTATTAGCTAGTCCAATATATAAAAATTACTGTTTGTTTGTTTGTATTTCATGCGCTGTCATACCGTTTATCCAATTGTGATGGAGCCTTTTTTCAAAATGTTCAGGAGATTACCGGGATGAACATAGGCTGTACGAGAGTTCTCATACTCAACTTCCACACCTTAAAAATCACCCTTTGTAGTGAAAAACGTGAAAAAGTAGCTTTTCGGACGCTTAAATGGCTTATGCTGCTTAAACCATAACAAATACACAAAATTAATGTTCACCGAATTGAATATCTAAAAAAAAATTTTTTTTTGTAAAGTCTGCGACAGCAGACTCACAATAACCATTTTTGTCTTTGCCAAGAAGATCAGGATAAAGTAGATTCCCGGGCAAGCGTAGCAGCGCACGGCGGGTATTCTTTTACGGATAACTCACAATAAATAATTTTGTCTTTCAGTTCATTTACCAAGAAGATCGGGGTAAGTAGATTACCGGGCAACGCCGGGTAATCAGCACGAGGATCTTAAAATAATTACGATATAAATTTATAATTATTTTTCCTTCTACTTATTCAACTAAACATAAAATCACATAAAATTTCATTTCTTTAGGCGTAGCAGCGCACGCCAGGTATTGGCTCGTATACAATCAAATGTATACATACACACATTATACAAGATTTGAGAGTTATTTTGCAGCAAAGTTTACAAAGTTTATTGTATTATGTGAAACAGAAAATTATTGTCCGATTTTTTTAGAATGCCACCAGGTTGTGATAATAATACATTCACGGTATTCTCTCCTAGCATTGGTAGAACTGTAACCTACTTCTCAAGTGTATCTTTGAATCAGTACAAGTTTAATAAAATTTTATTTTTGGGGATTTATTATTTTTTTTGGTAATGGACACTCAGCAATCTATTTTTCCTTGTTGGAAATGTTTGTTCGTGGACATTTATCCTTGAACCATCTATGTTGGATTTTTAAATTTGGACGTTTGAAACTGTAATTTTTAACATGAAGGACTAGGAAATGTCATTAATGAAAATTTATATCAATAATGTAAAGTAAATAAAGTTGCATGCCAAAGATCCACAAACTGTAGAGAAGTAATTATATGCAAATCGGGAAAATCGGAATGAAATATGAGAGACCGTCACTTACGGAGGAAACATTAACATCTCTGATTTATTACTATTAAGCTATAAGGTTTCAATTCACTGGTTAATATTTCCTACATGTAATTTACATAATTTTGACATATAATATGCTATATGCACCATTTTCATTGTCTGCTATTAGAACTATGTAAATTTTAAATACCGATATTAAAAACTGATATGATTTGATGCAGCAGATGTTTTTCATAATTTATTTCAGAAAATGAACTGTAATAAAATATAGTTAAATTTTCATCATCATCATCATCATCATACACAATTCATGAATAAAGGCCAATATTGATGTGTTTTGCTATCAACTTGACAGGGTCTGGAAGTAATTTTTGTGGACGTCCAGGTCGATATCGTCCTCGTGGGCGATACCGAAGAACTGCATTAGGGAACCTATTTACTGACACTCTGGACCAAAGAGAGATGAACAGACAGGCGAATGGAGAAGACTTCATAACAGTCAGATATAATAAAAATAATCAAGTCTCGTAGACTGCGATGGGCAGGACATGTAGTACGAATGGGGAATGAAAGACGAGAATGCAAGCTTCTTGTAGGAAAACCAAAGGGATAAAAACCAGTTGGTAGACCAAGAATGAGGTGGAAGAATAACATTATGATTTGAGGGAAGTAGATTATACAGGGAATGATTGGAAAACATTAGCTCAGGATAGGGATGTATGGAGAGCTTATGTTCGCGCGGCCATGAACCTACGGGTTCGATGGTGCCAGTGAGTTAGTTAGTTACTG
The DNA here is from genome assembly GCA_030220185.1 of Diploptera punctata. Taxonomy (NCBI): domain Eukaryota; kingdom Metazoa; phylum Arthropoda; class Insecta; order Blattodea; family Blaberidae; genus Diploptera; species Diploptera punctata. Next base: position 1,277,699 of record JASPKZ010008377.1, read on the forward strand.
ACATTCGGGATACATGTTGCAGCCATCTGACTTTGTATGATGGCCAATAGTTTTTAGTATGACTGCTGGTCTATTAATGTCATCTATTAAATAATTTAGTCGTAATGAAGGAATGGCAATAGGTGGATATCTTTTCTTTTAAGATTGCATGTGGAGTTCCTTTAAAAGATCTTCATTTCTCTGATGGTCAAGTAGATTATATCCAACAGTTCGGCGCATGAATCTCATTTCTGCAGCTCTTAATCTGGTAGTTTTTTTTTTTGAACCCAGGTTTTACATCCATACAGGAAAGTCGGGAGAGTTTTTAAAGCAAGCAAGGTAGTCATTAGAACAACAGAGTCGTTCCCATAATGGTTTCTAAATATGGAATCGCTATAATGATACAAGGAATTCAAAATAAATTATCTTAATTAATATAAACCTAATACATCATAATTTTGTAATTTAATTGATTTTTATTCTTTGTGTTATTGTGACAACTCTATATTTAGAAACCATTATGAAATCGGCTCTGTTGTTCTAGTGGCTACCTTGCTTGCTTTTGAATCCGACATTTGCTCGATTGATGGACTTTTAGATTGTAAAAAACATGGGTATGTTTTCCATTAGACAGAAGTAAAGCATACATTAACAGCACGTGAAAACTTCAAGCCAGTAATAAACATCTTCGTAAAATGTGTCTGCTTTTCTACGACCAGCAAAGCTAATAATCTGGTATATTAAAAGTGGGATTGATTTTGCTGAACTTGGATCTTAAATGTGGTGAGACATTTTTTCTTTATGTTTGTGAATTTACAGTCTTAATTTTTTTTTTCAGTTAGGTCACATAGCATAGCATCGACTATCTGCGGTAAGAATTTTCAGTGGACGTAGGTTTCTGACAAAATACTATATTATGTTTCTTTAGATATTTACTCAGATAGTTAAGGGTTTCTCAAATACAATGTTATCATATTCTGAAGTTCTGATTTCTTTGAATAACGAAGTACTAATTTTTCAGTGTTTGATATATTCGTTCTTTAAGTTGCCCTCTACTTACTCTTACATTTTCCTAGTATAGAGCATATGTATTTTAATATAAATAAAACTTTATTTATTATGGGGAATCACATGCCTATGTGATCATATCAGTTATAAAACTGTAGATGAGACACACGTATTTTTAGGATATAATACCAATTCACGACAATAATAGTGAGACAAAAATTAAGCACGTGTGAGTACTCGTTGGCGATGGCTAGAATTTATAAATTAAGTAAAGTTTGTACTTTCATTACTAACTAACTGACTAGCACAACCGAATTCGGGGGTTCAAGTCCTCGCGGAGGAAAGCTTTTCGTGTATCCCTATTGAGTCAATATTTTCAATATATTTCCTTGTATAAATCGCCTTCCACAAGCCACGGTCAGTGTTATTTTCCTACCTCATCTATAGCCTACACACTAGGCGTTTTCCCTCTGTTTTACCTAAAATAATCTCCCGTGCTTGTTTTTAATTTTCCATGCGTGCCACATGTCCTGGCAATCACAATCAATACGACCTAATTGTTCTTATTACATATTATGTCTTATAATATAAAACTAATATTACATAACATCACATCTAATGCTGCTCTAAAATACGGAAGTGAAATTTGGATTTTAAATAAAATAATCCTTATAAACTTAGATATTCTCAAAAACTTAAATGGCCTTCTTACGATCACTGTTAGGAGTTAATAGATTGGATCACCAAATGAACGCTATCATCATAAGTAACGCCACGAGTGATTTCCAAATTAACGATAAATTCACGACTCACAAAGTGAGGAGTGAATTTATCTAGAGAATTTGGAAATCAAGAGTGGCATTTGCTAGGTCTATTTAACGAATAAAATTGAGCTATTTACTCACAACCATTATTTAAATATAGTTATTTTAAAATATTTATATATTTAATGTAAACGGCGATGTTTGAAAACAAATGAGAAAGGTTTGTTATTTTCACTTGTTCATCACTGCAAAGAGATCATATTATTTATTGCCAAAGGATCGCAATATTGTAAGAATGCACCCTAGTGGAGAAAAAATGGAACACATCAAACTACATATTAATTAATTTGTGATGTCCTATGATGTAAATTATATTTTTCTGGAACGTTATTACCTGGGAAATAATACGTTTAAGAAAGTGCAAACAGAGTTTTTTGTGGTATAATCAATTGCTACAAATGTTTTTATATTATATCCCGCAAGTACTATCTGGTTACATTTGTGCGCTACATATACAATCTGGTAGCCACATGTATTCTGGAATTCTTAAATTTTAACATTTAAATTGTAATATTCAACGTATTTCTTTGAGATTCAGTCACTGCAAAATAATGGTCTGACCTATTCAGAATGACAAAAAGGAGGAGCTTGATTTTAAAGTGATAAAATCGAGGTGAAAAACGACTGTGAATGGTTGTAAATCATAATTTATTGAAATGTGATTGGTCATTGACTCCCATTTGGGGCATGAGTTAAATAGAGAAAAACTTGGAGTACCAAGTTTAAATGAACATAATATAAACATACCAACAAGAATGGAAAAATCATCCGAGAAGAATGGAAAGAAATATACTACCAAAACTGGTATTCCAATATACTCCAACTGGACATAGGGACCAAAGAAGACCAAAACATCGGTGGAAAGATCAAGACCATCTCCGTTAGGTTTACCGTCACAGGCCACATGGCCTAAAACGGATTTGTTCATGATGATGATTTCTTATATATAATATGCATCTCAGTGTTATGCAGTTTCCTCATTTAAATTTCACAATTATAGTAATCCTCTCTTGCTATTTTCATCCATTATTGTGCAGAAAACCCTGTTTCACATACTTAAACCTTCAGATATTAACTTCAGCTCCAGTGTCTAACTTAAATTATGTAATTTTCGATATTTTTTTAAGTTAATACATTCCAATTCTGGATAGAGCCTATTTTTTTTTAAAAGAAAAATTAATGTTTTAACCGGGATTTGAACCCTTGACCCCTAGTTCTCAGTACTAGTGTGCTGAATGGTGTAATTGGACAGCACACTAATACGTAGAACTAGGAGTCCAGGGTTCAAATTCCGGTTTAAAACAATTTTTATTTCTTAATCAGGGGTCCTCATCTAGGGGATATGTGGATGGCGACCACAAGGTGCCCAAGCTGAGCAAAACATTTCTTCCACTTACTTGTGTTTTGCACTCTTTTAACTTTACTATCTAACCTCTCTTGGTTAACTCTTGTTTTTTTTCGACCCCGACGCTATTAGGGCATCCGAGGGCTAGGGAGTCTTTCCTTTCTTCCATTTCTTCTTTCCTTTATTTTCTTTTCTTCTCCAGAAAAGCCTGACCAGAGGCTATAAGATGGCAGCCCCATCACTGGTCTTGCCTTCCTTTGGCCAGCAACCAATCGAAGGGACTATTATTATGCTTTCAAGTTTTATACGAGAATTTCCCGGAGGGAAAATTTTCTATAGGATCGTAACAGGCCTTGGCCTAATACTTGGAAGGAAGAAGAAGAAGAAAAAATTAAATTATGTAAGTTTTCCTTTCACTAAAACTTGCTTTAACAAGACATTTTTGTTCGCAGTTGAATGTATTACTAAAAGCTAGAATCAGTGGGAGAATAGCTCACATACACACAGATGGAAGAGAGCGGGGTGAAAACTTGATATCTGAAGAGAGCTCTAGGAGTACCACAGGACTCAAGATCGAGGCTAGTGTATGAGCTCACTAGGGAGACATCAGATGCGAGATAATTCTCCCAGCGAATGATGCCTACAAACAGCTCCTACGAGACTTGCACGAGAAGAAGAACAGCATACCGGAGGACTTCTATGCAACGTGTGCAATGAAAGATAGGACCTGGACGGAAGCTAATCATGAAATTCGACACGTGACGATAAGATCGGCAACCCATGGCTTTCACCACAAGGTGTGCAGCAACAAGACCAACCACGAACCAAATGACAAGTGTGTGTGTATATTATGCTCGGAATTGTATGACAGATATATTATAAAATGTAGGAATAGACAGAAATTCATCGCAGCGTATAGTAAAGATAAGTAATGTACTTAAATCCATGCACGGTCTGTGCGTATTTCAACTTATTACATTTCCAAGAATATGGTTTTCCTACATCTGCAAAGAAACATTTCTAAAGCTTGATATCCTTTACTGTTAAGCTTATCTACCATGGTCCTGATATTTTATTTTCTTATTGTTTAAATGTACTTTAAAAATATAAAATTTGTACCTGAGATCTCAGTCATCTCAACTTTATAATGTTTTAAGATATCAAAACCTTTCTCAACATTTGTTCCACCTTCTGCTTGTATATTGGTACCAGTAGATGGACCAAAATACAAACAGAATATGAAACATGTGTTCCGAAAGATATTCTTGATATTTTACATTATAAAGTTGAGGTGAACTAAGGTCTTAAGTACTACTTTATATTTTTTTATATTTTTAATTTATACATAATTTAATTTAATAATAATTTTGTAGTCGCAGAACGAGCATTATCACCCAATACTGCATTCGGAAGAAGAAGAAGAAGAAGAAGAAGACATAATGATCTCAATGGTGTCTTGAAATGAATTTAAAAAATGTACCTGATATTCAACTTCTCATCTACTCTTTGAACAAGGCATTGCCTTCAGATTCATTGTTTTTAAATCATTGTATTACTGAAAGAAACATATTCATCATTGTATGAAAGTTAGATAATATACAATTATTAAATTGTACCTTATTTTACATTCTCAACTGTTAAAATGATTAAAAGAATGTAGGCCTTTCGGGACCCTGTCCATCCTCAGCAGAAATTAGTTGGTTACTACCCAGCTATAATTCAGCTTTGATTGGTTTGTGATGGTCGTGTAGATAGGGTTTAGTTTACTAGGTGCGTTCTCATTTCAAATCAAACTTCTGTCAATTTTTTTTTAATCTCTAACTCCTCCAGCACGTTTATCTTAGCTGGGTTCCATTATCCGCGTAAAATTGTGAGGGTGTTATCCATATCCCACATATGATGTCCTTCCTTTATTACACGTTTTGCGTAACTTAATTTATCTTCTTCATATTGAAAGTCTTTAAAATTGCTCTTAATATATAATATTAACACTTCATCTGGTTCTTCCTATGTGAAATTTGTTAAAATGTTTACACGTTAGTTTATTTATGTACTTGGTTAAAATAATTATTTTCTTCTATGCTATTATTTATGTTCTTTTTTTTTTACTTTTCTATGCACATTTTATGTTCTTTTTAATCCATTTTCCGAATTATCTAATTCTGCTGTTTCTTTTCCTATATAGGTATGTATTATCAACTTCATCTTGCTGAAAACAACAAATTATAAACTGGCAAATCTTAACAAAAAAAAAAGTATTTCAAATTTTTGTTCTCTGTCCGTGAAGCCCTATCACTAAATTGTACTAAATAACCTGTAACAAAAATCGTTTCCTAAGATTGCTACTAATTCGATTATTATTATTTATTATTATTATTGTTATTATTATTATTATATTAATGATTCATTATAACTTATTGTTATTTTTATTGTTATCACTATTATTATCATTATTATTATTACAATTAGTATTATTATTATTACTATTATTATTATTATAATTACTATTAACATGATTGTTATCATTATTACGTAGAATGCCAGAGTCAAGATTACCCAGACAAGCTTTGGAATGGATCCCACCTGGGAAAGGAAAGAGAGGTCGACCTAGATTTAAATGGATGGATGATGTAAGAAGAGGTATGTGGGAGATATGTCTGGAAGAATTGGAATCGGAAGATAGAGAAGAATTGAGAAAGAATATAAAAATTTAAAATGCTTTGGACACAGGAAGGTGTATTTTTTTTACATTATAAACCTGTTTATAAAATTATTATTATTATTATTATTATTATTATTATTATTATTATTATTATTATTATTATTATTATTATTATTATTATTATTATTATTGATAGTGTTATTTAAAGAGTGTTGGAATTAAAAAAAAGAATTATCCATTCATGATTGTGTGTTAATTTATTTATGACATCCATGGTCTTTCGCCATATTGTGTATGAAACAGAGGGTAAAATTTTTATGCAAATGTGCAGTTAGAGTGTTGAACATGAGCCTGAGGGCGACATTAATTAGAAATCCGTGTTGGGAGGGAGCCATAAATCCGGAAACCCGAGTAATGCATCATACGAATAATCGAAAGCGACGTATGAGCTAGAGAGGGTTTCACTTCCTAGTCAAAATGTGTTCCCTCAAATGGATTTGTGTTAAATCTCATCAAATTAAACTTTATCTCCAGTTCCTGCCTAAAATCGTATTAGCGTTTTACTGTATGAAATAAGAGAATTCAATCCTCCTTATTAGATTCAACTGTCAGGAAAGCATGCAAGTCTTCCACAATGTAAAATATGTTCCATATTTTAACAATTGACGATTTAATACTGTTATTACATCGTTTCTATGTAGAATATAAATTATCTATTACAGTGATTGATGAGATGTGTGATATTATTATTATTATTATTATTATTATTATTATTATTATTATTATTATTATTATTATTATTATTATTATTATTATAAACCTGACTTCGCCTATCCCAAGCCAGGTCGAAAAAGGGTGAGGGGGGATGACTAACACCTCGTAAAAAAACCTTGGTTCAGCTTGCCCAGCTGATAGTGCCTTGTGAGGGTCCCTTGCCAGGATTACGGTGAAGACCTCAACGATAGATACAGCGGAGGAGACCTTCGGTACTGTGTACCTGGCAGAAGATTCGTTAAAGGCTAGAGGAAGAACGCCTCGAACAAAAATTACCTGGTCCTCCAGGTTGGGGGTTCATGCTTTAGGCCAGCTCCCTATTCATCATTACAACAACAAATTACTAAGAAGCCCAAAGTATCAATGACGGAAGAATTTGATTATAAAAAGACTTAAGCTAAGAAAAAAGGAACGGATGATGTAAGAAGAGGTATGAGAGAGCTAGTTGTGGAAGAATTGGAATGGGAAGATAGGTTGGGGGTTCATGCTTTAGGCAGCTCCCTATTCATCATTACAACAACTAATTACTAAGAAGTCTAAAATATCAATGTCGGAAGGATTTTATTAAAAAAAAGACTTAAGCTAAGAAAAAAGGAACGGATTATGTAAGAAGGGGTATGAGAGAGCTAGTTGTGGAAGAATTGGAATGGGAAGATAGAGAGGAATGGAAAAAGAAGATAAAAATTTGAAAAGCTTTGAGCATAGGAAGATGTCTTATGACATTGTAAACCTGTTTATAAATAAAATTATTATTATTATTATTATTATTATTATTATTATTATTATTATTATTATTATTATTATTATTATCATTATTATTATTATTACTATTACTATTATTATTATTACTATTATTATTATTACTATTATTATTGAAGAATTGTCGGGCACGTACGGAAGTAAAATCCTTGGCAAAATATACTACCAAAGGAGCTCAACTAGAGCCTCCCTCTTTGCCATGTATTACAAGAAGAAAATGTCGGAACGAACAATAATATTAGTTACGTAAACAGAAAATCGGTTACACAAATTTTAAAACAATATAATTACAGCAAACTAGTGACTCAAAGAGAGTAGTCCAAGATTTCATTTGTATCAAATAACAAATGCAACGTGATGCATAAAATATTATACTCAGGTATAATAGTAAGTTATAATTGGTTTCTATGTAGTACTCTTTCTAACTAACTAATTCACTGGAACTATCGAACCTGTAGGTTCATGATCGCGCGGACATAAGTTCTCCTTACATCCCCATCCTATGTCAATTTTTTTCAGTCACATCTTGTATAATATAATGTTCTCAAACCATGGTTAATGCTACTCTCCCACCTCTCTACTGGTCTACCAACTGGGCGTTTTAACCTCTGGTTTCCTACAAGAAGCTTCCATGCGACTCTTTCAGCAGTAAGTAAGTTCCTTCAGCGTAATCGGTTTACAGCCAACCATTTCACTTTTTTTCCTTCTTTCCTTTGCTTCCTCCTCTACATATTGCTTCCAAGTTTCCTGGGTTGTCCCCTCTTTCTTACTCCTTGCGGATTCCAATCTAGTGCAGTCTTTTCGATGGCCCTGTCTGTTTTTTTTTCAATGTGTGGCCTATCCACATTTACTTAAATTTAAGTTGAGTATACAATGGATTTTTTGTAACATTAAAAATTCAAGGAATTTATTTATTCGACGCTTTTATAAAAATACTAGAAAATTAGACGATATTCTATGAATAAAACGAAATAAGAAACATTATAGTCCAAATATTAAAAGAATATAAACATAAGCACATTATAAAAATCTCCTAGGTTGCCAACAGAAAAATATAGTTTGATTGTATTAAAAATACTCTAAAAGGAATACCGTACGCATAAAATATGAAATATAAATTACAATTAATTAAATCCTTCCGGCTTTGAAACTTAGGAATTTGTAGTAATTAGTTGTTTTAATGATGAATAGGGAGCTGGCCTAATGCATCGATCCGCAACCTGGAGGACCTGGAGGACTTTTGTTCGAGGTGTTCTTCCCTTAGCCTTTAATGAGTCAACGTCAATCTACAAGGCAGTAAATGTATAGTTGCCTCTTCCGCCATGTTGTGCACCGTACCGAAGGACTCCTTCTCCTCTGTATCTGCCGTTGAGGTCTTCACCGTAACCCTGGCAAGAGGCCCTCACAAGGACTATCAACTGGGAAAACTGAAGAAAGTTTTTTTACGAGGTTTTTCTCCTCTCCCCTTTTTCAACCTGGCTTGGGACAGGCTATAAAAGCTTTGGGCACAGGAAGATGTTTTATTGCATTGTAAACCTGTTTATAAATAAATGAATTGCAATTAATGAAAAGAGCGGACTAATATAAAAAGTGTTGACTTATGATAGAGTGTTATTTAATGACTGTATTTCAACGTAAACGGCAGGAAATTATTAATTTTTTTGTTGATTTATGTAGGCGTACTAACGAAAATGTCACAATTTGTCAAATCATCAAACGGGTGTAATTGAACGAATAAGCATAGCCTAATTTACATTAATTTACTTTATGGGAAAAAAAGGCACATAACGATGTGAACAAATGTTACTCCCTGAACGCATATGCTGAAATTCACATAGGCCCTACATAATTAGAAATTCACTGATGTAATTCATGGACAACAGCCATTAAAATAGTTCACAATTGTCATTAATGTAATAGTTACCCGACAAATCCCATTATTTGAACAATTATGTTTTAGCATGTTGGCAGTGTATGTGCCGTAGTGGGTCATTTATTCGGAAAAATAATTAATTTTTTTAAGTAAACAGGAACTTTTCAGTCATCAAATTAGAGCGATTTTCTAGTTGATTATCCAGCATCGATTTTAATTTTCACGTTGATAAATTTTATTTTAAACTACAAAAATGTATTTTTTTTAGAAATTTGTATTCACAATTATATTTCTTTCTCCATTCTCAAAATGAACAAAAATGTTTGAAATTATACAGGGTGCCCCATTCAAACTTCCCCACATTTTAATTAATCATAACTAACAAACTATGCGAAATTATGAAATTTAAATGTTCCTGTAGTATAGATGATAAGATTATAAAATTTGTTAAAGTTCCAGTTGTTTTCATTATCATTGTAAAGTTTTATTTTTAAGGGGCGTAGAATTTAAGTTGGAATATATCTAATTTGCAATTATCAATAATTGTGAATTATTGGCTCATCGGGACGGAGGGAATGCTAAAATGTTCGTATAGTATGGATAAGATTATAAAATTTGTTAAAGTTCCAGTTATTTTCATTACCCTTGTAAAGTGAGGCCGGTATTAAACAAAGTATAAACTCAAAGAATTTTCATTGCTACGCATTACCATACACCAAAACACCTCTATATGTGCACCACTAGTAGCACGAACAATATCAAGTCTGTGGTCGATTTCGTACCACGTTCTGTCCAACATGTCCATTGAACTGCAGGGAAGCTTGGCGAATTGATTTTTGTGAACTCTCTGAAATCCTGCTCTAATTTCTTCAATCTTTTCTTCTGAAACACGTGTACGAGCACCTCCTGATTTTTTTTTTTTTTTTTTTGCGCTTCTAGTCGCCAGAAACTTCTCAAGCCATGCCTTAACGGTCTTCCCATCAGGTGCATTTCCTCCATATTCTCTCCGGTAATTTCTTTGCACTGTAATTATTGACTTCGTCTCTGAATACCAGAACACAGTTTTGTGCTCGTTTCTGAGGAGTCGCTATTTTTTTTTTTTCATTATTGTCCAACATGCGACAGATTAATTAACAGCAACAATGAAACAAAAATTCTTTTAGTTTCTGTTTCTTTAATACCAACCTCATTTTATAATTCCACATACTTTGAGGGTTATGATTAATTAAAATGTGGGAGGTTTGAATGGGACACGATGTATTATATGCTTAAAAGTACACTAATTATTTTACTTATATAATTTTCAAATTCCGAATCATCATATTGTGGACATTTGTCTCTTATATAGATTTCTTTATGTAATAATAACAACAATTAATCGTTATCTCACTCAAAAAAATATTCAAGTCAACGTTTCAATCTCCTTGTGTGAGATTATTTTTTGACCGAGATAACGATTAATTCTTGTTATTATTATTATTATTAACTTCCTCAGGGAATAATATTTATACAGACATATTACATATTTTCTTTATGTATTGCCGAGTATATAGCCCCTACATCTACGAGTTGTTTACTATATTGTCATATAACCAAAAGAACAATTCATATAATATGAAGTCCTGGTTTTATTACAAATTTCTTTCTTCTCCTTTTTTTTTTCACATCATACAATATTTAGTAAAGTACTTATTTGGCTAAAATTAGCTTACTGTAAGAAATGTCAAATGTAAATTTAGTTGTGCTTTACACTAATACAATTCGTTGTATCATGTTACTCCAAAATAACGTGGAACAAATATATGGGTTTTAGTGTTGCTATCAATTCTGAAAGGGTATAAATGGTAAAATTTAACGTGTGTTAGATTATTGACTGATCATATGCAACAATTGACATTTATAGTTGCCATTGATGAGAGACAATGTGCATACCGTTGAAGTGCATTTCGGGGAATGGTCATATATTGTTTATGATTTCTCATACCTCGAATTATCCCATCTGATTGGAAGTTAGCAGTTAATTTAAATAATATGCTGACTACAGTTGGGATTACTTGAATACAGGCGTGCGTGTATCAAACGTTAAAGCACATAATATCGATTAAATTGGGTCAAAGGAGAATAAGAAAACACCACAATGAGACAAAATGCGTCGAAAGACGTTGTTATAACTGTTAATAGTGACTATTTAACTCATGCCCCAAATGGGAGTCAACGACCAATCACGTTTCAATGATTTCTGTTTTACAACCAATCAGAGTCGGTTTCACGAAATATTTATCAGTGTTATAATTACCATATTAAAGAAGCTCCTCCTTTTTAATATTCTGAACAGGTCTGACCATTATTTTGCAGTGACTGAGCCTGAGAGAAATACGGTTACCAGATTGTATATATAGTGCATAGATGTCAACACATGCCGCATGCGGGAGTTAATATAAAACATTGTAGCAATTTATTATACCACCAAAAAAAGAAACCACTGTTTGCACTTTCTTAAATGTATTTTTCCCACGTAACAATCCAGAAAAAATATAATTGTCATATTTACATCATATAACATCAGAAATGAATTAATATACAGTTTGATGTGTTTTATTTCTTCTCCACTAGAGAGCATTCTTACAATATTGCGTTCCTTTAGCAATAAATAGTATGATCTGGTTACAGTGATAAACAAAAGAAGCAGATGAAGCGTACCTATCGTTTCTCATTTGTTTTCAAACATCGCCGTTTACATTAGATATATAAATATTTTAAAATAACTATAGTTAAATAATGATTTGTGAGTAAACAGCTTAATTTTATTCGTTAAATAGTCCTAATAAATGCCACTCTTGATTTCCAAATTCCCTACATAAATTCACTCCTCACTTCGTGAGTTGTGAATTTATCGATAATTTGGAAATCACTCGTGGCATCACTTATGATAATTAATCAACCGAAATATGTTGGTAATATGCTTAATGTGATAACTAACTCACTGGCACTATCGAACCCGGAGGTTCATGGCCGCGCGGACATAAGCTCTCCATACATCAATATCCTGAGCTAATGGTTCCCATCAGCCCCTGTGTAATCTACTTCCCTCAAATCATAGTTAATGTTATTCACCCACCTCATTCTTGGTATACCAACTGGGTGTTTTACCTCTAGTTTTCCTACAAGAAGCTTCCATGTACATATTTAATGTGATGTGTACACATTTTCACATCTATAAATAAAATAAAACTGGAATGCCAAATATTGAACAAATTTTTAAGCACATATTGCTTACTTACTTCCATAAAAATAAGAGCGAATTTAAAGAGGAAAATAGTTTATATATTATCAGAGAAAAAATACTAACTTTTGCTACATGTTCCTAAATTCTACACAACTGCTAGATTTAAATATAGTATTTATCTAGACATAAATATCTAGGATTCAAATTATAGAATTAGGTAATTGGATCCGCGCCGTAGCCGAGCGGTTAAGGTAGGAAGCCTTGGCGCAGAGCTACGGGACTTGCGCTGGTTCGAGTCTCCATGAGGGAAGAAATTTTCTCATGGTATTTCGGCCAGTATGGGACCGGTGCCCACCCAGCATCGTGAGGCAATTGGGTAGCTACAATAAGTAGCGGCTCCAGGTTGAGGAACCAGCTATAACGGCTGGGGGACTCGACATGCTAACCACATGTCACCCCTACACTGGCTGTTGATCATCTACCTCTGTGATTGACACATGTGGATGTGAAGGGCCAGCAGCCGGCTGGTAAAAGGGCAACCGCTGAAAAGTGGAAAGACCCTCAATCGGAATCGGATCCAATCCAGAGCTAAGTAAACTAATAACAGGCAGATGTAAGAAACTGATTAAATTAATTATTTAAATTAATTTGATTTAATAATTCATTTTAAAATAGCAAATAGGTAATAACCAGAGAGCGGAATCTGTTCCATAATGTTGAGGCGTATAAATGTTGGTATAGCTATAGACTGTATGAGAAAGCGCGCGAGGGGATGGGATGTATCACGTAGCTACTGCGTTATGAAGAGAGCTGTGTCATTGAGAAAGACACGCAGTAAACAACGTTCAATTTGGTAAAGAAGTGGAGTTATTGTACAGTGCGTCGGTAGTTGATATTACGCGTATCTGATCTTGTGAATGTCACTCAAAGCGAAAAAAAATGTGCATGCGATAGGGTAATCTTTATCTTAAAATGTTTCATTATCTGTAAGCAAAGTATAACTTAAGTAAAGCGAAGATTGGGCAGGCTTTTTCTCGGGATTTTCTCCCGTTTTCCCCTGCCACAATTTCATTCCACCATTTCTCCATACTCATTTCATCCATTTCATTTCGTTCATCTGCCCCCCGTGATGGTGCGTCAGGCGTGGTCGGCCAGCACCCTTGTCATTCATAGACTAAAATATATGTAGGGGTTCATCTCATCTCATCCCTTGACCCGACCCTTAGTTAGACACGAATTGAAGATATTTGTTTTATTCTATTTTGCACCTTCCTAATGTCTATATTACAGAAGAGTCGCACGATAGATATGCAGATATGTGATACACCCCATCCCATCCCCTCCCGATCGTTCCAAGTACCAGCAATGTCAGTACAAGTAAGTCATCGACATTGTGGAACAAATTCCGTTGTCTAGTACTAGTATTAACATGTTTTGGTTTATATAATGATTTCTTAATGTATTTACTTACTTTCTTCACTCTGATATTAATTTATTATGTATCAATTTGTTTATATCGTTTTCCATTGTATTAATTGTTTGTGTATGTTTGAGTGAGTTCTACAATTTGAAAATTTCCCCTAAACCTGGTTTCCTTTATATTTATTACGTAGTGTATGTAATTACTTTATTCAGTTTGGTATTATTCTCACACGACTGAGTACCATTTAGAAATTGGGACTGGAAGTACATATCAATAAAAACAAGTATGTCGTCACAATAGAAATACAGTCTTTTAATGGAAATGAAAATGAGAGAAATTTTGAGGAAGTGTCTGATTTCTGATTCAAATACCTCGGAGCAATAATCACATTTAAGGAATGAGATGCACGTAGAAATTAAACTTAGGCTCAATTCTGGAAATGCGTTCTATTATGGCAGTACAGAGACTCTTAGAACGTCCCAACTCCTTTGAAAAAACGTTAAACTGAAAATATATAAAACTATTATTTTACCAGTTTATAATTTATGTATGCGAAACATTGACTCGTACTTTAAGGGAGGAAAGGAGATCACTATTATTTGAGAATAAAGTCTTATGAACATTTTTGGACCAAAGAGATATGAACAGACAGTTTGAATGGAGAAGACTACATAACAGTGAACTATATGGTCTTTATAGAAAGCCAGATATAATAAGAACAGTTAAGTCCTCATAGACCTGCGATGGTCAGGATATGTGGGTCGAATGGGGAATGAAAGACGGGTCTGGGAGCTTCATATAGAAAAACCAGAGGGAAAACTCGCCCAGTTTGGTAGACCAAGAATGTAGGTGGGAAAATAGCATTAACTATGATTTGAGGGAAGTAGATTATACAGAGGATGATTGAAAAACATTGGCTCAGGATAGGGATGTATGGAGAGCTTATGTCCGCGTGGCCATAAACCTACGGGTTCATTCTGCCAGTAAGTTAGTTAGTTTGGTATTAATCTACTATATAATGTTTTTGTTGTATAATTCTCCTTTGTATTAATTCTTTGTGTATCAGGAGTGCATTTTATATTTTGAAACTTTCTCCTAAATTCGTTCTGTTGTGTATTATTTCCTAATATATTTAATTGTCTTCGTCGGTCTGATATTAATCCATTCTATTTTTTTAATTTTATTTCCCCTTGTATTGTTTTTCTTATAGAATGTCAGAATTTATTTTTTTTTTGTCTTGAAGCAGGCTCCTAAATTTATGTATTTTGTTTTCCTTCCTCCCTTTAACTACAGAGTGATTCAGAAATATGACCATACGTTTGATCGCATTTTGTGACGAAAATATTATTGTTAAAGGAAATAAGATGTTATCATTGGAAAGGAAATCCTTCAAATTACAACAATAGAACAAAACAAAACAAATCACTGCACACGTGCAGATTGGCGGGTTGATTTTTGTGGGCTAGCGTCGAACGCCTCCACATTTCTCTTCGTTTTTTCCGCATCCGTGCTAATGCGAGGCCTTCCAGGAGGTTTGATTTTCTGCATCCTTCCCGTTTCCCAGCAGTCGTTTTCTCCACTTCCCCACAGTCGACGGCTGCAATGCTACGTTAAACTCACGTCTTGCCCGTCTTGCGCCCTCACGATCATTAGTATACGTTATTGCCCATGCAGCAATTGTAATTTGCTGTTGCATATTCAACGCCATTTTGACTAAAGACGTAAGTTCCACTCTCTTTTGTTTTATTCCATTCTTGTAATTTGAATAATTGCCTTTCCAACGGTAATTTCATATTTCCTGTAATGGTAATATTATATCACACAATGCGATCAAACTTATAGCCATATTTAAGATTCACCCCGTAAAATGATGCATTATACCATCAAGTTAACTTATCACGAGCGGAGGGGAAGAGTTTTAGTGCTAGTGTCGCCGAACTACTGAATCTGTGGAAGGGATGCAGGAGAAGATTGTACATACGATCACGTACTGAAAAATTCAATTTTAAGTGTGGGCGGAGAATCCCTAAACACGTATGAAAGATCTGAACATGGTGTCAAATTAATAATATAAGTATGGAACGCTCGAGCGGTGGAATCATTTAAAATCACAGTATTTGTCGTCTCTCCGTTACTAGCTTCACAATAAATCACAAGTGGCAACATGTAATGAGAAGGGAAAGCCCAATCCTACACGTAACCCCAAATAGTAACAGCGTTGTCAAATTAGTGATTTAGCCAATGACCGCCTAGAAGGACGGACCATTAAAATCCATTTTTGTCAGATCTCTACCTGCCTGACAAATAACATATACAGAGGACAGGAAGTGGCAACAAATTAAGGAAGATAAAGACAGTATGTTAGTTAACATATTTTCCGCCTGCGCAGACTACTTGGTTGGTGGAGTAATAATGTATATAATCTATAATGTAGTCACGACAACACCACATTAGGACCAGCAGCATCAACCATCATACTGGATGTTGTAGCGAAGAGGGACCTGCTGAAGATGGAACGTATGTTCTGAAAGGCCTACAGGCATAAAGATTACATATTTTATAAGTTGAGGACGACGGATTTTACCTAAGAAGGTATATTTAACTTATTTTATTTTATGTATTTTAATAAATATAAATATAAATATAAATAAATAAATAAATAAATAAATAAATAAATAAATATACTCAACTCGTGTCCAACTCAGGGTCCGGTCGAGGGATGAGATGGAGATGAGCTCTTATATGATGTATAGAGGTATGTGAATGACAAGGGTGCCGGCCGACTACGCCTGATGCACCATGACAGGGGTAGATGAACGAGTGAAATGAAATGGATGAGATGAGTATGGAGAAATGGTAGAATGAAACTGTGGCAGGGAAAACGGGAGAAACCCCGAGAAAAAACCTGTCCAATATCCGTTTCATTCACCACGAAAACCACATGGAGTGACCGAGACTCGATCTCGGGACCCCAGCGGTGAGAGGCGAACTCAAACCGCTTGCGAAACTGAACCGTCCTGAATAGATTTTAATACTATGCCGAATTTGATATGTTTTCTTAATTAAATTTAGTTTAGAAAACAAATTATTATAGTTCTCAAACCCTTATCATACACAACTTTCGCCAACATAAAAACTAAAATGTTTCATGTGATGTCTCATTTTAACGTAAGCAATATTAAGAGTAATCTATATGTAATATATTCGATTCCAAATCAGTCATTTCAGACCTGGCAATTATAAGTAAGTGTTGTTTACCCTTAAATTCCGTTCAAGGCACGTTACTATAAATAGAAACCATTAATGTACATAAAACAGCTATTTGGGTAGCTACAATAAATAGCGGTTCCTGGTTGAGAAAAGCAGCTATAACGGCTGGGGGACCCGACATATTGACCAGATGTCACTCCTACACTGGTTGGATGATAGTCTACCTCTGTGATTTACACATGTGGATGTGAGGCCAGCAGCCGGCTAGTAGGCAAGGGCCTTCTAGGCCTGTCTTGCCGCTGAGTTTGTTTATAACAGATACTCTATTTACGTATTAAACTTAATTATTAGACGCTACTTTTGCTATTATTGGAAATCAGAATTATATTCAACACAAAATATTATTATTATTATTATTTATTATTATTATTATTATTATTATTATTATTATTATTATTATTATTATTATTATTAACAAAGATAATCGTTTATCAAAACAGTTGCTTCATTATAAACTTCTAGGCCGAAGAAGATGTGAAGAAGACCAAAACGTCGTTGGAAAAATGACCAGCACCTGCAGTATATAGTGCACCGGGGAGCGGAATGGGCCAACAGGCCCATACCTTGAAGATGATGATGATGAAGATTTACAATTACTTTTTGTCGATTTAACTAAAGTAATGATAATATTCCTTAAAAAAATATGGGATACTTCAGACAATTCAAACATTACTAAAAGGTTAATACAAGCTATAAATCATATAGAAAGGATCAATTTCGAAATAAAAGTTGGAAATCATATCACAGAGGGATTTAAGGTAGGATTGCAAGTTTATATGCAACTCTATTCAAAATTTATCTTGAAAGAGTACTTAGAGACTGGAGGGAAAAATGTCAAAAAATGGTCATACTAATTCAAAATACGCATGTATATTCACTCACTTTTGCAGACGACCAGGGATTAATAGCACAAGATCATGATGACATAGAATATATGGTAAGAAAACTAAAAGAAGAATATGAAAAATGGGGATTTCATATAAATATGGAGAAAACTAAATATCTGTGTATGGAAAAAAAGAAAAATAATTGAAATTTAAACAATGGAGAAGAGCCAGCCTCATGGGCTAGTGGTCAGCATTTCTGCCTACTATTCATGAGGTCCCGGGATCAATTCCCGGTCAAACTATAGGAATTTTACCTTAAAGGGAATTATTCCTGTGGTTGCCCATGATCTGGAATTTAGGTTAAGTTTAGGTTAAGAACTCTCCTGGCACTTCATTATCATTCATCACGAAGCATATATCGGGATAACGTAACTCCGCCTTCTAGGCGCCACAACTTCAGAAGTGGGTTACAATTACGCGCCAATGGCAGGAGAGAATACCAGAAATGTCGAAATGACAACCTGGGTCATGAATTAAAAAAAAAAAAACAATGGAGAAGCACTAAAATCTAGTATTGAATGCACTTATTTAGATACAAAATTAGACCATTCAGGCGAAAATAAAGTGGAAATTAAAAATAGAATTGCACAAACAAAACAAGCAATAAATGCTTTAAACTCAGTTTAGTAGAGGAAAAATATTACATTAAAACAGAAAATTAAAAACATATCAAACCATACAGTAATTCAGAACATTTTAACATACGCTGGTGACGTTTGGCAAATTCCTACCAGGGAAATGAAAAGAATTTTACATACAGAAATGGATGTTTTAAGATCAGCTGGAAAATCTAGAATGGATAGAATACGAAATGAAAATAAATAAATACATTATGGGTGTCCAAGAGAATCCGGACATCATAGACATTACAGAGAGATTACATTGGTATGGCCATGTCAAAAGAATGCCAGAACAAAGATTGCCTAAATGTATTATGGAATCGATCCCGATGGAAATGAAGAACAAAATGAAGACCAAAGAAAACCTGGATAGAGGATGTGCAATGTGCAAGCTACTATGATTGTCAGAGGATTGGAAGAAGATCAATGGATAGATAGAGAGTAACGGCGTTTGGTTTCCGGAAGACAACGGCAACTGTCATGATACCGGATGATGATGACGATTATTATTATTTTTATTATTATTATTACTATTATTATTGTTGTTATTACTAGCTAATACTCGGCGTGCGCTACTACGCCTAAATAAATTAAATATTGAGGGTTAATTAATTATATGGTATACACTGCGACGATCTAAACATGGCGGTTGCTGGAGTAAACGTTTAATTTCAAATTTCAGGTAAACCCCACTTTTAACGCTCGGATTTCGCTGATGTTTTGATAATACATACCTCGGTTTACTTTAATTCGATTTAAAAAACCTCGGTTTACTTTAATTCGATATTCCGAGTTTTGTTGTGAAACATCGAAAATTGCGATTGCTAGAGCGATTTTTAAATTTTCGTTTCAAGGAGAACTCCTACACCTAATGATTTTAGATTTTAGATTTAGATTTATTTAGATTTATTTAGCCTGGTGGAGTTAAGGCCATGTGGCCTTCTCTTCCACTCACCAGAACAAACATATGTTACATATGAATACAAAAAAAAAAAACTATAGATAACGGCTAAACACTCGCCGCCTCTGAAAATCCTGTATATACAAATTTTCACGAAGATCAGTTTAACGGTTTAGAAGTCTATAAAGGTCAATCATATATAGATAGATATAATAGAAAACAAATGAATAAAAATTGCTTACATTTGCATAAAATTACATAATGTAAAATAATAACTTAATAGTTTTAATGATTGTGTTTTCCTTGCGGTCCGGAACGTGTAAATAACTGACAAGATTATTTATTCTCTCATTCAACATTCAGCTTACGGCAGTGGAACAGTGAAGACAAGTCAAGGCATCCTAGATTCATCGAGTACGCAAACTTTCCTGTTGGCGGTAACGACAGCTCTTGTTACTGGTAGTAAGGATCACCGACGAGCCAACGCTAACTGGTGGACAACCTGTGGCCAACCTTGGCGACTTGAGCGCTACTGCTCGGGCTTTTGCCTCTCTCTCTACTCCAAGTTGCAGATGAAATTATTATTTTCTTCGGATTGCTGGCTGAAAATAGTGAATTGGTGAATAGTGTTGTGCAGCATGTCGCTTTTTTTCCGGGTGGGGCCTGGTGGCCACACTCACTTAAGAGTATTCAGTGTTTTTTCAGTGAAATTTTTTCAGTGTTGTGTTTATACAGTGGTGTTTGGTTCCTGCAAAGCAACTCTATTAACTGCGAGTGCTTTGTTAAGCCTTGTCTGCTGGTTATTGTGTATTAGTTCAGTTCAATCAAGCCAAGTGCTAGTGTAGTAATAAGTAATTAGTGCTGAACATTCTTACCATGACTGCTTCACTAAAATTCGTGAGTGCCGAGCAGGCTATGGAACTTGAGTATGAGGAGCCCTCGGCCTACGAACTTTGGGAAACTGCGCTCAAAAAATTTGAGAGATATGTAGATAATCAAAAATTTCCATCTGAATCAAAATTCCTAGAAGTAGCTAGAGAGGTGCGTGGTTCTATTGTTATAGTTATCAATTTCATAAGCGCGTACCCAGATTTCGGTCAGTCCGATTTTGCTCGTGATGTTACACATGATTGCCTAAAAAGATTAAGTGAGATTAAGCTCAATATGAAATCTAACCAAGATTATTTTGAAAAAATGCTTCATGAATTGAAAACAATAATTATGGATCTTCCTGTATCCTGTTTTTTCAAAGGTGCGAAAAAGAATACAGAATATGTACCTGAAACTAAAAAGATTAAAACAACATGAGAAAGAGAAACCATCCCAAAATAGTTCAAATGACAACATGAATACAGTTTCAAGTAAAGAGAAACCATCCCAAAATAATTCAAAAGTTAACATGAATACAGTTTCAAGTAAAAGAGAAACCATCCCAAAATAATTCAAAAGTTAACATGAATACAGTTTCAAATAAAGTGAAACCAACCACAAATAAGGCAACTAAGGTCACATCACGACAAAATGAGGAGTCGACTGTGCCAGTGCAAAATAAATTTTCAATTTTATCCGAATTACCGGAACCAATGGACACTGTCGACCCTCAGGGCTCCTCAAACTTGGATCGTCACGGGACAAGCAAACTACAGCAGCTACCAGGCGTAGTAGCCAACCGTCCAGGGAACCTCAAGTAATGCCGCAGCCGAAAAGGGAACCACGCCCACCACCCATAACGGTGATTGGACATGGTGACCTTTTCAGGATGAATCGGGAATTAAAAGAAAAATTCGAAAAAGACGTGAAAGTAGTTAAAACCCAGGACGGTTTTGAGATACTACGCTACCTCGGAGGCAGACTTTCATCTACTCAAAGAGTACTTCAAAAATGCAAAGAAAGAATTTTATACATTTCAACTCAAAAAAGATCTGCCTCTGAGGGCTGTTCTAAAGAGGCTTCCTGCCAGCATCACTGCTGATGAAGTCAAGGAAGAACTTAAAGAACTAGAATATCCAATAATATCGGTAAAGCAAATCACCAAAAAAGAAGGAGAAGTTTATACTCCCTTACCATTATACATCCTGGAACTTCAGAACAATGATGCTGGTAGGGAAATATATAACTTAAACCGCCTCTGTTTGACAGTGGTGGCTGTGGAACCATACAGACCTAGAGCTGGCATGAAGCAGTGCTTCAGATGCCAGAAGTTTAACCATACTTTCATGGGGTGTTCCTTAACCCCATCTTGCGTACTTGCCGCTGGTACTCAAATTCATCGTGAGTGTACGGTGAGAACCGAGGGGCACTCAAGGAAAAAGAGCCTGCTGAAGTGCGCGAACGGGTGGGGAAGAGGGGAAATACCGCTTCCACCCGGGGTTGTGAAGCCTATAAGAAAGCCAAAAGACAATTTACGGAAACAAAAGAAAAAACCAAACCAAAGGCCCAACAACTCCGGCGTCCCAACCTCGAACTTTCACATCAAAATCTGTTAATCCTACAGTCTCATATAGTTCTATGGTAAATTCTGGCATCACAGTTAAACCTACTACAGGCACTGTCCCATGTCAGCCAGGGTCTGTGGCTGCTATACCAATGACGGATCAGGGACAACAACTTTTCCATAACATTCAGCCTCTGCTGAATGGTCTGTCGACACCTATGGAAAGGTTTGTGTTCCTGACAAATCTAGTGAACTCATGTTTCATATCATCCATACCTGCTACGGAAATGAAAACATAAGCAGCGAGACAGCAAGGCTAAGGAACAAAACCCCATACTGAATAAACACAATGGTGTTTGGCCGCCAAGGGACCTCAACTGGTTCCCAAAAAGCGGCACACTGGGCAATGCTAGTCATTGCCACAAAACAGTCAGTCAGTCTCTCGCCAATTTAGTGTTAGATTATCGAATGTCTCACATAGAATCTAATTGAATAATATTCTAATTGTTTTGTTAGAATCAGCAAGTCCCAGACAATAAAATTGACATTAATTCAATAACTGAAAAAAACATTATGAACTCCTGTTTAAAGCAACTACATAAACATAATAATATCCAGGAATAAATAGATAAAAGAATACAAAATGCTAAGAAATGTTATTTAAAAAATAAAGTATTTAAATTCAAAATATCTGACACGTGAAACAAAAACCAGATTGTATAAAACCTAAGCTAATACTCGGCGTGCGCTGCTACGCCAAAAAAATTAAAATTAATGCGTTCTTATGTATACCGTAATTGAATAAGTGAAAAGAAAAATAAATATAAATTTATATCTTAATTATTTTTAGGTACCCGTGCTGATTAACCGGCGACGCCCGGGAGTCTACTTATCGCGATCCTCTTGCCATAAATGAGCTTAAAGACGAACATTAATGCGTTTTTACGTTAGTTGAACAAGTAAAAGGAACAATTTATATCGTAATTATTTGGATAGCCTACCCCGAGCTGATTACACGGCGTTGCCCAGGAATCTGCTTATCCCGATCTTCTTGGTATAAATGAACTGAAAGACGAAAATTAATGTGTTTTATGTTTAGTTGAATAAGTGGGAGTAGAAATACATATCTTAATTATTTTTAGACACCCCGTGCTGTTTTATCGACGTTGCCCGTGAATCTACTTATCGACATAAATGAGCTGAAAGACGAAAATTAAAGTGTTTTATGTTTACTTGAATAAGTAGAAGGTGAAATTCATATCGTAATTATTTTACGATACCTCGTGCTGATTACAGAGCGTTGCCCGGAAACTGCTCATCCCGATCTACTTGGCATAAATGAGCTGAAAGACGAAAATTAATGTGTTTTATGTATAGATCAATAATAAGCAAAAGAAGAAAATTATATCGTAATTATTTTATATACCCCGTGCTGATTACCTGACGTTGCCCGGAATATACTTATTCCGATGTTCTTTGGCATGAGTGAGCTCAAAGGCGAAAATTAATGTTTTTTTTTTTATGTGTGGTTGAACAAGTAAAAGATACATTTATATCGTAATGATTTTACATACTCGGTGCTGATTACCCGGCGTTGCCCGGTAATCTACTTATCCCGATCTTCTTGGTATAATGAGCTGAAAGACAAAATTCGTTATTGCGAGTTATCCATAAAAGAATTACCCGCCGTGCCCTGCTACGCTTGCCCGGGAATCTATTTTCCCGATCTTCTTGACATCAATGAAAGACAAAAAATGGTTATTGTAGTTATCCGTAAAAGATGAACGTATGCTGTTGCGGACTTTTCTTGTAGACGTTTTTGAGATATTCAACTATGTGTACATTAATGTTATGTATTTTTTTATGATTTAGGCAGCGTAAGCCATTTAAAACGTCCAAAAAAGCTACTTCTTTCACTTCTTTTTACTACAAATGGTGACTTGAGTTGAGTATCCCAACTCTCTTATAGCTTATCTTTATCCGGGGAATCTCCTTAACATTTTGCATAAAGTTCCACCACAATCGGCTGAATGGTATGGCAGTGCATAGCATACGAAGGAACAAACAAACATTAATTTTTATATATTAGTTAGGCAATACCCGGCGTGCGCTGCTACTTACTTACTCATTGGCTCTATCGAACCCGTAGGTTCTTGGCCGCAGGGACATAAGCTCTCCATACATCCCTATCCTGAGCTAATGCTTTCAATCATTTCCTGTATAATCTACTTCCCTCAATCATAGTTAATGTTATTCTCCCCACCTGATTCTTGGTCTACCAACTGGGCGTTTTGCCTCTGGCTTTCCTACAAGATGCATCCATGCAAGTCTCTCATTCCCCATACGTGCAACATGTCCCGCCCATCGCAGTCTACGAGACTTAACTGTTCTTATTATATCTGTTCTTATTATATATGTAGTTCATTGTTATGGAGTCTTCTCCATTCACCTGTCTGTTCATCTCTCTTTGGGCCAAAAAATTTGCTAAGTACTTTATTCTTAAATACCTGCAATCTCCTTTCCTCCCTTAAAGTAAGAGTCCATGTTTCGTACCCAAATAATATAACTGGTAGAATAATAGTTTTATATATTTTCAGTTTAACGTTTTTTGAAAGGAGTTGGGACATCAAGAGACTCTGCGATGCATAATAGCACGCATTTGCAGAATTAATTAAATATGTTTTTTTATTTTTAATCAAATGAGTAAAATGAAAAATAATTATAAATTTATATCGTAATTATGAGTTTAGCGTTGTTTGGTCGATTAGAGGTAAATTGGCCGGTTTGTGGGTAATTCGATCGTTTTATAGGTAGACTCACCGGTTTAACGGCAATTTTATCGTTTTAGAAGTAGCTTCTTCGGTTTACGAATAGTTTATCGTTTTAGTACTGTTTAATCGGTTTACCCGTAGTTTAGGTCTTTATAGAGGTAATTTCATTAGCTACTGGTAATTTGGAGGTTATAGACGTAATTTCCATCGGTTTAGGAGTAGTTTTGGTCGGGTCGGTTGGACTTTTTAGATTATGTTTCTGGGTTAGGTTAGGTATCGGTTAAGTCAAGTATCGGTCAGGTTAGATCAGGTCTGATTCGGTTAGGTAGGTTGGGTTAGGTGCGGTTAGATTGTGTTCGGTTAAGTTAGGTTAGGTTAGGTTAGGATAGGTTAGATTCGGTCAGGTCCGGTTAATGTTTGTGCCAGGTCTAGAATGGTGTAGTGACCTGCACACTAGTCTGGAGAACTAGAAGTCCACGGTTCGATTCCTGGTTCAGACATTAATTTTTCTTTTCACAATATCATTATAATATTATAATATGATCCATTATTGGAACTGTGTTAAAAAGTATATAGTACAGGTCAAGTCAGGTCATTTAAGCGTCCAAAAGCTAGCCTATGTTCATCCCAGTAATCTCCTGAACATTTTGCAAAACTCCCCATCACACGATGAACGGTATGGTAACTTATAAAATACGAATAAACATTAATTTGTAAGTCCACCGCTGTGGTCTCGAGGTAGCGTGCTGCCTTGTCACTCAGCGGGCCCGGGTTCGATCCCCAGTCGGGACAGTTTTTTCTGGGTGAGGTTTTCATCGGGGTTTTTCCTCACCTGTAAGACAAATGTCAGGAAAACTTTAAGGCCCAAAGAGTCCCCGAAATCATATGGCCATCGAAATCATCATCATTCATATTCATCTTAAGTTAAGCTTAGGATTAGGGACTCTCCTGGCGCACCATTATCATCATCATCATCATCATCACCCATCATATCATCGGGGCAACGTAACCCCGCCTTCCAGGTGCCCCAACCTCAGAAGTGGGTTACAATTACGCCATGCCAGGAGAGAAACCAGAAATGTCGAAAGACAAACCTAGGGTATTTGAAAAAAAACATTAATTTGTATATATATTAGATTATTATTTGTAGTAGTAAAATATCGTTATCTTAAGTATCTGTGAGATAATATATCTGCGATGATACTTACACATAAAATGGTAAATTTTCTTACAATTTATCTGTGTATCTAAGAATGACTAGGTAGATCTAGTATTATATCTTGGAAAAATTGAATTTACGTATATGGAGCCACGAAAATATAAGTCCATTTTAACTGACTATTCAATTACTTTCACCGCGAGCGTGTTTCTGCGCGATATTTTAAGAGTGAAAACTGGGGCAAAAATTCAATTCGTAATCTTACTACCGCACATGCTCTCTGAGTTGTGCATGCTCTGAATACAGGGTGAGGCAATGAAATGGCACGATTTTGAAAAATCACCAATAATATATTTACAAAAAGAGTATAATTATTTGAACATGAATCTTAAGTACATGAGTGGAAATTAATGTTTTACCTTAAAAAACAATCATTTTTTGAATATGGTGCCAGTAAGGTGACGTCCTTGGTTTTGCACACATTGTTGGAGTCTAAGATGAAATCCACCCATGGCGTTCTGTAGCATCTGCAAAGGAATGTTGTTAATTTCCTGCCGGATTCTCTCCTTCAGATCTTCTTTTGTTCTTGGTGCATTTTCCTCGAAGACTTTGCATTTAAGATAGCCCCAAAGAAAGAAGTCTGGGGCGGTCAAAATCTGGCGAACGAGGAGGCCAAGGGATATCACCATTCTTGCTGATTAGCCGTCCTGGAAAAGCGAGCCGTCTCAGCAAACCCATTGAGACATTAGCAGTATGGCTTGTTGCACCATCTTGCTGGAAGAGTGTTTTCTTCATCTGGATCATACTAATCGATGCCAGGCAGACCAAAAGTTACTAACATGTCAGCATAACGTTCAGAGTTCCACCGTTACTGTGTTACCATGTTCATCTTCAAAAAAATAGGGTCCCACGAGTCCACGAGAAGATACTGCACACCAAACTGTTACTTTTTCAGAATGGAGAGGTTTTTCATGAAGATCACGTGGGTTATTTGCGGACCAATACCGGAAGTTCTGCTTGTTAACGTAACCACTAAGGTGAAAGTGGGCTTCATCCACTCATCCATAAGTTATGCCCTCTTTCTCCATTTGTTCCGATAACATTAAGCATCGCTTGGCAAAAGCGTATGCGATGATTGTAATCGTTAGGTTGTAGGGCTTGCACTATCTGCATTTTGTATGGGTGATAGTGTAGGTCATTCTTCAAAATCCGTCTCACTGATCGATTGCTGAGACCAAGTTGAGCGCTGTGCCGCCTTGCTGATTTTCGCGGACTTCGGTGTTAATGCATCGCGCACACGATCAATGTTCTCTGGGGTCCTGATGGTTTTTTCACTACCACCAATTTTTTTCTTCGTCGTGCTTGCAGTGGCTTCAAAGTTTTTCACCCACAGGAGGATAGCTTTCCTCGATGGCACGGGAGCCCGTGGCGGTAGATTAAACTTAAGACGGAAAGCACGTTGGGCACCAACCACACTATCCATGTTTTTATAATATGCTTTTACAGCAAACGCACGTTGCACGCTTGACCAACGCTCCATGGCTACTGAAATTTCCACTTGTCTAGATGCTCAAGGTCGTTTCCCCCACTCCCATAACCCCCCACTGCGCCCGTCAGCCGGAGTCCAAATCGTGCCGTTTCATTGCCTCACCCAGTATTTCAAAACTCCATTACACACATTTTTACTTCAAGATTTACCGCAGTGATGGAGATTTCACAACAATTTTTCTTGACAGTCATCATAAAGTAACTTATTGTCACTCTTCAAACAAGGAACTGCGAATTTGAGCATCTTATTAAAACACCATTTACACTCGTATGACTACTTACTTCTACATTATACATACACGTAAAATGTAAAAAAAAAATACTATTGTTGTTGGAAGATCGTTTCAAACACGGACCATGTTCATATCAAAACTTTATAAAAGTTAACATTTAACTAATCACACTTGCACTATCGAACCCGTAGGTTCATGGCCGCGCGGACATAAGCCCTCCATATATCCCTATCCTGAGGCAGTGTATACCAAGCATCCCCTGTATAATCTAATAGTTAATGTTATTCTCCCACCTCATTCTTGGTCTCCCAACTGGGTGTTTTCCCTCTGGTTTTCCTACAAGAAGCTTCCATGCACCTATTTCATTCCCCATTCGTGCCACATGTCCTGCCCATCGCAGTCTACGAGATTTGAACTGTTCTTATTATATCTGGCTTCCTATAGAGACCATATAGTTCACTGTTATGTAGTTTTCTCCATTCACCTGTCCATTTCTGTCACTAATGATACTATCTTTAGTAATTTCATAGTATCAGATCACTTGTCCTAGGGCAACTGTAGAGTTTCTTTAATTTCAAACTTATTAACAATGATATGGAAGGCAGATGCTGACCAGCAATTAACAAACCGTACTGTTCTCCAGTAATTTCATGATATTATATAAGATATGTCCACCGCTGTGGTCTCGAGGTAGCTTGCTGCCTTGTCACGCAGCGGGCCCGGGTTCGATCCCCGGTCGGGACAGTTTTTCTGGGTGAGGTTTTTATCGGGGTTTTTCCTCACCTCTAAGACAACTGTCAGGAAAACTTTAAGGCCCAAACGGTCCCCGAAATCATATGGCCATCATCATCATCGTCATCCTTATCATTATCATTATCATTATCATCATCATCATCCTTCACCGGTGTGGAAAACAACGGGAAGCTGCCACCCCTACAATTCCCTAGTACAGCTGCAAAGCTTAGCATAAAATGCTATGATTGCAGTGAAATGCCTGCCTCGGGCAGAATTACTATGGATGAATATAAGATATCGGCTGTGAAAGTGTTAGAATTTTTTTAACAGGGAGGAGACCCTCTAATTCTTTACAGATTGAAAGCTTATAGGAACCAACCTGGAAAATAACCCAACGTCCAATCCCTACCTTCTCGTGATGCAGCTGCTATTGTTTTAAGCATTATGAACTAAACAGATGAGCTACCCACCATTTAGTGCTGGTCAACTTGGTGGATTCTGGTAGTTCTTCCTTTTCTAGTACCAGATCCCTCTTTCTGCTTTCCTATCCAATTTCCCTTGACTGACCTCTTGTTTTCTTCGACTCTGATGGTATTAGAATATTCGATGCCGAAGGGTTCATTTCTATAGGCTATATGTTTTTTATAAGCTTATCCAGAAGCCATGAAGTGGCAACCTCACTATTGGACCAACCTTCTATTGGCCAGCAACTAGTTGAAGGGAAAACACACTGCTTTCAAATCTACAACGAAGAAAAACCAGATCTTTCATTTATTAAACAGCCAGCGAGATGAAGTTCATGCGCTGAACAGCAGGCTATACTAAGTAAGGTATTTAGAAATAACGGCCTGAAGTGTTGACAAAAACTAAAGAAGGCTAATTTCGCTGTGATAAGAGCAGACCGATTAATGTTTATTGAGAGTTGTAAATATTATATTGAAAATAAAAATATTTTAATTGTAAGCATTCATAGTGTTCTGCACAAGAGCAGATCTTTCACTGCAAACTCAGCTTTCTCCACTGTTTCCTTAACTCAGCTTTCCTTTTTCTATCCGCATACAAACTATTTATTTTAATCATCTGATGTCTTTTTCTGCCTCTAACTTTCTTTCCGTTGAGCATTCCTTCTAGGGCATCCTTCAGCAGGTAGTTTGTTCTTAGTCAGTGGCCAATCTAATTCCCTTTCCTCTTCTTTATGAGTTCCAGCATTATTCTTCTTTCACCCACTATTGTAAATATATGATATATCAATTGAAGTCCATCATACTCTATACTGACTTGATCGTCCACCTCTGTGATTTATACATATGGATGTTAGGCAAGCATTAGACTAGGAGGACAAAGGCCTTCTAGGACTGTCGCGGAATGCAATTATAGAAGGAGTTATTGAGACACGCGAGGATGAGTGTTAACGACTCTTCTATATTGTGGCGTCCACGACAGAAAATTTCTTGCTCGCATCCATATTCTGTTTAACAATGCAATAAGACAAATACTCTTCGTCGAATAGTAAGTATCAAGTGATTGTACAACTCGTTCCATCTAAGTTAAAACATGACCTACAGAGCTCGCGCAGGCAACAGTAGGGATTGAGGTAAGAATCCCTGCCAGCAGGTTTGTCCCGTAACTGCAAAATAGTGGTTATTACTCATAATGAAAACATTAGCCTTGAGTCGGAAGTGAATTGGATAACTATGTACCATGTGCAATTCCTTAAAATTGGAGGAAAATTAAAATAAACCTAATGTAATCCAATAATTTATCTAGTAAATTTATTATTCATGTTAATATTAATTAATACTATTCTTAAGTCAAGCAATATTCCCAACACTTACATTGATTACATAGGATATGGGAACTTAATTATTGTGAATTTCCAGATCTAATTTAATTAAAATAAATAAGTCAATGGAAATGTTTCCGTATTTACTTAGATAAATTCCTTTTGCTATACTCTCGACGTTCTTCACAAATGATCCACACCCGACATTTGTCCTTCTGAATCACTTGAATTAGAACTAGAACTAACATCTGCTTCAGTGTCACTTTCTCCTAAATTAATAACTATATTCACAGTTAAGGCATCTATCGACAAGATTATCTGGCCAAACTGAATAATAATAATAATAATAATAATAATAATAATAATACATAATAATAATAATAATAATAATAATAATAATAATAATACAGTAATGATAATAATAATAATAATAATAATAATAATAATAGCAATAATGATAATAATGATAATAGCAATAGCAATAATAATAATAATAATAATAATAATAATAATAATAATAATAGCAATAATAACAATAAAATATGTTAATACAGTAGTCGGGCGGCCGCGGTGGTCTAATGGTTACGTTCCTTGCCTCTAGTCCCGAGTGTCGCGGATTCAAATCTGCCAGGGATTGATGGATTTTTAGGATGGAAAAATCCAAGGCACAAGTCGTCCGGGAGCGACTTTAAGCCGTGGGCCCCGAGTCGGAAGATTTTCAGGTTCATAAAAGAACCTCAAGTCTGAATAAAAGGCTTCTGTGCAACATTTATCCGCCCTTCATCCATACAGTAAAACCTTAGTTGCCTATTAGATGTACCATTGAGGCGATGTGCTAACCACATGTCACTCGTTGACATGTGTGGGTAAATAAGCGTAACTAAATTAG
The DNA here is from genome assembly GCA_030220185.1 of Diploptera punctata. NCBI lineage: Eukaryota > Metazoa > Arthropoda > Insecta > Blattodea > Blaberidae > Diploptera > Diploptera punctata. Next base: position 1,308,802 of record JASPKZ010008377.1, read on the forward strand.
CTTGGTTAAGTAACGAACGATTAAAAACGGTATGGTCATGTAAAATGTATGGTAGAAGACAGATTCCCAAGAAGAATACTAGAATGGGCGCCACTTCGTACAACAAGAAGATGATGGCGAAAAATAGCATGGATTAATGGTGTTTTGAGCAGCATGAAGAAAAAAAAAGGATTGGATGATGGAGATGGGAACAACAGAGAGATATGGAGGAGAATGACAGATTAAATGGCCAGGAAGGTGTTGTGAAACATTCTGAAATCCGCTAAATAAATAAATAATAATAGTAATTATTATTAATTATTTCCTCGTCAACACTACACTGTGTAGCATATGCTTATTAAGCATTATTAATCGACATGTAGATAATTCATAATTGTTATTATATGTATAATTTGAACTAAAATAGAAGAATTAAACTCAACAATAGAGAAATACAGAACAAACTGGAAAGAACACTTGGCAAGGATGACTGAGAATAGAATACCAAAAGCAGCATACAACTATTCACCACGAGGAAGAAGAAGCTTGGGAAGACCAAGAAAAAGATGGAAAGAGCAGCAATTTGGAGCCGGAATAGGCTAGTAAATAAGCCTAAATCGTGAAGAAAAAGAAGAAGATATATAATTTAACTCTGTATTATCTTAACTCCATCAAGTAAAATAAATAATTTCAATAAGTAAACAATAATTTATACATTGTATAAACACTAACAGAGAAACCTAACTTAGCAAATTAAGCTCGATTGTTGTTGGAAGTAATTACTAAAGTTGAATGTACAGTAGTGATGCTGAATGTCATTCAAGTGGCAGAGCTCCTGTAATTTCCAATTTCCTGATGCACTATTTTAGCTTATTAAGCAGTGAAGTAGTTAACATTTCTCATCTGATGCTAAACGTTTCTGCCTCTCTGAGGTTGCACATGTTATTATGTACAAGACAGTAATTCCACCTCTGTGACGTCACTTCCCAGCCTCTCTCGCCGGTATTTGTACATTCTGACGTAATTTGACATCTTGCCTGGCTCAAATTACACAGCATTCCTATGTTACTAGTTAGTACTGTGTAATATGAACAAATTTATTTTCTAGGTATCGTAATACCGAAATTCAAAATCATAATATACATATTATACAGATTTTGAAATGTGGCATGTTTTAATCAAATAAATTATCTGTAGTCTGTATCAGAAACGGGTAATATAGAATCAAATATGCAATTTCTTAAAAAATAAAATGTAATATATAATATCTAATGCATATATTAACTACTTAAATATGTTCACTAAATAATAATATATATGAAGAGAAAAATTATACGCTCAGACCGGGACTTGAACCCGGTCTGAGCGTATAATTTTTCTCTTCAAATATGATTTATCCATCATTGAGATGTACGAAATCAATAATAAAAAAATATATAGATTACGAGTATTTGAGAATAAAGTCCTTAGGAAAATTTTTGGACCAAAGAAAGATGAACAGACAGGTGAATGGAGAAGACTAAAAACTGTGAACTATATGGTCTCTATAGGAAGCCAGATATAATAACAACAGTTAAGTTTCGTAGACTGCGATGGTCAGGACATATGGCACGAATGGGAAATGAAATAAGTGCATGGATGGTTCTTGTTGGAAAACCAGAGGGAAAACGCCCAGTTGATTGACCTAGAATGAGGTGGGAGAACAACATTAACTATGATTTGAGGTAAGTAGATTATACAGGGAATGATTGGATAGCATTAGCTCAGGATAGGGATGTATGGAGAGCTTATGTCCGCTCGGCCATGAACCTACGGGTTCGATAGTGCCAGAGAGATGAAGAAAGTTTAGTATACATGAAAAATGACGAGTAATTAGAAGAATTTCTTTAATCCGAATATATTTTTATTCCTCAAAAAAGAGCTGAATAATTAATGGAAATAGTAATAGAACTCAATCTAAACCACTTTTTTTTATAAAATTTGGAATGATTACTCTGGCATCATTGTACGTATTTAGTTGCTCCTCATAAAAAATAACTTATACAAATATACTTGCTTTATATATCTTTATAACTATCATATCAGGAATAATAACATATTAAAATAAATGCAAATTTAGTAAAACTGAAAATAGTTATGAGGTGGTATCCGTGAATATGTTTAATACATTTCCAGGTGTTATACAGAACCTTCCTGTTTCAAAATTTAAATGAACCATTTAATCAGTATTGACTTCAAACTTTCTTTAGAATGACTATTTAAGTCATGTCACAAATGCTAGTCAATGACCAATCACGTTTCACTGAATGTAGTTTTACAACCAATGACAATCGTGTTTGACCTCACTCTTTATCGATTTCTCTTTATCACCTCCTGCTTTTGTGATTAAGAAAGCTCCTCCTTTTTAATGTTCTCAACAGGTCAAAGCATTATTTTTCTCCAACAAATACACTGAATATAGCAAATAATGAAATGTTTCCTTGATTTTACTTAGTTGTTTACTAAAATAAATAAATGAATAACCCGTAATGTTGATTGTGATATATAGTTTGATGTGTTTCATTATTTCTCCACTTGGGTGCACTCTGACAATATTGCGATCTTATTTGGCAATAAATAATATGATCAAGCAGCAGTGAATGAACATAACGTCACATTTCTGAATTGTTTTCAAACATCGCCGTTTACATTAAATATATACATTTTTAAAATAACTATAGTTAAACAATGATTTGTGAGTAAACAGCTTAATTTTATTCGTTAAATAGTCCTAACAAATGCCACTCTTGATTTCCAAATTCTGTAGATAAATTTCAAATCATTCGTGGCATTACTTATGAACATTTTGACTGGTTGAGACACCATAGTAATTTACATAGTAACTGATGTTACCATACACTGTACTATGTTTCTGGCAATAAAAATCTATCTATCGCTCAATCTGGGCGTCTCCTCAAAGAAGTGATGCCCTACGTCTTTCTAGAATCTAGACTATAGTTTGTATCCATTTGTCCTTTAAGAACAAATAACACGAATTGCTTGCAGAGCGCAAGGTGTAGAATAAAACTCACAATGTTTAGTGGATCCATGATTTTCCTTATTTATTATTCATTCATTCATTTTTGAGAATTTTCCTCATCATTGAGGTTTTTCTCGAACCAATCTTAGTAATTAGCATGAATTAAAAATAAATAAATAAATGTAAATGATTACGGAATTATAGACTATCAGTTTGCAACAAACATTTACAAATTTTCCTTAATTAAAATTCTCCATCGTTCTCTGTCCTCTGTGTCTTCATCTGTTACACCAGATTTCCTTATTGAATTTTGAATTTTGTTCTTCCAGGTTGTTCTTGATCTTTCTTTTCTGTTCCTTTTTTCAATTTTCCATTCATAGACGGCCTTTGGTAGGCTTCCATCCTGCATTCTTCTTACGTGTCCATACAATTTTAGTCTTCTGTGTTCAATCTCATCCATAATATTTATTTCTGCATTCATCCATTTTATAATTTCTGTATTTATATTTTTTTCAGTCGAAATTTTCTGGCAGCTCTTCTCCAAAAATCCATTTCAAGTGAAGTTATTATGTTGAAATGTTGTGTCATTGTCCAGACTTCCGATCCACATAATATTATACTTTCTAGTATGGATTTATAAATTAATTGTTTTGTTCTGTTAATGATTTTACTGCATAGTATCCATCCATCCATCGTAATTCAGCCCGAAGGCAGGTCCTTCACTGCAATCATAGCATTTTCATGCTATGCTTCCAGCTTTACTAGGGAATTGTGTAGGTGTGGTAGCTACCCGTTGCTTTCCAACCGGTGAAGGATGATGGTGATGATGATTATGATGAGGATGATGATGATGGCCATATGATTTCGGGGGCCGTTTGGGCCTTAAAGTTTTCCTGACATTTGTCTTATAGGTGAGGAAAAACCCCGATAAAAACCTCACCCAGAAAAACTGCCCCGACCGGAGATCGAACCCGGGCTCGCTGCGTGACAAGGCAGCACGCTACCTCGAGACCACAGCGGTGGACTCTGCATAGTATAGAGTTTAACATTCCTATGGGTTTTCTTCCATTACTAATCCTTTTTACCTTTTCTTTATTTGATGTTCCATCTTTCTCATAATATTATTATTATTATTATTATTATTATTATTATTATTATTATTATTATTATTATTATTATTATTATTGTATACTTTCAAACTTGCACCTTTAGTTCAACTTCCTTATTCACTCTGGTTATTCTTTTTATCCCAATTCATTCGTACACTTATTTAAACTCACCTTCGTTATAACAAATCCATACACACTAACAAATAGTAGGCCTATAGGCCCACTGCTACTTAATATTTAAATGTATTCCTCGCTCAAATAATTTGGTAAATTTAAATTACAAAATGCATAATATTATGTAATATGTGTCCACGCTTTGGTCTCGAGGAAGCGTGGTGCCTTGTCACGCAGCGGGCCCAGGTTCGATTCTCGGTCGGGAAAAGCTTCCAGGGTGAGGGTTTTCGGTTTTTTTTCCTCACCTGTAAGACAAATACCAGGAACCTTTAAGGCCCAAACGGTCTCCGATCATCATCTGGCTATTATCATTATCATCATTCGCCGGTGTGGAAATCAACTGGAAGCTACCACAACTATAATTCCCTAGTAAAGTTGCAAGCATAGCATGAAAATGCTATGATTGCAGTGAAAGACCTGCCCTCGGGGAGAACACTATAGAATAGAATGTTTATAAACGGGGCACTTTTGTTTTCTTTGCATTCATTTTCAAAATATACTTGATAGCTATTTTGTTAAAATTTACATATTTAATAATGTAATTCTTTCTTTTAAGTGTTCCACCAATGCTATATCATCTGAAAAAATAATATATTTAACATTTAAAAATATAGACAGTAAAATTAATATAAGTATAAACTTTTGTAAGTCCCGCGCCGTAGCCGAGTGGTTAAGGTAGGAAGCCGTGGCGCAGAGCTATGGGACTTGCGCTGGTTCGAGTCTCCATGGGGAAGAAATTTTCTCATGGTATTTCGGCCAGTATGGGATCGGTGCCCACCCAGCATGGTGAGGCAATTGGGTAGCTACAATAAGTAGCGGCTCCAGGTTGAGGAACCAGCTATAACGGCTGGGGGACTCGACATGCTAACCACATGTCACCCCTACAGTGGCTGTTGATCATCTACCTCTGTGATTGACACATGTGGATGTGAAGGGCCAGCAGCCGGCTGGTAAAAGGGCAACCGCTGAAAAGTGGAAAGACCCTCAATCGGATAAACTTTTGTAACTCTTTTTCGTCGTAATGATTTTATTGCAATAATCAGTTCTTGTGTATTTCATTAACAATACATGTCTTTACCTACATACATTCACTCGGGGTACATAGGAATTATTAATCAGATTTTACTAACTGTTATTGGCTAAGCTTGACGAGTAAGTCAATGTTTGTATAAATTCATGTTTGTTGTCAGTAACACATATACAATGCAAGTCACATAGCCTCCAGAATTGTAAAACCAATTTTTCTCTTGTAATTTGAAATTGCTTGTGTTCTCCATCAATGAATGTGTTTCCATATCATCAGAACCAGTATTTTTCCGCAACCAAGTTACAGCTAAACATTACTATTTTCATACAACTGAATTTTATATTTTACAAATAACCATATTTTTATTTAAATCCTATAATTCGTTATCGTAAACTGTTCCATCTCCTGGGTCTGTCTAGTTGGACTACTGGTCCCGACGTTCGCAGGTCCAAACCCGCCTGGATCGATGTTTTTTTCCATGGCATAAAAACACTTCTGGGTATGACTTTCTTTTTGGAAGGGAAATCAAACCATGGGTCCTATGACGTAGACATAAAATAACCTCAATTCTGAAATAACATATTTCTGAGCAAAATTTGTCGACTTTTCTAACCGCAGTTTTGAATTGCGATGCTAATTATTTTAGCTGTTAAAGATAGTCATTAATGAATATTAAAATCATTACCATCCTTGCAAGAGAATAAGTTTGTACATGAAAACAACTTGTTACGCTAATTTTTGTGCTTGAAATTCAATTCAATTGGTTTACAGTTCACTCCAATTAAGTCATTTACATAATTGAAATTTACACGTACATTAATGTTCCTACAGAATCAATTATAAAGTTACAAAATTTGTTGTAGTTCCAGGTATTTTCATTATCTTTGTAAAGTTTTATTCTCCTTAGACGAGTGATCAGCTCAATAACAGGACGACCTCCAAGATAACATGATCATTTTTAAAACAAACTACACGATTCATTCATACTCAGCAAGGGGAATATCATATGGATGAGTGTGAAGGCCATATGGTGTTTGGGGACCATGTGGGCCTTAACATTTCCATAAATTTGTCTTGTGAAGAAAAACCCCCGAAAAAAATCTAATCCAGAAAACTTGCCCCGACCGTGGATCAAAACATAGTCCGCTGCGTACGAGGGAACGACGCAATCCGGAGACCTCAAATGTAGATACTTATTATGACTATAACATTATAATATTTTGATGGCATTTGAAGCGGATTTCCCATTTTGAAAAAAAATACCAACCATTTTTCTGTCGTCGAATAATGATATTACCCAGATTACAATGAATTGCAAGGAATCACAAAGAAATGTATTGAAATGGCAACACTGTCAAACTACGGTTATTATGAAAATAATCAGTCTCCAATATCAAAATATTCATAAGTTAAAGTCGATCGGAGGGTAAGGTTAATAAACTTATATAGACCTATTTCTTTTGTTGGTTTAGAATGTGTCCTGTAACTGTATCCTTGGTCATTAATATAGTACTTATTGCTCAAATTTGTATATTTGTTTGTTTTTTTTATTCGAAATTATTCCACTTCGTTCATGTATTTTAAAAAGTTATTTTAGATAGTAATCATAAATAAAGCGAAGAATGGTTTCCAAATTATCGATAAATTAACAAGTCACGAAGTGACTCGTGAATTTATCTAGAGGATTTGGATATCAAGAGTGGCATTTATTAGGACTATTTAACGAATAAAATTAAGCTGTTTTCTCACAAATCATTATTTAATTTATCTAGAGTATTTGGAAATCAAGAGTGGCATTTATTAGGATTGTTTAACGAATAAAATTAAGTTGTTTTCTCACAAATCTTTAATTAATTTATCTAGAGGATTTGGAAATCGAGAGTGGCATTTATTAGGACTATTTAACGAATAAAATTAAGCTGTTTACTCACAAATCATTATTTAATTTATCTAGAGGATTTGGAAATCAAGAGTGGCATTTATTAGGAATATTTAACGAATAAAATTAAGCTGTTTTCTCACAAATCATTATTTAATTTATCTAGAGCATTTGGAAATCAAGAGGGACATTTGTTAGGATTGTTTAACGAATAAAATTAATCTGTTTACTCACAAATCATTATTTTTAATATATGTATATAATTAATATAAATGGCGATGTTTGAAAACAAATGAGAAATGTTTGGTTATGTTTCATTTGTTCATCACAGCAACTTGATCATATTATTTAATACCAAATAGGATCGCAATATTGTAAGAATGCACTCTAGTGGAGAAATAATGAAACACATCAAACTGTATATTAAAATCAACATTACAGCTTATTAATTTATTTTTTAGTAAACAACTTAGTAAAATCAAGGAATCTGTTTATTATTTGCTATATGCAATGTATTTGTTGGAGAAAAATAATACTCTGAGCTGAGCTGTTCAGGAAAAAAATAAAGCTGATAAAGAGAAATCGATAAAGGGCAAGGTGAAACACGACTATCATTGATTGTAAAACAAAATTCATTGAAACGTGATTGGTCATAGACTACCATTTGGGGCATGAGTTACATAGACATTGAAATTTGCGGCAAAATGGATAAACTTTCCTTAAAATGTAATGTATATGGGGGAACACGAATTGGTGGCAGGAAGATGACCGGATCAAACAATGATTTTCAAACAAAATAGTTTGCAGAAATTTGCAGAACATTCTAGAACACTGGGCACCACAAAAAGAACAACGTAGCCTCCCGGTAATTGATTTTGCGTTACAGTTAGGTCAACTAACCCTCCTCATCCTCCTGCTCTCAATACTTGGGGGTTTGGGATTTGAGCACACCACAGCACAAAACCATGTTCCATGCCGTAATGCAGTTACCCTGTCCAATCACGTCCAACAGCTTAAAGGATTCAGTGGTGAAGAGAATAAAATTTTCCAAGGCTTGACAACAGACTAACAAATTCGTCACATTACTGGTAATGCAATTACTTTTCGTGTCCAGTAGAGAGATCTTTGCGAAGTCTGACTTCTCTTTTATGTTAATAGGCATGTGTCTCGACTCAACGTATCGGAAAAGAAATCTCCCGGCGGTGTTGTAGTTGATAATGTATTTTTTTTTCATTTAACTTGTATATATACGCTTTAACATTTAAGGTCATATTAATATTTTTATTTTTATTATTTTTAATGATATAAAATGGTGGATATTATAAAATGGTGAAATCCATAAAATTGAAACCTAGAATTTTCTTTACAGATTGAAAAAAAAACAGAAAAAAACTGTCAAGTTGTTCGGTCGCGGAATTTTAAACCGGGAACTACCGAATACGAGTATCAAATACTACCGGTTAAGTCAACTTACTCGGTAGAGTTGTTATTTTTAGATATCATGAATCTTACTCCTGCTTTGTCACGCAGCTGGCCCGGGTTCGATCCCGGTCGGGGCAGTTTTTCTGGGTGAGGTTTTTATCGGGGTTTTTCCTCACCTGCAAGACAAATGTCAGGAAAACTTTAGGGCCCAAACGGTCCCCGAAATCATATGGCCATCATCTTCATCATCATTATCTTTATCATTATCATCATCACCATCATCCTTCACCGGTGTGGAAAGCAACGGAAGCTACCACACCTACACAATTCCCTAGTAAAGCTGCAAAGCATAGCATGAAAATGCTATTTCGGTGAAGGACCTGCCTTCGGGCAGAATTACTATGGATGGATGGATGGAGTCTTACTTTTAAACCAAGTTAAAAAAAGAGGACTATTTTAATGAAGAGTAAAATTATACAATTATTCTTATTCTAATATTATTATTGTTTGTTATTATTCTTATTATTATTACTAATATTTTTATTGCTAATGAGCCCATGTATGACTACGCGAAGTACTTAGAGTGTTTCCTTTGACTCCATATCCAGCCCCTTTTTTTTTTTTTTGGCTATGGGCTTTCTTTCTTTCTTCTGTCCATGTTGTTCCTGTTTATTTCTTGGATTTGTCTTCTTGGTCAACCTGCCACTTGTACACCTCAATTTTAAAGATATCTCTGTCTATCATATCTTCATGAGTAATTCCTGTCAACTTAAAGTTATTTTTTCACATCACCAATCCATTTCATGTTACCCACTGGTTCGTAGAATCCCATTATTTGCTTTGAAAGTCTATTTGAGTTCATTTGTTTAATATGTCCATAAAATGTTAACCTACGTTTTCTAATATCACTAAGAATGTCTGTATATATTTTTACTTCCCTTTCACTTTTGAGTCTATATGCTTCACTTATGACTTGTGAATCTAAAATTGTTCTTATAATTTTATATTCTTTTTTTACTATACTTTCGATATTTTGTTTCTGTTCAAAATTAATGTGTCAACTCCACAAAGGCAATCTGGTTTAATTTATTATTATTATTATTATTATTATTATTATTATTATTATTATTATTATTATTATTATTACTCGCCACTGAAATGGACTACTGGAGACGTGCTGCACGAATATCCTGGAAGGATAAAATCAGAAATTCATATAAAAAAGAAAAAATGCAGGTACAATATTCAATATTAGATTTTATAAAGAAGAAACAATTAAATTGGTACGGACACATTAGAAGGATGGAAGAAGGAAGACTACCTAAGATAATCATGGATTGGGAACCACAGGGAAGGAAAAAGAAGGGTAGACCAAATATTACGTGGATTCAGGGAATCAATGAAACTAAGAGGGAATGGGAAATAGAAGAAGATATATGGATGAACAGACAAGAATGGAAAAATGTGTTGAAACAAATGTGTAGTTAACGGTGAACATGGGTACCGGAAAAATGTATATTCATTCTAAAAGCCGGAATAATAAAAAAATATTATTATTATTATTATTATTATTATTATTATTATTATTATTATTAGTAGTAGTAGTAGTAGTAGTAGTAGTAGTAATAGTAGTAGTAGTAGTAGTAGTAGTAATAGTAGTAGTAGTAGTAGTAGTAGTATAGTAGTAGTAGTATTAGTAGTAGTAATAGTAGTAATAGTAGTAGTAGTATTAGTAGTATTAGTAGTAGTAATAGTAGTAGGAGTAGTAGTAGTAGTAGGTGATATTATTATTATTATTATTATTATTATTATTATTATTAATTTGTTTATATGACTATCTCATCTTATAAGCTCGTGAGTAAAACATTTTCTTTCTGTTTGGTCTTTATTTAAAATGCAATTGTTACACAGCGGGTTACACCAGATGAGATCGGAAAACGAACACCGATATCTTAAAAGAATTGAAGACTACGCCAATTTTGGAATATATTAAACAGTACCAACTAAATTGGAAATATCATCTAGAAAGAATGAGTTCAAATCGGATCCCCAAAACTGTTTATAATTATATACCAAGAGGACGAAGATCACTGGGCCGTCCTATGAAACGCTGGAGGGAAAATTTTCTATAGGATCGTAACAGGCTTTGGCCTAATACTTGGAAGGAAGAAGAAGAAGCAATTGTTATTTAATAGTTCTTTCGGAAAATCAAATTATAAAATTACTATTTCTTACATAATAAATACTTTATTTATTCGCACGTGGTAGTAAAATTTAATCATGTTTAGGATACTACCATTGATGTAGTATTAGAAATAATTGTTTTAACCCCCATTAATAAAACACAAATAAAAGAGATTTTGAAGATCGACGGAAATCTAGCTTTTGGAGTATGAAGGTTCTTGACGTTAATAATAAGAAAATCGTTAATTACCAAACAATAAACCGAACTCATTAACATAAAATTAAAAATTATGAAGTTATGAAGTCTTATACACAGGAAAAAGGCATTTAGTGTTTCCTCACTTTTGCCATAAAACTTAGCCTATATTTATTTCTAATATAATGTATAAAAATGAATTTTTGTTTGTTTGTTCGTACTTTATGCGCGGCCATACCGTTGATCCGATCGTGATGGGTTTTTTTTTTTGCAAAATGTTCAGGAGATTCCCGGGATGAACATAGGCTACACGAGAGTTAAGATACTCAACTCTTAAACCCTTAAAAACACCCTTTGTAGTGAAAAACGTGAAAAAAGTTCCTTTTTTACCCTTAAATGGCTTACGCTGTCTAAACCATAACAAATACACAATCAATGTACACAGAATTGAATACCTCGAGAAACTCTACAAAAAGTCTGCGACAGCATACTGTTACATCTTTTACACAATAACACGCAATAGCCATTTTTGTCTTTCGTTGATGCCAAGGAGATCGGGATAAGTAGATTCCCGGGCAAGCATGTGCTGCAATAGCATTCATCCGATTGTCATGGGGCTTTTTGCAAAATATTCAGGATTTTTCCGGGAAGATTATAGGTTATAAGATAGCTTTAATGCTCAAGCCCTTCGCCCTTAAAAATCACCTTCTGTAGTGGAAAAAGTGAAAAAAGTAGCTTTTTGTAAGCTCACTTGGCTTACGCTGCCTAAACCATAACAAATACACAAAATAATTGTACACAGAATTGAATATCTCGAAAAACTCTATAAGAAAAGTCCGCGACAGCATATGTTTATCTTTTAACCATTCTTGTCTTTCATTGACGCCACGAAGATCGAGATAAATAGATTGCAGGGCGAGCATAGCAGCGCACGGCGGGTATTCTTTTATGGACTATTTAACTCATGCCCCAAATGGGAGTCAATGACCAATCACGTTTCAATGATTTCTGTATTACAATACAACCAATCAGAGTCGTGTTTCACCAAATATTTATCAGTGTTATAATTACCATATTAAAGAAAGCTCCTCCTTACAATATTGCGTTCCTTTGGCAATAAATAGTATGATCTGGTTGCAGTGATAAACAAATGAAGCAGTAGAAGCGTACCTATCGTTTCTCATTTGTTTTCAAACATCGCCGTTTACATTAAATATATAAATATTTTAAAATAACTATAGTTAAATAATGATTTGTGAGTAAACAGCTTAATTTTATTCGTTAAATAGTCCTAACAAATGCCACTCTTGATTTCCAAATTCTCTAGATAAATTCACTCCTCACTTCGTGAGTCGTGAATTTATCGATAATTTGGAAATCACTCGTGGCATTACTTATGATAACTCAAAATAACGAATTTTGTCTTTCAGCTCATTTATTTCAAGTACATCGGGATGCGTAGATTCCCGGGTAATCTAAAAATAATGATATACATTTATATTTGTTTTTCCTTTTACTTATTCAACTAAATGCAAAAACACATAATTTATTTAGGTGTAGCAGCGCACGCCGGGTATAATATAAAATAATTCATAACTTTAAAATCTAAAAATAGTCGAGGATAAAAAAATGTCGTTACCTGTGACGTAGTAGTAAACATTATTATTTCTGATTCCAAGATTCACGGGTTCAAATGCGATTGGTGTCGATGGGTTTTAAACTGCATAAAAATGCTTCGGAAGGGAAGTCAAACCGTGACTGCGTTATTGTATATCAACAAACGAAAAATAAGTGTCAAGCCTGAAGGATGTCACTGAGCAAAATATCTCAGCTCTTTCTCTGAGAGATTTGAATTTCGACGCTAATGACCTGAGATGTTAAGAAATTCCTTAAATAAGATATGGTTGTACTACTATCACTCTGATAAATAAAGTAATTTTTGTGTTGCCTAATCTAAAATTCTATAAACACGCGTCATTGTTGTGTCTATATTTTAATATGCTCCAGCAACTTGATATTCACGAAATATATTTATTTTCCCCCTGGTCCCATCACAGTGAAATGAGTGATGTACCCACGGCTGGGGCAATGTGGCTCGTTCTGATTGTCCCGCTTGGGCCAGGCTTGCCGGCAGTACAGTTTCTGACGCCCTGTTCTGGGTGGGCACACCTCATTTCATATTAATCTACACCATCGCTCAGCGAATATCAACGCCACTAAATATCTTCTTCTTCTTCTACTACAAGGTTTAGGCTATGCAGCCTGTTCCGGCGAAGTTAAAAGTGGAGTCCATCTTCTACGTGGTCGGCCAACATCTCTTGTTCCTCTGGGATTATACAGGAAGGTTCTTTTTGGTATTTTTTCGTTGTTCATTCTCATTAAGTGTTCTGTCCATTTCTTATTATTTTCGCTGATTTTATCTTCAATTTTATATATATGTAATTCTTCTCGTATAGTTTCATTTCTTGTGCATCCTTTCACTTTACGTAAAAACAGCATTTCCGCAGTCTGTATCCTGCTTTTATCCCTTGATTTCATTATCCAATTTTCACTTCCATACAACAACAAAGGAACAGCCATTGTTCTATATAATTTAAGTTTCTTATCTTTCCTTGTTTTCCGACCTAAGGTTCTTTTTATGGTTACACAAATAGCCTGAAATGTATTTACTTTATTTTCTATATCTTTATTTTCTCTATAAGTTTTATCACATCCTAAATATTGAAAATGTGATATTTGTTCTATTATTTTGTTATCCAGTATAATTGTTTATCTAATTCCATATTTACCAATAAATGCCATTACTTTTGACTTATTTATTGATATTTTACAATTATATCTATTGGCTATTAATTTAAATTTATATGCTAACATTTGGAGCTCATTTTCAGATTCTGCTAAAATTACAACATCGTCAGCGAATAATAAAGCATTTATTTTATCTTTATTATCAATTAATATTCCTTCATTAGCCCGTGAGGGGTTGCTGATCCTCCATCGGGCGCCTCCCCAGGTGGTGGATAGGGGAATGCCTCCTAAATATAGGTGGTACCGGGGAAATGAAATACCCGGGGTGAACCAAAATCAGCATAGCGTCTGTTCCAGATTGGACGGCTATAATGGGCAGGTAGAGCTCAGAGCCGAAGAGAAGGCAATCTACCTAAGGGAAGGCACCCTAAAAACAAAGCTGAAGCAAGTTGGGAGGCTGTAAGGTGGCAATCCCACCACCCAACTATATCTGCGTAGCCCTTGTAAGGCGGCCAGATGAATTTTCTATTACTAAAAAGCGAAGGAGAAAGCCGGACTAAATATCCAAGTGATAAATAAATAAACACTATCGATAGTCAAAAAGTTATCAGGGAGCCCCGAATGGTTCTAAATTAGGCACCCTTAGTAGATGGTAGTTCGTATTTTATTGTAAAGAAGTAAGATCAATAAGAATAATTTATTTATGTTTATAGACGCTTTAATATCTAAAGAGATGTCCTGTCTAAGGTGATTAGAAGTATCAATTAGATTAGGTGTTTCAATTGTTCTCTTTGTGGTGCGGTGTTTGAGAAGTCTATATATGTATCTATCCAGAATGGCGTAGCCCAATTCTGAGCCATACCTCTCCTTTGTTAGGAGTTACTAAACCAAGTTACTTATTTACCTTATTTGCCCACAGATGTCATGAATTGCATGCGGTCAACATACCGAATCAATGAGACGTCTAGCAAGCAACTAGGATATTACTAGGATGTTGAGATTGGTGAATGTTTGCTTTAGAGACCTTTTTTTATTCAGGCTTAATGATTTTTATGAGCTGAAAGTATTCAGATTGAAACTCACGGATTGAAGTCCCTTCCTTGGAATTTTCCATCCCAAAAAAAAAATCATCGATCGCAACCGGGTTTGAACCCTCGACCCTCGAGACCGGAGGAAAGAAGCATAACTACTAGTCCACCGCAGCAGATTAATTTAATTTTATGAAAGACTTGTATGGAAGCTTCTTGTAGGAAAGCCAGAGGGAAAACGCCCAGTTGGTAGACCAAGAATGAGGTGGGAGAATAACATTAACTATGATTTGTGGAAAGCAGATTATACAGGGAATGATTGGAAAGCATCAGCTCAGGATAGGGATGTATGGAGAGCTTATGTCCGCGTGGCCATGAACCTATGGATTCGATAGTGCCAGTGAGCAAGTAAGTAAGTAAGTAAGTAAGATACTAATAAATGGAGATTATGATCAAATGTATCCTTACTTACTTACTCACTGGCACTAATGAACCCGTAGGTTCATGGCCGCGCAGACATAAGCTATCCATACATCCCTATCCTGAGCTAATGCTTTCCAATCATTCACTGTATAATCTACTTCCCTCAAATCATAGTTAATGTTATTCTCCCACCTCATTCTTGGTCTACCAACTGGGCGCTTTCCCTCTGGCTTTCCCACAAGAAGCCTCCATTCAAGTCTTTCATTCCCTATACGTGCAACATGTCTTGCCCATCGTAGTCTACGTGGCTGAACTGTTCTTATTATATCTGGCTTCCTAAAAGACCATGTAGGTCATTGTTATGTAGTTTTCTCCATTCACATGTCTGTTCATCTCTCTTTGGTCCAAAAATTTATCCTGGTAAATAAATTTGTTTTGATGACTGAGTAAATCAGATTTATTGATACAGGGGCTTGGACTTAAAACCTTTCGAATGTGAGTATGAAACACAAGCACTTAGTCAATAGACTCTGTATACTGGTAAAGAATTTTGATAGAATACTCGTGAAATGTCTGACTTGTAATGATCCAATTACAATTGTACTGACATTTAAACAGGACTGAAATGTGTAATTTCATGACTTGAGCTTCAGCTAAGATAGGAAAAGGATAAACTGGAATTGGTTTATTATTGCCTCAACACCTCTTGAATTAGATGCGACGTGAGCAATCCTGCTCGCTGATTAGTTGTTGCTTAGAGCACAATTTAAATTTCAATTTCAGAAGTTACGTTTTACTCTTAGTTACCTAACTAATCTGCTTCAACTCTTCTCTTTCTGCTTCTCGGATAAACAGGTGAACCAGGGCTGTCAACTAAAGTATTTTCATATCTCAAAAAGATAATATCGTCCACCGCTATTGCCTTGGGATATCGTCGCGCGCCGTCGCCTCAGATGCAAATAACCCGAGTTCCATCCCCGCTCGGAAGAATTTTCCTGGGATTATCCTCATATGAAAGATAAATTTGGGGACATTTTAATTCCCAAAATAATCTCCGAACACCATTTGGCCATCACTCTATTATGTTCGCCTTGATTACTATGAATGTATGAGTCAAAAGTGTGTCTTGTCTTATACGTTTCTGTTGTGTCGGAGTGCCTCTGGCATTGTGCTGATCTCTCATCCCGGGAGGTCCTTCATGTCCTTGTGTGATCAAAAAGTATGTATGTGATCCAGAGTTTAAAAATATGCTCCTGACAGGTCGTGTTCCTGTAATGTGTCGTGGGGCACGTAAAACCAGGTACTACAAAGTGAGACATCAAACTATGGTGAAAAAAGATAGAAAAATAAAATATGATCGATAATAATAATAGTAATAATAATAATAATAATAATAATAATAATAATAATAATAATAATAATAATACTTACTGGCACTATCGAACCCGTAGGTTCATGGCCGCACGGACATAAGCTCTCCATACATCCTTATGCTGAGCTAATGCTTTCTAATAACTCCCTGCATAATATACTTCCCTCAAATCATAGTTAATGTTATTCTCCCAACTCATTCTTGGTCTACCAACTGGGCGTTTTCCCTCTGGCTTTCCTACAAGAAACTTCCATGCAAGTCTTTCATTCCCCATACGTGCAACATGTCCTGCCCATCGCAGTCTACGAGACTTAACTGTTCTTATTATATCTGGCTTCCTATAAAGACCATGTAGTTCATTGTTATGTAGTCTTCTCCATTCACCTATCTGTTCATCTCTCTTTGGTCCAAAAATTTTCCTAAGTACTTTATTCTCAAATAGTGTAATCTCCTTCCCTCCCTTAAAGTAAGAGTCCATGTTTCGCACCCATATAATATAACTGGTAGAAATAATAATAATAATAATAATAATAATAATAATAATAATAATAATAATAATAATAATAATAATAGCCTAATAATAATAAATTCGTTACTTCAGTTGAAGTATGTGAGATCATTCTGAAGACATATAAAATGATAAAAGTATAAAATAAAGTGTGCAACTTACAAATAATGAAGCTCTAATTATTGCTGGAAATGTCAATTCCATAGGATCTTTTAATAGAGACAGCCTATAGGCCTATCCATTCAATAAATAATTTAAATCTACACTAATTGCTTGAGAATAAGTACTGACGATTCCACATACAGTATATTGCTCAACTAGCGTTCTTCGATAGCCTGCAACTTCGTCTTTTACATTCCATAGCACGTACAATTTTGTAATATGCATTACATCTTCTTTATTTTTGAATGGTATGAAACTAGCGGGAACGGTTCATGACGTTTAAAACAATGAGATGTCGCTGCTCTTATTCAATAAAATCCAGGTATAAAATCTTAGAGAATAACAACACACGAGAAAAACAATGAAAAAGTTGAAAGCTATATTTCCATATTCGCAAGAATGTAATAGTATATTGCGATGCGAGGTTGGGAAGTGGTTTTTACAGAATCGAGGAAAAATGTTTAAAAACCGAGCGATAGCGAGGTTTTTAATTTCCGAGATTTTCTAAAGGACCCGTGACAATACTATAATTTTATATTTATTTAACATAGTAAATGTGTATGTTCTAATGCCACTGATTTCGAAATTCGGGTTCTTCACTAGGCGATATATAGCGTTAATATGGCATATTTTCAATTTACGTACATTTTGGCAGACCTAGTTCGTTACATAGGTGCCGTACATGTCTAATTGCATTGCGCATAGAGTGGGAGTTCAGCACGATTGTATGTTTTAAGTATTTATGTGTAGTATAAGCGTATTATAAGAGATGTGATGTTTGAAATTGGTGTTTGAATGTAGACTACTCCTTCGAAAAGCAAGAAGAAAGCCTCCAGGATTAACGACTCTATCCGACGGATGAATCACTATCAGCAGAATCACACGATTTGTCAATAAATAGTAATAATAATAATAATAATAAAATAATAGTATTATTAATAATAATTACTATTATTATTATTATTACTATTATTATTATTATTATTATTATTATTACTATTATATTATTATTACTATTATTATTATTATTACTATTATTATTATTATTATTATTATTATTATTATTATTATTATTATATTATATTACAATAGTATTAACACTTTATTCAAGGTGACAGAGTTAAGGCCATAAAGCCCTCTCTTCCACTCAACCAGCGTTCTAGGTCTTTAGGTTAAATAATATGAATTTTAAGGAAAAGAAAATATAATTTGCATAATGATTAAGAGATTCCAGAAAATCTCGAAGAATCACAACAATCCAGAAAAAAGTCTCAAGATAATATGGAGGCTAATATTGATAATGTATTGAGTTTCACTGTCTATGAATTTAGTAACGGATATTAATTAGTAAACAATATATATATGTTCGTCTCTGGTTCTGTATGTTAGTGGGTGGAAACCATATCAGGATCGATGGATTTCTAAGGACATATAAATCGTAAGTATAGCTTTCTTCGGAAAAGTGGTAAAACAATAGGTCTCTGTCGTAGATTTACGGCAGACACATTTTGACCAGATACTTAGATATTTTAAAATTGTGATAAGTATTTAATTTTTGTACGATTTTTCGCCGGTTTTACGACCAGATTTGAATTGCAACAGTAATGAACTGAGCTATTAAGAGCATCATTAAATAAAATAATATGACTAATAAATAAGTATACTGAGGTCGAATTTTTACAATAACATTTCTTCCGACATATATTTATACAGTATGCAAGAAATCAGATTAGAATACGGTTTACAATTTTATATTTTGTGATTGAAAAAATCGATAATAATAAATATAAAAATGTAAGAATCTTAGGATCAATAAATTATACATTCAAGCCACAGTTAGTACAAAAATATTCAAGATTAAAAGTGGCTCTTCCAACTCTTTTGTATGGTAGCGATGTATGGACATTGAAACAGAAGGATATACACATACTGAAATGAGATATATAAATGAAGGAATTCTGGATACATATTACTAGATCATAAAAAGTAAAGACATCTTAAAAGAATGACATATTAACCTTCAGAAAACAAACTTTCTGATTATATTTCAAGATGAATGCAACATGTTAATCGAATGAAGGATCAAGATGATGATACCCAACCTGATGTAAAGCTATCATCATGCAGGAAGAAGAAGACTAGGACGTCTACTCAAAATACGTTTTAAGGTCTTTCTATTGAGTCCGAAACAGGTAAACAATAATCTAAATTCATGAATGGCCTACGATGGATAATAATAATTTTATAATGATCTTGTAGAAGATTTCCGGGCTGTTGGCCATGGTCTTGAGGCTTGTAGCTCTCTGACGTTTCACCAGAGACTGCGTCCGACATCCTCAAGTGCTGTCTTGAGACTTGAGGTTGCCGGACGCAGTCTCTGGAGAAAAGTACGGGAACTACAAGTCTCAAAACATTGTCAAAAGCCCAGAAACCTTTTACAAGATCATCATACTAACGCCAGCAGTGAAAGCCGAAGTTAATATAATAACAATAATAAATAAATAAATAATAATAATAAGAATTTTATTTTATCTGCCAGAGTTAAGGCCTTTTAGTACGAATGTGTGCGAAAGGCATATTTCGTCTTAAAGCTGTGATATCTGGGAGGAGGCCCAGACATTGAGCTGATAATTCGTTCGAGGAGGTTGTCCATGTCCATATCGTCAAAAACGTATACGTGTTATCCGGAGTTAGAAATCTCTCTCTCTCTCTCTCTCTCTCTCTCTCTCTCTTCTCTCCTCTCTCTCTTCTCTATCACCCAAATTTAGAATAGTCTTTTTAACTTTTTCTGTATGTGAGGGGGTTTTAGGTCTTTCAATTTTAGTATCTATAATTCGAAGCTACGGAAATGATTTTTTTAATTCTTATAGAATACTACAATGTTAATACAGATTAGAAAAAATACAATTCTTAGACCTATATCAAAATTACAATAAGCATAAACGATTACATGGTGTGTTAATTAGGAAAGTGTTTATCGATTCACCCAGTAGATATAACTTTGGAAAAGCTATGAACGAGTTATAAATATTCCAGATAAAAACTAACGTATTAAACCTACAAATTACACAATCTCCGAGCAGAAAAATGAAAACTGAATTTAAATAAAAGGAATATTATACATCAATGTTCGTTCTGCAAATGAAATATCGTGTCAGATAAATTATACTACACAATTTATGGGTCAGTACATACGCAGAGCTTGCAGACTATCGCGTAGTCAGTGGATCGATGTCGGGTAGCGGCGCTTCATAGATTTTTATTCCTACCATATCATGTCACAGACTATTCTAAAATAAATTTTTACCACATTATAAAATATAAACTTTTACAAGCCTGAAAGTGAAAGGGCCGACACATTTTGCCCAGATACCTCCGATTTTAGGAAAAAATAATGGAAACCAATAATCTAGCGGGACAGACTTCCAGAGTATTACTAGAAAACTGTTTATATACTCTCCATTCCCAGCAGCCAGTGTAGATGACTTTACAAACAAGGCAAATGTCAATGCATATCGAACCCTACCTTGAAATTTCTCCCAGAGATGTGTTGTGATGTACCAAGGACGTGTCCAAAAATTATCTGCTGCTTTTAATTGCAAGGCGCTAAAATCCAACGATAAATATCTTATTCAAAAGAGGGAAGTAATATGACTCCTCACTTGGTGGATTGGATAACACTCACTATCTGCAATCCGCCTCACTCCACATAGCTCTTAAGCCTAGCAGGGACGTCCAACACCTACCAATAGGGGGTTTCCATGGCTGGATTCTGGCTTCGATCTATGTGCTTATAGTTATAAACGACAGGTAACTTTTTGGACACGGACTTGTTACATCACAAAACTTCTCTCAGAGACATTTCAGGGTAGGTTTCAGCATGTAATGGTTGGCAATTCACTCGTAAGGTAGATGCCTTTAATGTGATGTGAATATATTTTTTTTCTGTGCAATCCAGTTAAAAATAAAAATAGTAAGCGCAGCAATCTCGTACTAATTAACTGGAAACTTTATTTTATGATTTGCATTCACCTTAGATACTTCGGTATTATAGAATAGAATAGACTTATTTAGCCTGGTGGAGTTAAGGCCATGTAGCCTTCTTGTCCACTCACCAGGACAAACATAATGTTACATTTAAATACAAAAAAATACAGTAACAGTACGTACTAAACAATTAACTATCTGGTGAAACTGAACAATAATGAAAATAATGTTTAATTACACTGGTCAACGTGATCTTTGTCTCATGAGTACCAATACTTGAACCTAATGCAGTGTTTTCATCGTGTTTTCAAATATGTATTCGGAATTTCTCCATCACCCACAGTTTTTTATTTCAATTTTAATTCATGGATTTAAATAATATTTTTTTAATAAACGTTTTTTCGCCCATTTGTCAAATGTAAAATAAAACCAAATGAGCTAACTCAAATGGTTATCAGCTATGGAAAAGATATATCAAGGCAAATGGAATCCTAATATGCTGGCCGATTATTGTTGGACCTTCAAGAGGGATGCTCCACAGGCGAAATATAGCAGAAAATCGTCATTTCTTACTTTCTAGGCGAGTCCGAATATTCGAATATTGTGTAGTTACGAATGTAGAAAATATTAAAAGTGTTTGAAATTATAAATTCCTGTCTCTCGGAAACCTTGCGTGATGGTGAAAAACCGATATCATATTTGAGTTCAGGAGAACAAATGCTATCAGAATTACATACTTTTTTTCTGAAACAAAAAAAAGTTTATTTTATGTTGCTCAGTGTAATACAATAAAATTAAATACAATTAAAATTAAACTGATGGAAGAATGAATACACAAAGGAATAACAGCTCGAATCTACTATACATAAAAAGAAAAGAAAAATATATATACAAACAAAGTAATAAACTCCAATGAAGTAATCTATCGCTTATATATAACACATTAGGCAAATATATATATAAAGAATAATGAAAAAATAAATGATTAATAATTAAAAAGTAATATTAGTGACATGTTTCTGTTAATAATTTTATTTTCAATTTATTTCTCGAAGATGGATAAGTTTGGCAGCCTCTGACATAGGGTGGAAGAGAATTCCATGTTCTAGAAAGAGAAACTCTAAAATATTTTGAGTAATAGGTAGTGTTATGAGGAGGGATATAAAGGACAATGTGCTGATGGGATCAGGTATCTAATTTACGTGTATCAGAGAGTATAGTGAAGCGGTGTGATAAATAGTAATAAGGTAATGACGTGTGTAATATTTTATAGAGGAGAGATAGGGAATAGGTGGTTCTACGATCTTGTAGACGAAGCCATGACAATTGTTCCAGGGATGATGTTACGTTATCAAATATGTGTATACCAGAAATAAAATGTGTGCAAGAATTATGAACACGTTGAAGTCTTATATTAGGTAAGTAAAATATTATTTATAAATATAACCGTATTTTTAACAGCTAAGATCATTATCGTATTATTGTGGCAATGCAATGCTGGAAATTAAAGGGCCAAATTAATTTCACAGGAACCTCTTATTTCAGGCTTGAAGTACCTATATTTGCTATACATCTAAGATTCGAAAACCTACGGCTTTGCTTCCCTTCCGAATGAAGATAGACCCTTATAATCCAACGGGTTTTAACCGGGAACGTCAATCAAAGGTGGCTACAGTGACGTTTAGTCCGTGAAGACCAAAAGTGTCTGAAGGGCGCAGGAAAGAGGGGAAATGGTTAAGTCACTTTTCGAGAAACCTGGAAAATAATTATAAATTAAAAATATAACCGCTTCTTTCCCTGCATACATAACTTCGAAGGTAAATAAACCCATGACTAAATAGGTTACACATTTAATTAATTACCTAAAGCCATTAATTTCCATTTTTTCTCATTTTCTTGTAAAATGGAATACTGTTTATTTTAGTTTGCACACTCCTAAAAATATTCCTTTCCATGGAGAATCTAATGCCACCTTTATTTGTGCCCTTTATTTGTTATGTAAAGTTAAATTGTCGTAGAACGTTTAGTGTTTGTGAGAAGAAAGGCCAGCCTATTTCATCAATTGAAGTATTATCATAATTTCAGTTCTCAAAATGAATACGTGCTTTCATGTTTCAGTAACCTTGTGTTAACGTACAAGAAGTAAATCGTATGAAGTAAATAATATGATCAACGATAAACACTTGCATAAGCAAAAAAATGCAATGAACAGAAAAGAGAGAATACAACTTCTTTATCACAGCAAAAATATTCATTCATATTAGAGAATATAATTTAAAAAACAGACAATTATTCAAAAAGAGACAACAAAAAATAAAGACTTTTCTATTATAATAGTTTGTAAATATATGTATAAATAGTGACTGTATTGATCAAATTAACTCCTTTAAGTACCTAGGTACAATACTAAACGATAATAATACTGTTGAAGAATATCGCAAGGGAATAAAGCATATTTTGCTAATTTTGATATATTCAAAAGCAAATTAATATCAAAAAATGTTAAATTCAAATTATATACAGCAATAATAAGACCAATCATATGTTATGGAGCTGAAACCTGGGTACTAAAAGAAGCAGATAAACTAAGACTATTAACGTTTGAGAGGAAAATATTTAGAAGAGTGCTAGGTCCAGTAAAGGAAAATGGAAATTGGAGGTTGAGAAGGAATGACGAATTATACCTCAAGAATAATAAAGAAAATATAGTTAGTTTCATCAAATCCAAAAGATTACAATGGTTTGGACATACACTAAGAATGCCAAAGGGAAGATTGCCGAATGATATTTTGAATTGGAAGCCACAAGGAACAAGACCAAGGGGAAGACCCAAGGATCGATGGGAAGATGACGTAATTGAAAATTTGAGAGAAATGGGGATTTTTGATTTGAAATCCACTGCACAAGATAGGAAGAAGTGGCGTAAACTGGTTGAGAAGGCCAAGACCTTCCACTGGAAGTCGTAGAGCCTGACGAAGAAGAAGAAGTAAATATATATAGCATATGAAAAATATGATAATATTCTATGTTTATTAAATGTATATTGCTATAAAACACATCAAAAGAACTTAGTTTCATACTGATATTTCTGTTAAGTCTGACGATGGAAATAAAATAAATTCATCTCTACTCTTACGGTATTAGCTATGCTCACGGTATTACACGGTTGACTGAAGTCAGCCCATTGCTTGTTTCTAGCTCAGTCAGTTGAAAATTACTTCTGCTGATCATTAAGTTTTATTAATGCATAAAATACAATGTGTTCCATATCTCAAATGGTCATATGATTTTTTTAAAAATAGGAACGGACAGCGAATAAATAATACTACATAACAGTAAGCTACATGATCTGTATAGTATATCAGATATAATAACAGTTTAGTCTCGTATACTGCGATGGGCAGGACATATGGCACGATTGGGGAATGAAATAATAGCATGGAAGCTCTTGTAGGGAAACCAGGGGAAAAACTCACAGTTGGTAGACCGATAATGAGGTGGGAGAATAATATTACACATGATTTGGGGGAGGTAGATTACATGGTAATGATTGGAAAACATTAGCTCAGGATAGGGATATATGGAACAGCTTATGTCCGCACAGCCATGAACCCACAGGTTCGATAGTGCCAGTGAGTTAGTTAGGAACCAATACTCTGAAATCGCTACTACTGCAAAGGACAAAAGTTGAAACGCTGTTAAGATAATCATATATACGCGGAGTTGACATGGAAACGTCTTTTAAAAATGCGAAGGCATTACTGGCAGAGAACTGTTTTCAGTTCTGATGATTGGAACGGCTTCTTAGAAGCACTAACAACAAATCCCCGGCTCTACCTGGCAGTGACAATGTACAGGGTGGACCGCTCGAATGGACCTAATTTCAATTGCTTGTTACTGTTAAACGGTTGAAGATAGAAACTTAAAACAACGTTCATATTACAGAAAAACTCACCAAGTTTTGATATCCAGATCACCACATCTCTATATGAGCCCCAGCAGTCACTGTGACGATATCAAAGCGATGAACAATTTCTTGCCAAGTACGTTGGAGTATGTCTTCTGGAATGTTCTCAATAGCCTCTATGATGCGCTCACGAAGATCACGAAGGTCTTTGACTGGGGTGGTGTAAACTTTATCTTTGACATAGCCCCAGAGAAAGAAATCCAGTGGTGTTAAATCGGGAGATCTCGGGGGCCACGCGATTGGTCCTCCCCTACCAATCCAACGGCCAGGGAAAATGTTGTCCAAAGTCGTACGAACTTCATTGGACCAGTGGGGAGGAGCACCATCTTGCTGGAAAACGATGTTAGGCTGCAGTTGTTCAATTTGTGGAAAGAAGAACTGCTCCAGCATGTCAAGATATGTGGTACCACGAACAGTTTTCTCGGCGAAGAAAAAAACGGTCCAATGACCTTATTATGTGACAAACTGCACCAAACATTCATCTTCGGACTATCACGAACATGCTCTTGAATAGCGTGAGGATTCTCCGATCCCCAGATCCGCACATTATGCCGGTTTACCTTGCCTGACAAATGGAAAGTGGCTTCGTCCGAGAAGAAAATCTTGGTCATGAAGTCAGGATCAGCGCCGAGACGGTCCAGCATCGTATTGGCGAATTCCACTCGTTTCGGCATGTAATTCGGCTCCAGACGTTGCACTAACTGCACTTTATATGCGTGCAGTTTGAGGCGTTTTGTGGACAATCCGTTGTAATGTCGATTTTGGTATTTGAAGTTCCCGCGAAGCTCTTCTTAATGACTTCCGGGGCTTCGCTCAAATGCGGCTTGAACATTTGCTACCATTTCATCGGATGCTCTGCGACCACCACCATGCATCTTCAACACAGATCCTGTAGCTAATAATGTATCACGCCACTTCTTTATGCTTCTAGCAGTTGGAGCATCACGGTTAAACACACGCCGGAACTCAACTTTGAACTCTAATGATTGATTTAAACTCCGCATACCACAAAACAGCTTGCGCTTTCATCTGCGGAGTCGCCATTTTCACAAAACAATTAAATCTAAGAACGAGAAACGTATCTTTGTGCCATCTACCGACAGGATTCGAAACTTGGTGAGTTTTTCTGTACTATGAACGTTGTTTTAAGTTTCTATCTTCAACCGTTTGCCAGTAACAAGCAATTGAAATTAGGTCCATTCGAGCGGTCCACCCTGTATTTTTAACCAAAGGGAAACAGTTGCCTATGATCACGCCTGTAAACTAAAATACTGAGTCCACTGTACAATATTTAACGAACCTAAAAGCAAACCTAACGCAATTTAAATACTCTAGTTGTGAAAGACCAACTAAAAACTAACCTAACGCAATTTGAGCACTCTAACCTGTGAAAGAATGCAACGCCCAACAATAAATAGTAAGTTCTAAAATTCTGAAGTATATATGTAGGCCTACAGTTAATTAGTTCATACCCTACGTTGACTGTACTGGTACAAGTCTGTGTTGTTGCATAGAATATTCGTTAAAATCAATATGGCTGCCACGTCTCGATGCTACATATGTAAAGTCCACAGACGAGAAGAATGAAAGCAAGGGACGAAGGGGGGCACGGGAAATTGCAAGTGATACAATGGCTTACTACCTGAAAATATAGGAACAGTCATGATATCACTCACATCTGTAGTTTATTTCAGGCGTATTGAATTTTATGTTTTATATTTTGTGTTTTACGGTAATTAAATTCTCTCTTCTTATTCAGTTAAGTTATTTTATAGTTTAATGTTCGTAGTTCACTGTGAAGCAAGGGCGATGATTAAAATGTTCAAGTGTATCCGTCAGACTCGAACTAATACGCCCGCTCAGCGTCTAAATGAAGACAAATTATAGTACAATCCTTTGATATAATGTGCTGAGTATGAAATACCTACTGCTTTCATACACTTCGTCTGTGGACTATAATTAAATATCATAGAAAATATATTGAAATAATAGTTAGAAAAAAGTTAAAAATAATTTTAAATGGTGGGAAATAATCTGAAAAATGGAATCCTAAGAATAACATTTGACAGGAGTTCATGAAGGAATTAAAATATCGCGTTTTAGGTTGTAAAGTTTAGCCAATGAAATATTATCACTAATAGTGATTATTTTATAGCATTTTAACCCTTTAATTGGCAAAGCATTAATTTCTCGTGCCAGTTATTTAAATGTGGCGGACAGTACTAAAAACAAAATCACGCATGACTGTTATTATTTGATTTACTGTGTAATTCGACACACATTTAAGTTATTACTACTCGTTCATTTTCTTCTGTTTCATTAATAATACTGAATAAATTGAACCAATTGATGTATCCCATAGGATAAATTGTCAATTAAAGGGTTAAGAAAAAACAATGAAGAACTTGGCACATAGGAATTTAGGAATCTTGAATATTAAAGATATAAAACATGTACTACGAGAGAGTAAATTTACAGTGCAATACAATACAGATATATGAGATTTATGTTATACACATGCTGCTGAAATGTGTTATTAAACTTGATAAATCCTAGGATGCAATACTTTGTGCTGATACATTGTATATCCCACACGCATTACTGTGAAGGCTGCAATTCATAATATAAACTCCTTCCCTAACTCAAACGTAAATCTTATGACTGAGTTATTTGAAGGAAAAGCTGTTCTGACGTATATTCAAGAGTCTTTTTGTTTCTTTCACAAAAGGTAAATGTGGGATTACATTCAGTAAGTGAGTGCTCTTAGTCCTTCCTTATTTAACAAGTAAATTACACTAAATTGTAGTAATTATTTTCAAGATAATATTATTTCTCTTTTACAGGCAAATTTCTTCAAAAATAATTTTAAATAAAATCTAACTGAAAGAGAAATACATAGTTATGTTTTTACGATAACGTACTTGGTTTTTAATACTAAAAAATATAATAATAATCATCATCATGTATCATGGCAGCTGCCGCCGTCTTCCGGAAACCAAACGTCATTCCTCTCTGTTCATCCATTGATCTTCCTCCAATCCTCTGATATTCATATCAGCTTGTACCCTTTCTATACAAGTTTTTTTTTCGGTCTTCGTGTCTTCCTCCTTTCCATTGGGATCTATTCCATAACAATTTTAGGCAATATTTGCTCTGGCATTCTTTTGACATGGCCATACCACTGTAATATTTTCTTTTCTATAATGTATATGATGTCCGGCTCCTCTTGTACGTCCATAATTTTCCCTTATTTCTATATTTTGTATTCTATCCATTCTAGATTTTCCAGCTAAAAAAGATAAAGATTTAATGTGTTAGCGAGAGAGGAATAATTGTGCTTGCTGATAAAGGTGTGCCTCTACTTCTTTAGTCAACACTTTGTCCATTTCATCGCCCCATTATATTTCAGCTTGCTTTCATTCATTTTGCCACCGTAACTTATACGTTCGAGACAAAATGTAACTCTATCTGCACTCTACATCGAACATCTCACTATTCCTCATCCTGTCTTGTTTCATCCATCCAACTCTAGAATTCCCTCCCCTCTTATATCAAGGTCTGCCCAACTCAAACAGTTCAAAAAAGCTCATTAAATATTTTCTTAGATAATATAATATTTATAACCGTGTTCCAGGTATATCTGAATTATTCTTTTATGTTTTACACTAATTTTACCAAGCCAATTAATTAATCAAATTATAGATTTTTATTATTATTATTATTACTATTATTATTACATTTTCGTTCTTTCCTTTCCAACTGTAAATTGTATAGCTTATGCCTGTTATGTAATTTTTATGAAATTGAAGATAATTCATAATACATTATTACCGTATATGCATAATTTAACCCTAGTGAAGTAAAAGAAAAAATTACAGTCTTAACTTCATCAAGTAAAATAAATAAAATAAATAATTAAATAAACAATTAAAGAGTATAGAAACAATTGGCTAGCCCATATTCAGCGCATGGATCGTCACAGAATACCAAAACAAATTCTTCACTACGTTCCTCGAGGCAGAAGATGTGGGTCGACCTTTTCGGAGATGGCGGGAGACCGTAACGGGCCACTGGGCCTAAGACTTGAAAGGACGATGATGATGATGATGATAAATAATTAAATAAGATCGTTATTAAACATTAATGAATATGATCTTCGTCGTAATAAAATTGAATTACACATAGTCAATAAAAACCCAAACCACCAAATTAAAAAGTTAAAAGAGTCAACGTGTTTCAATTAGCGACACTATCATTATAAAGCCTTTTGATTAATTTAGTGATCTGGCTTATTATTGACTATCTAATATATAAAAATGTTTGTTTGTTCGTACTTTATGCGCGGCCATACCGTTGATCCGATTGTGATGGGGCTTTTTGCAAAACGTTAAGGAGATTCCCGGGATGAACATAGGCTATAAGAGAGTTGAGATACGCAACTCCTACACTCTTAAAAATCGCCCTTTGTAGTGGAAAACGTGAAAAAAGTAGCTCTTTGGACGCTTAAATAGCTTACGCTGCCAAAACTATAACAAATAAACAAAATTAATGCACACAAAATTGAATATCACAAAACTCTACAAAAAAGTCCGCGACAGCATATGTTTATCTCTTACGGATAACTCAGAATAACCATATTTGTCTTTTCTTGTTGGCAAGAAGATCGAGACAAGTATGTAGATTCCTGTGAAAGATAGCAGCACATGACGGGTATTTTTTTACGGATAACTCACAATAAGGAATTTTGTCTTTTAGATCATTTATGCCAAGAAAATCGAGATAAGTAGATTCCCGGGCAACATCGGGTAATCAGCACGGGGAATCTTAAAATAATGACGATATACATTTATAATTATGTTTTATTTAACTTATTCAACTAATCATAAGTAGTACATTAATTTTCGTCTTTCAGCTCATTTATGCCAAGAAGATCGGGATGAGTAGATTCCCGGACAACGCCGGGTAAAGAGCAAGGGGTATCTAAAAATAATTACGATATAAATTCTCCCTTTTACTTATTTAACTAAACATAAAATACATTAATTTTCGTATTTCAGCTCATTTATGTCGAGAAGATCGAGATAAGTAGATTCCCGGCAACGCCGTGTAATCAGCACGGGGTATCTAAAAAATATAAATTTATAATTATTTTTCCTTTTACTTATTCAACTGAACATAAAAGCACATTAAATTTCATTCTTTTAGGCGTAGCAGCGCACGCCGGGTATTAGCTAGCGTGTAATAAAATAGCTTGAGGTATTGGGTCAGCTCATATACTGCAAATACAGATTCGTTCCAGCTAAGGTACAACCTTTTCTCTCAAATAGTGCTAGAGACTAACTGTCTGGAAAATTAATTTCCATTTAATTTGGTAGCTTGTAGCCTAGTGGTTAAGGCACTTGGCTACAAGCCGGAAGGTAGAGGATACGAGTCCTGGTGGGATCAGGCTTTTTAAACTGACCCAAACCATCTGGCGGCACTATGGCCTTGGGGACGATTCAACCTCTAACGAAAATTAGTACCAGACGCTTGTTTTGGGAGTAAAGGCGGCCGTAACGCAGGACTGACATCCCGACTGGCATCAAGTGCCGATTATCCAGAAAAAGTGGGAGCCTTAAGCTCCTACTACCCTAAAGGCCTCCTGAGGCATGTAAGCCTAGTGGGATTACTTTACGTCATTATTAACGGTTAGATATTTTTCAAAACCCTTAGGATAACAATATTAGTTACGCATCAGCACTGGGGGGATAATATTCTGATGGACCTTAAGGATCTGGATTTCTCATAAATGATCACCTAGCCAGTACAGAGATGGCATATATATATATATAAGGAAAATGTGATGATTTATAATATTGGAGACGTCACCTATTACCGGAAAGATTTCTAAATTTAAATCGTGGAAGATTGGCATGCTACGAGTTACTGGTAAACCCAGAAAATTGGATAAACTTGGGTAGATTTCTGGACAAAACGCGGAAAATAAGAACAACACTTATTCAGGAATAAATAAATATGTTAACAAATTGCAATACCATTAATTCTTAATAATTCTACATAACTAAGTTAATGTATAATGTAATTGTATTGATATCTAATTGTAATATTATTGTGTTTTCTTTTTCTTTTCTTTTCTTATCTTTTTTTTGTTTTTTTTTTTTGTTTTTAAACATCAACTTGTTGTAACGGACTGTCAACAGCACGTACGGCTTACTGCCCGTGCGATCCAGATTTGTAAATAACATTGTATGTATCTTACTTTTAGTTTAATAAGTCCTTATGTATATATATATATATATATATATATATATATGATTTTCTGATCCTTGAACTGCTATATACCATAGCTATATAAATATCTCACGATGCTGGATGGGCATACGGGTAGATATTTATGAGATGTTTTCTTCTTTCGTGGGACTTGAAATAGTGAACGTCCCATAACCCTCCGTCAAGGCAGAAAGTCTTAGATTGCCTGTCCGCGGTTCAAGACTTACAGCTTAAAGAATGTTGAGCCATAAACTGAGTCTGCAATTGTAAATGGGGCCTCAAGATATTCAAAAGCTTGAACTATATGAAATATCACTCTATATATACGTCCATCGCCGTACTTTCCACTCGGACGATCCGGGTCCTATTCCTGAAAGAACAGGGAATTTTAAGTCTGTAGCTTGGATCTGAGTTGGATCCCTTGTCTTCTGCTGTTTTCATCGACTATTTAACTTATACCCCAAATGGTAGTCAATGGCGTTTAAATGAATTTCGTTTTACAACCAATGGCAGTTGTGTTTCGCCTCGCTCTTTATCAGCTCCTGCTTTTGTGATAAAGAAAGCTCCTCTTTTCAATGTTCCGAACACTCAGAGCAATATTTTTCTCCAAAAAATACATTGAATATAGCAAATAATGAATATATTCCTAGATTTTACTCAGTTATTTGCTTAAAAAAACAAATCAATATCCTATAACGTTGATTACAATATACAGCTCGATGTGTTTCATTATTTCTCCACCAGGGTGCATTCTCATAATATTGCGATCCTATTTGCCATAAATAACATTATCAAGTTGCACTGAATTACATAACCTCACATTTCTGATTTTCTTTCAAACATCGTCGTTTACATTAAATATATAAATATTAAAAAATGCCGGTAACTATATTTAAATAATGACTTTCGAGTAAACAGCTCAATTTTATTCGTTAAATAGTCCTAACAAATTCCACTCTTGATTTCCAAATCCTCTAGATAAATATTGGATCTCACTCGTGGCATAACTTATGATAAATTATTCTATTGGCAAACAAAGATTCAGGGAAGTCACTCTATGTGAACTTGTCTATTGTAAGCTCCCTACATAAAGGTGACCTACATAGGATAATTTTTAAATTTTTAATATAATGTTTTCTTAACTTGATATATATCGTATGCAGTTGAATAAATTAAGGGAGGAAATACTGCATATTTATTCGCATATGGGGTGTAAGTTTTACAATACATAAAAATAGTAAGTGCGTGTGAGTATGTATGTACGGACATACGTAAGTAAGTATCCAGTTTTTACTACTAGTGTTCGCCAAATGGTCGAAGTTCGACCATAAATAAAACGTAAATTTATATTATATTAAACATTGTTTGTTTTACATTGTATCAGAACATGATCATAAAAATATAGGGTATATCGTATTTATGTTGGAGCGTAATTGGGGACGACAGTATTCTAAATTAGCACCCAGCATCGTGAGGAATTTTGGTAGCTACAATAAGTAGCAGCTTCACGTTGAGAAAACCAACTATAACGGCAGGTGGGGTGATATATGGTCAACATATCGAGTCCCCCAGCCGTTATAGTTGGTTTTCTCAACCTGCAGCCGCTACTTATTGTAGCTATACAAATTCCTCAAGAGGCTGTGTGGGCACCGGTACCATATTAGCCGAAATTCTATGAAAAGATGTCTTCCCAAGGAGACTCGAACAACCGCAAGTCCCTTAGTTCTGCGCCAAAGCATCTTGCCTTAAACACTCGGCTACGGCGCGAGACAACCAGATAAAATAAGAACAGTTAAATCTCATAGACTTCGATGGGGAGGATATGTGGCACGAGTCTTTCGTTGGGTTCTTCTTATGGTGCCACACATCATTTGATATCAGTTTAATTGATTATGTATACCCCAATCGTAGCTATATGTTATCTCTGAACCAAGTGTTAAAGTGTATCTGTTCTATTATTTCATTATTGATTACTGTTTTTGCTCTGACTGGCACTTTGCCTGAAAAGCCATAATTTTAGTTTTTGAAGTTGAGACTTTGAGATTATAGTAGAGTCCTAATTGATTCAACATGTAAATGGCTCTTTGTAAATCATCCTCTGACTTCTGTATAATTACCAGATCGTCTGCAAACATTAAAATATTCATCGCCTTATTATTGTTGTTAATATTGTTAACGTTCATTTATTTAGGAATATTCCACAATACAGTGTTTCTCCTTCAACCCAAAGTGATTTGTCGTCAGAGGTTCCTGTCTAAATCACCGTCTTCCCTCAAATCTCTAGCTTCCATACATCTCTTCACTCCATCCATCCATCGTTCTCTAGGTCTGCCTCTCCCACTTCTTCCATTAGCTTTCCAATTAAATAATTAATTTAATAAATAATTGTTAATAAAATCAATTTCAATATTAAAGCAAATTTACCCATAATCTGGTCAAATGTTCCTTTCAGCAACATTTTTTTCCCCGCGTAGTTCTTGTGGAGTAATTCTTCTACTTTAGCTTTTCTTATATCTCACCTT
Organism: Diploptera punctata; assembly: GCA_030220185.1. Classification (NCBI taxonomy): domain Eukaryota; kingdom Metazoa; phylum Arthropoda; class Insecta; order Blattodea; family Blaberidae; genus Diploptera; species Diploptera punctata. Next base: position 1,342,778 of record JASPKZ010008377.1, read on the forward strand.
GAGAAGAAGACGGCTACAAGTGTGAAAAGTTTAGTTCCGAGTTATTCGCAGTTAAAGTTTTATAAAAAGGTCGGCTATAGTAGATTAAATTTTTGTTATGGACACAATTTTATCCTGTCAGCATTTTCTTGCACATGACTTGTGGCCATAAAGAAATGAGTATATTAATACCATTTTTTCTAATAGATAGTAGTAAGCCAATTTATGACATTGTTACTCTTGTGGCCCTCTTCTTTCAAGGTGCGAAGTTATATTTATAATTTCCTTTACTCAATACTAGTGAAATTCATATCAAATTCCGTTGAGGTGAAGTCATATGATAAAAGTTACCAACAGGTACAATTTAATTTTTCCTTTACTCACTATTCCTTTTCTCCTTTAGACAATGTTCCAAATTCCTCATGATATTTCTCGTTTGGTCGTACACAATAGCATTAAACAGTAACGTAGGCTTGTCTGAATGCCATTCAATTCACTTGCCAGCTGCTCTACTACAATCAGGTGTTAGTTTGGCCACAATATGGTTATCGCAAGCTATTAATGAATCCTCTTTTGCATGGAAATCCAAGTAGTTTGGTTCGAGAACGTAACATCTAACACTATCTTCACGCTCGGAACCCACGGCTTAAAATCCCTCCCGGAGGACTGGTCTCTTCCTAATAATCCATCGTCCCTGACCGGGTTTGCAACGTTACCCTCGGGACTGGAGTCTAGGAACATCGCGGCCGACTAATACATCCATAATAATTCTGCCAGAGGGCAGGTGTTTCACTGCAATCATAGCATTTTCATGCTATGCTGTGCAGCTTTACAAGGGAATTAGAGTGTTGTAGCTTCCTGTTGTTTTTAACACCGCAGAAGGATGATGATGATAATGATAAGAATGATGATGGCCGGGTGGTCAGGGACCGTTGGGCCCTAAGCTTCCTGACATTTTTCTTACAGGTTAGTAAAAACCTCTCCGAAAAAAAACCTGACCCAGGAAACTTGCCCTGACCGGGTATACCGCTGTGTGACAAGGCAGCACGCTAACTCGAGACCATAGGAGTGGACTTTATTTAATTCATAAAATATTTCTACTTATGACTCTCCCAACGCAATGTGACAGCAACAAGCTGTTTTGTAAGTATATTCCGCGAAACTATGTTTACTGAAAAAAAAATAGTTTATCTATTTAATTTAGCGATAGTGGTGTTTAGCAATAACGATCCGAGCACCAAAATACAAATATTGACGTTACTACCTCAGAGAGTTCATAGAGGAATATTTCAGTTTATCAAACTAATCCAAGCAACAGGTGCAATCTGCTGCTACCTAGTGGAAATTAAACCAAGCACTATCTCCCTATCGTTACGATGAATAGATTTACAATTAATCAATCATCTCAGTTCGCGATTTTGACGCTTACATCATTATTACTAAACAACCGTCCAGTTATAAAATAAAATGGAATATAAATTTAAATTTAGAATTTTCATAAAGTCCACCTGTCTGGTATCAGTTGGTGCCTCGTACGCAGGGAACCAGAGTTCGATCTCCGATCGAGAGAAGTTTTCTGGGCGATGGTTTATTTTGTGATTGTTTCTCACCTGTAAGACAATAACTCTGCCAGCTTAAAAAAAGCATATTATTATTATTATTATTATTATTATTATTATTATTATTATTATTATTATTATTATTATTATTATTATTATTATTATTAACATATAATACGAAAACAAGTGTAACTAAATTAGTATGGTTCAATTCCTTTCCTGTAGGGGGAGAGCGCCTAAATATCTGTAAAGAGAAAACATAGGCTCACAATAATAATAAGCAATTAAAATGGTATGGGCATATGCAAGAAGAAAGGTTACCCAGAAAAACATTGAAATGGTGTCCACCTGGAAGAAGAAAGAAAGGAAGAACTCGAAGCTCGTAGATGCAAGAAATAAGAAGTGGAATGAGAACAAGAGGACATGAAGATATGGAGTGGATGGATATAGATGAGTGGAGAAGGAAAAATAAAACTTTAGGCACAGAAAAAATGTATAAACATTGAAAATCTGTACATAAATAAAATTATTATTTTTCATTTAATGTTAGGAAACTTTAAGGTTCAAATGGTCTCCAAATATTATCTGACGTTAATAATTATCATTATCATATTCACCATGTTTAGTATGAATGTGAATGCTGTGTTTCGTCTTAAATGTTTGTGTTGTCTCGAAGGAGTAACCGGATTGAGCTGATCACTCGATCGGAGACCCACTCCATGTCCTTGTGTTAACAAAAAGATGTGTGTGTGTTGAGGTATGTAAAAGTACCTATGAGGTGAGATGTTAAACAACGTGAAGAAGTACATTTATTAAAAAAAGAACATGTGTATTTTGTATGATGTAGTAACTCTTGGATAGAGAGTGTTGTCAACAATGCGATTTTTGTTTCACGTGTTGGATATTCTGAATTTAAATACTTATCTTTTGGAATAGTATAATACGATGCGAGGTTGGGAAGTGGTTTTTACACAAGCGAGGAAAATGTTAAAAAAACCGAGCGAGAGCGAGGTTTCTAATTTCCGAGATTCTGTAATACACTTCTCAAACGCGCGTTGTACATTATTTTTTGCGCGATGGTGTTTTCAAAATAATAAATAATTGTAAATTAATAACATCTTTGTTGGAAATATTTGCGTTCATTATAAACAAGTGACTAACGTTAATAGTGTGGCCAATGTTTATTAGTTGAAAGTACAGGAGGCCGTGACAGCAATAAGTTATAAAATGGCGGCAAATACGTAGTTATTGTTTTATGTTGTTTCAAATAAAGTTCAGTTCATTTAAAATGCAGTGATTTGTTTCGTGTAAAGTATATTAACACTGCCTTTTGGATATTTTTGTAAACACAATGTACGTAGTATACATATAGGGCAGTGGTTTTACTTCCCGTGCGTGGTTTGTAATATGCAATATTACAGTATAGTTATTTTATTACAGTAGTTATCTAGGTTGGCAACTCCAAAATGTAGGAATTTGAACTTACAATCATGGTCGCCATTGCTGTAAGTACGAAAAAACGCACTATCGCGCAAAAAATAACGTTTCTTAGCTTTTTGTATTATTTTATTTATTACTTCCTGGATATTATTATGTTTATATAGTCAGTTTAAACAGGAGTCCATAAATTAATCAGTTACTGAAGTAATATCAATTTTACTGTTTGGGACTTTCTGATATTAAGTGTCAATTCTAACAAAACCATCACAGTCTTATTAAATTTGCACTCTCATACTGTATATCGATGGCCTAACCTTAAATTGGAGAAAAAATCATTTATCTTGCCAGTTATATAAATGTTCCGGACCGCAAAGAAAATAAGATATTATATATATATATATATATATTTATTGTACATTATTATGTAATTTGATGCAAATGTAAGTAATTTCTACCTATTCGTTTTTCTATTGTTTTTTCTACATACATTAGATGTACGTCTGCCCTTTATAGATTTCTAAACCGTTCATCCGATCTTCGTGAAAACTTGTACATACAGGGTTTCAGATGCGGCGAATGTTAGTAGTTATCTATGAAGTTCTAAAATCATTAGGTGTAGGAGTTCACCTGAAACGAACATTTAAAAATTGCACTAGCAATCGCAATTTTCGATGTTTCAAACAAAACTCGGAATATCGTATTAAAATAAACCGAGGTATGTATTATCCAAAAACCAACGAAATCCGACCTTTAGAAGTGGGGGCTTACCTGAAATTTGAAATTAAAAATTTACTCTAGCAACCGCCATGTTTGGTTCGTAAAAGTGTATGCCATATAATTAATATTTAATTTATTTATACGTAGCAGGGTATTAGCTAGTAAATAATAAAACTGTATGAAAAGAAATTAAAAGAAGAGATAGGGAAGCGTATTTCAAAACAATATTTTTTCTGGAAATAAACCTATTATAAATAGCGCATTTCAAAATTGTATTATGTTATTGTGTGGTTACACAACTTACGTTCCATATGATTAACTAAAGAACTTTAACAAAGTAATATATATGTGATTTTTTTTAATATCTTGGGTCAATAATTACAAGTTTAGGTACCTGTGAGAGAGATGTACAGACTAAAATTGCAATGGCAAAAAAATGCAACTAAGACATTACATGGAATAATTTGGAATAAAATATTACAAAGGAAACTAAAATGGAAATTTATAAGAGCATAATACAGAATATTTTGTCATATGGAAGAGAAACTTGGTCTTTGACTGAATTACAAAAGAATAAAATTAGAACAGTTGAATTTGATTATTTCACAAGAAGCCTTCAAAAATCATGACAGGATAAAATAAGAAATTAATTCCTTTGGAGAGAAATGAATGTCACCACATCTGTTGTTAAGAGGATTGAAAATTAAACGCTTAAATGGTATGGCCATGTACAAAGAATGGAAAATGAAAGATGGCCAAAAAATATACCAATGGTCACCCCCTGGAAGAAATAAACGTGGCAGACCAATATGGAAATGGAAAACCTACGTCAGAACCATAATGGATGATAGGAATTTGGAAGAGGGAGATTGGAATGATAGAGATAAATGGAAACTGAAGACGGCAAACCTATAAGTGGGGGAAAACCGAAGAAGAAGAATATATACTTTGCTTTTCATATGTTAAAGCATACGAACACGTACCTTTGCTGTGGTGCTAGATTGTGAAGTCTGTAAGAAACGAAGAGAATGCTGACATAACTGTAGCGGGAGGTGACTTAAGCACTGTGAAGGAACGCGTGACTTGCTATCGATAGCAAAAGCTATAGTGAAGAAGATTCAGAAGATGGAGTTAGTCTGGAACAATATCAAAGATTACGATAGGTACCTGGAAGAGAAGGCTGATATTTAAAAATCAAAACCAAGAGAAACAATGTTGTGTTGCAAGAAGAATAAAATGGATCACCGACAGATATCTCACTGCTGTGCAGAACTGGGATATCTAGCACACGGTATAATGTGAAAATTCTCACAACAGGAATATGGAGGATCTACAGAGACATTCACAATATTTAAGAAATATAAAAGTGGTGACGTGTTAGTTTCACAGCCGAAGAAACCGTTTCTCAACAGGAAAATGAAGGGTTCAAGAAAACAAAGAACACGTGGATGAGAACTAGAGATGTCGAGGATAAAAGAGGAAAAATTAACTCAATGTCCTTAGAACGCCATCTCTAAGGAACAGAGCTCTTCTCATAAGAGAGCTGCTACTGTTCGCATTAAAATAAGAAAAGAGGGACAAATCACGAAGTAATACAGATGCGGTGGCATCTAAATGAGGAAATTAAATTATGAGGAACAAAATTTTATTTTTGTGTTTAATTAATCAAACAATTTAGAAATCAAAAGTTATTCTTGGCTTGCAAATTCAATCGGCTCAAGTATAGAAACACTTACCCTTGATTTTTCAGTTTACTGTTGTGAATTATAACTCTTCTTCTGTATTTAGTATCATTTTTAAATATTTAAAACACTTTTTATAAGTTAATTTTAGAACTTTTAAGTATTTATTCAAATACACATATTGTGATGGTGACTTGCTATTTTCTCCAGAGAGTATATTATATAGTTGGAACCAGTGGGTTATCGATGGTTGCTATTATTAAAGAGTGAAAAAAAGGGGTGTTTCATGGGATCCGCCCTAGGTTAGAGTTATTGAATTACGTTAAGTGTGAATTAGTTAGTTAGCTTTTAGGTTCGTTACATTTTAAATGTGTCTAAATACATAAAAAAGATCGAAACAACGATAATTATCGATATGTGGTTCGATGGTGGGTTATCGCTGACTATATAAACTCTGACGCATGCGCACTATAATTCTATAGGACTTTGAAAATATATCTGGTAAGTTAAAGTGGACTATACAGGCAATCTTTATGTGAGCCCAAAACTGATTTGTACAGTTATAATTTCATTTTTGTGTTAAATGAGTTACCAATAACAAAATTAATATATACTTAGTATTAAATGATTTTCGTAAGCATTAATTTTATTTAACATTCGTAACAGCTCTTTCAATACACTATATCTTCATCAAATGAATGTCAGAAATGCTTTCTCTTTTCTATTTATGAGCAGAGAAAGTACCTCGGTTGGCATTGCAGTGCTCTACAGTGAGCACAAGTTAGCTGAAACCGGATTACGTACGCGATGTGACGGCGCAAGACAGCAACCCAGCCTAGCGCGCAGCTGCGAACAGAATACAGACGCCACTACGGTAGTATACAGTATAGAGCTTACATTCGTTCTGGAATACATTAAAGTGAAACAGAAATGCCGAAAGCGAAGAGCTTGAAAGTTAAGCAGCTGATTGAAGAGTATGGCAGAGAGTATTTTCGAGATAATAAGGAGACAATTATATGTACAGTATGTCAATTTGGTATTTATACATAGGCATTTTTATTAATAAAAATCCAATTTTCAGAAAGTTTTTAAAAGTAAAGAAAAATATTTATTGTGATTTGAAGGAAACACTAAGTTACATCTAAATATGTAGTTCAAAACTTAATTATAAAATAAACATAATTTTATCAAAATAAATAATCTTTATTGTACCCAAATACAAGCCAATTTGTTATTCATACACTAAAGAAAACACGGCAGTGTATTTGTTTGTCTAACTTGCTTAAACATTAATGCAACATGAAGTTGTGCATTTGTTTACATGTGCCTACTGTGCTGGTTGTGTACACTGGCAGTCAAATTTGTGTATAACGACATTCTTCGTAAGAATGTTTAACAAAGTGCCGCAAAATTGGATATGCTCCCTACGTACATGTTCCAACAAGATAACAACACCAAACATACGGCGGACTTTAATAAGACTTGGTTGATATGGGACGTGCCAAAGCAATTGAAAACCCCTCCTCAATCTGCTGAATTAAACCCTATAGAACATTTATGGGCGTTTTTGAAACCTAGGGTCCACAGCAGAAATCCTTCTTCCAAAGAAGAATTGAAGAAGGTGGTTACTGAAGAATGGTGCAAAATCAGTCCTCAGATATGTAATAGCTTGTTAGATCCATGCAGCTTAGATGTCAAGCTGTTATTAAAGCTAAAGGTTACTCTATAAAGTATTAAGGAAGTTCATTTTTTTCTTCGTTTTTTTAATTTTTCCCCCATTCTGACTGTATGAATAGAAAAGTGACTATAAAATTTACAACTTTTAAAGTTTTTAAATATATTATACGTTAAATGTTTATAGAATTTGTTGATTTGTATATATTATGTAAAGAAGTGTACCTGAAAATGTTTAGTTAATGGCAAAATATAATTGCAATATTATGAGAATTAAAATTGTGCTATTTCAATTATAAAATCTAAGTGTATGAATAACAAATTGACATACTGTATATTATGTACAACAGAAATACGAAGTTTTATCCAGAGACATTGTAACACGAGAAAACATAAGCAACATACAGGCTAAATTTGTTATCGCAGAATGATCAGCGTTCTGAATCATATCATAAGATTCGTTTCCAAATAAACAATCAGAGTTCTTCAGAAATATGTTTTGAAATAATGATAATTGTCATCCTACGATGACGTCGACAGATTCATTTCAAATATGAAAACAAATTTCCGTAAGGCTCCAGAAAGATAATGAAATTCAAAGCAATTGCGCCAGGGGTTACCTCTACCGCTACAACCCGTCATTACGAGGTGGGGAACTTGGCTGAATGAGGTGTAATTTATGGCTCGAATTATACTACAATCGCTAAAATAGTTAATACCTTCGACAATACGGACTGTTCAGCAATTGGAATAATAAAATTACTGCTTTGCTGTAACTTACATCAAAAGCTACATTTTATAAACATCTCTTTTGGCCATATTTCTGATACAGTCACACATCTGCAGACAAGTTACACAGAAATGCCCAAAGCTCTTGAGCTAGTTCAGAACTGTCAGAAAAAATTAATACAGATTTCATCTACACTGATCACCGAAAAAAAGAAGCTAAACTCTATTCTACTGAAAAATACTGTGTATTATGTCATCAAAAATATTCGAGATGCATTAGAAGGAAACCCAACTCCATCAAATGTGTTTGAGTAGGCGTATTTCCTGCAGACAACGCCCGCTATTTTGGTTTTGCGCCTGTGGCATCCTGTTATGTAGAACGAAGCTTCTCCATGTACAAATCTTGCTTGCGTGACAATAGGAGCAGATTTTGCTTTGAAAGATTTAGAATGTATGTAGCAGTGCATTGTAATGGTAACAATAAAGAAACTATAATGTAAGTGTCGTGCTTTTGTTTTGTACCTTACTGTACACAAATAGACTGTCACTGCACGTACGCGCCTCCAGCAGGAATACACAGCACTGGTTCCGTTGCGCAGCAATTGTTCTGTGTATAGTGTACCTCATTTCCAAACCAAAGGTACGTTCCCTATTTACGAGTATAGTCAACCAGTTTACGTACTATAACTATATTCTACGGCATAGCGGAACGTTTACCTCCAGTCATAGCAGCACCGCTGCTTGCGTCGCACTTAGATCTAACCATGTATATTCAAGAACAAATAACAAATGAAGCACTTACTTAGGTTCATTAGTTCGCAAATCATCCACAAACGAAGTAGGTCAACGTGTCGGATACTACAGGGTGCGGCATAAGTCAGTTAACCACTGCACACGGTTGCAAGGGAAAAAGTCAGATTGGTTGAAACTGGGGTTTGAATACGGGACCTTCAGAATGTAATCTCAAATATTACTAAGACACCGCTATGGTCTCGAGGTAGCGTGCTGCCTTGTCACGCAGCGAGCGCGGGTTCGATTCCCTGTCGGGACAAGTTTTCTGGGTGAGGTTTTTTTCTGGGATTTTCCTTGTCTGTAAGACAAATGTCAGTAAAATTTAAGGCCCCCGAACACCATCTGGCCATCATTATCGTCAATATCATATTCGCCTAATTAGCTTAAGTTTAGTTTAAGGCCTCTCCTAGCGCATCATTACCATCATCATCAACTTTCATATCATCATAACCCCGCCTTTCAGGCGCCCCAACCTCAGAAGTGGGTTACAAGTACGCCATGCCATGAAAGAACACCAAAAATGTCGAAATGACAACCTGGGCATTTGAGGAAAATATACTAAGCAGTATAGTTTAAGATTATATTCTGAAGGTCCCGAATCCAAACCCCATTTCAACCAATCTGATTTTTTTTCCTTCCAACATGTACAGAAGTTAATCGTAAAAAAAAAACATTCGTCTTATGAAGATGCAGTGTATTGAAACAGCTGTCACGAATGTTAAATAAAATTAATATTTATGAAAATCATATGAAACTTTTATAGTTTTATTTATTAAGTATATCATGGATCTTCATCAGGTAAACGCGAATTCAATGGATTTATGTATTTGGTCTATTAATTTGAATGCTAACTTCTTAGTAAACGAATGTTGAACTATTCCCAATAATAGTTCAATCAAAAACTTATGTTTGTATAAACATTCCCATGGCATAGTGTATAAGTTTATAAAATGTATAGTGGGTCCGTAGACTTATACTGTACTACACAAAACTTTATTAACGAATGTGGTCAGAAGACGGTAAACCTCTCTCGATATATAAGCAGCTTATAGAACATTGGAAATCTCTTCAACGCAAAACCTTCCATGTGGTTTCTGTAAGAAAAACTCTACACAATATTACGACGTGGTTGAGAATAAGTTCGATTCTGTAGCAAGTTTTAAACTTATTTAATAAAAAACTGGAAATAAAATATTAAGTAGACCTACTTCAATATTCATTTTGAATATACAGAATATTACAGGAATTCGTCGACAAACTTCCAGAAAGGTCATATAAAGAGGGGATTTTTCTTTCTAGTTACTTCTATCACGTCGTTCGTAAAGTTCAGGGCATTGTACAAGGTGCTTACTGCATCACGTATTTTGGGGGGGGAGAGGAGCAGGTCAAAAAAATTGTGTATTAAATGAGACCTCAGCTGATTTCCCGAATGAATTATGTGTTCACTACATCCAAAAATGTTCTTAATAGTTGAAATACCGTTGATCTGAAGGCATCAAGCATGTAATGAGGTATATAGAGCATTGTTTAAACACACATTAGAATAGATTTCATAGAATATATTTATTTAGACAGGACAAACGTATGTTACATTTAAATACAAAACATTCAATAATAGTACATATACTAAACAATTATCTGTCAAACTGAACAATAATGGAAAAATAATGTCTGATAATACAATAAAATTAATTACAATTAAAATTATTGTAAACTGTCAGAACATGCCTTTTTATAAAATGTATTTTTGACCATCCTCATGGGCTAGTGATCCGCGTTTTTGCCTACAGTTCTTCAGGTCCCGGGTTCGTTTCCCGGTCGGGCCAAAGGAATTCTCCATAAAGGGTCTGGAATTTAGGTTAAGGACTCTTCTGGCGCTTATCATTTATCGCCCATCATATCATCGGGATAAAGTAACCCCGCCTTCCAGGTGCCTAACCTAAGAAATAGGTTACAATTCCGCCAAATCCAGGGAACAAAGCCAGAAATTTCATAAAAGACAACTTGGTGTTAATGGAAAAAAATGTATATATATATATATATATATATATTTAACATTGAGCAATGCAAGCTTAATATGGCATGATAAGAAATATAAAAAACTCCGCCATGGCCGGTCCCAAGCCCGGATGAGAAAGGAGGAGGGGGAGGAGTAACAACCTCATAATAAACCAGGGTTCAGTTGGCTCCGACTGATAGTACTCTGTAAGGGCCCCTAGCCAGGGTTACGGTGAAGACCTCAACGGCAGATTCGGCGCAGAAGGAGTCCTTCATTACGGCGGATCTGGCGGAAGTGGCAACCCTCTAGATGGGGTTAGTACATCCAGAAGCTGGACCTAAAGCTTTGAGGTGGCAGCCCCACCAATGGTCTACTCTGCATATCGTTGGTACCGCGATCAGAGGAAAACATATTACTCGTATTCTTCATCATCATCATAGTACATTCACGAATTTAGGCCATTTGTTGACCTGTTTCGGCCTCAAGAGAAACACCATCCAGAAGTCTTTTGAGTGGACGTCCTGGTCTTCTTCTTCCTGCAGGTTGATATCTTAACATTAGTTTGGGTATTCTGTGATCTTCCATTCGATGAACATGTTGTATCCATCTTGACTTATAATCAGAAATTTTGTTTTCTAAAGATTCCATGTGTAATTCTTCTAAGATATCTTCATTTTTTTTTGATCTAGTAGTGTGTATCCTGCAGTCCTCCGAAGATATCTCATTTCAGCAGCTCTCGTATTCTTCACAATGGAAACTCGGACGGACTTAACCAAAGACGACCTCAGCGTAGAATTAAGGACAAACGATTTGGTATAAAGGATCGGATTAAAGTGGGAACTTGGAACGTCAGAGGACTAAACACAAAAGAAGAAGAACATGGGACAGGCAACTCTTGCCTAAACCAGGAAGTGAAGAAGAAGAAGAAGAAGAAGAAAAATAAATGTCTGGACTGGATTCGAACCCGGATCTCTGAGTCTGTACCTCAGCGTGATATCCATTACACTACCAGGCGAATCCAATTCAAACACTTATTTTTCTTATATAAGTATATATATATATATATATATATATATATATTTAATTATAACATCTATAAAGCGTCACTGCTATAAAGTAAAAATCATCATCATCATCATCATCATCATCACTCCAGGGATTAGGCAATTGCCCGTTCCGACTTCATATTGCATCAGCCCAACGTCTTCTAGGTCTTCCAACATCACGCCTTCCTCTTGCTTGATAATTTCTGGCTAACAATGGATATCTCTCCTTACTCATTCCATCCATATGATCAATCCATTTCTGTCTGTAATTCGTGACTTTATCCAATAAAGGCTGTACTTTCAATTCTTCTCTTATATCCTCATTTCTTATTCTATCAAGTCTTGTACATCCTTTTACTTGTCTTAGGAACCGCATCTCTGCCGTCTGTATTCTATCCCTCTGTCTTTTCACTGGAGCCCAAGTTTCACATCCATACAATATTGTGGGAACCGCCATAACATTATACATTTTTATCTTGGTTTCTTTTCTAATTTTATTTTTGAATGTTCTCTGTATTGTCCCACACACCGTCTGAAATTTATTTATTTTGGGAGTTAATATCTCTTTCCACATTGTAGCCAACATCACAGCCCAAATATTTGAAACTAGACACCTGTTCTATACTTTGATTTTCTAAAATAATTTTGCTTCTCACTGGATCTCTTCCTCTAAAAGCCATGGTCTTCGTTTTCCTTACAGAAATCTTTAGATCGTATAATTTACATATTTCATTTAATGCATGCATTGATTTCTGTAAGTCGTCTTCATTTTTCTGTATTATGATTACATCGTCAGCAAATAGAAGATTATTTATGCACATTTATTATCATCCATTCTTATTCCTGGATTTACTAAAACTTTCCATTTATTAAAAATATCGTCTATATATATATATATATATTAAACAAAGTGGGTGATAAACTACAATCCTTGTCGTAATCCAGTATTTGTTTTGATTGCATCTGTTCTTTTGAATCCGGTATCTATAATTATATTTGTGTCTTCATATAATGTCTTTATTGTTTTCAACAAGGCACAGCGGGTATCCTTTCATTCGTAATATTTCCCATAATTTTTGTCTGTTTACTCGATCGAAGGCCTTATCCAAATCTATAAATCCTATGTGAGTTTCTAAGTTATGTTCTCTTCTCTTTTCTATGAGTTGTTTCAGTGTAAAGACATTGTCTATACATGACCTTCCCTTTCTGAATCCACTTTGATTTTCACTTATTATTACTTCTGTTATGTTTTCTCAATCTATTATTTATTATTTTCGTATATATCTTGTAGCCAGTATTCATTAAGCTAATCCCTCTGTAATTCTCGCAATTTCTTCTCCGGTCTCCTCTTTTGAATATATTCTTGACAATTGCTGTTTTCCAAGTGGTTGGAATCCCATAGGTCTGCCAACATATTTAATTAGATGAAGTATTCGTAGTTTACACAATATTCCACTATATTTGATTAATTCCATATTTATATTATCTAATCCTGTTGCTTTCCTATTCTTAGTGGTTTTCAAAGCCATTTCTAATTCATTTATGTCTATTACATCAATATTTTCCACTTTTATTTCTTCCTCATTGTTCTCTTTTCCTTCAATTTCCTCCTTTTTCCAAAGTTTTTCATAATGCTGGATCCATTCTTGTTATAGTCAGCTACTAGATGGCAGTGAAGACCGAGTTCTCGCGACATCTAGTAATAATGGAGAATATAATACATATATAAGAAAAATAAATGTTTGAATTGGATTCGCCTGGTAGTGTAATTGATATCACGCTGAGGTACAGACTCAGAGATCCGGGTTCGAATCCCGTCAGGCATTTATTTTTCTTATCATACCATATATATATATATAATGTATTTTGTGGTTCAATTGTTTATATTTAATCGCCGAAACTTACGGACGAGCAACCTAACAAGGCGCAGAGGTTATCTTCAGTCCTGAAGTGGGATTAAGGCAATTTTTAAATTTTTGTTATTAGCTGGTTTTGTTAGTTCAAAGTAATATTAACTTGAAAGCAGAAGTTTTTCTTCATCTCCGAATTTGGAGGACGTTGTGAGAGCCCAAAACAGATATAGAGAGTTATATTTTTTTGACATATCAGTTATCAAATACCAAAATTATTTACATTTTTACAAATCTAGAGGACAAATATTTGGAGGGTCGAATGTTCATCGTTCATGTTAAAATACTTAGTTTTGTATTAAGTTTTCGCGATTTAAACAGTACTATCACCAGATCATAGCAGTTGAAAAGAATGTAAACAATATGATTTATAGTCCAGCCACTGAGTCTTAAAAGGGAAATTGTGGCTCCAAATCGATATGTTAAGTTGCAATTAATTCACTTTTATAAAAATGGAGGCAGGAACTTTTACCAACGACCGACTCATTTCTGAGAATGATGAGTCCTGACAAGATGCGGAGTAAGCAGAGACAACGCTTTCTTCTTATCGAATTATAATTTCCCACACAGTGTTCAAATTCACTTCCACTTCAAAACGTAAAGCGAAATCCACGGAGCTAGTAAATAAAAAACACAAAATAACACTCAAGAATTTCTTATACGACATTTTCTCAACATGTAAGAGAAAATTAAAAATGTATTACTTAAAATATTCGTTTTTCAACGACTCATTAAGTAATAATTCGTTCTATGGATTTCAATGTTATAAGATTTTTTGTTTGAATATTTTTACTAATTACTATGAAGAAAATTGTTATTTCAAGCTCTTTATTTTGACTATACGAATTTAATTGTATAAATAATACAAATTGAATTTGAATGTGAAGAGAAGTGCTTTATCTAATTGATCCGTAATAATAATTTTTCAAATTAAGTTTAATATATCTCTCTCTCTCTCTCACTCTCTCTCTCTCTCTCTCTCTCTCTCTCTCTCTCTCTCTCTCTCTCTCTCTTTTCGATCTCTCTAGTGTAACATTTCACTTTTTAGATATTTTTGGTCCCGCGCCGTAGCCGAGCGGTTAAGGTAGAAAGCCTTGGCGCAGAGCTACGGGACTTGCGCTGGTTCGAGTCTCCATGGGGGAAGAAATTTTCTCATGGTATTTCGGCCAGTATGGGACCGGTGCCCACCCAGCATCGTGAGGCAATTGGGTAGCTACAATAAGTAGCGGCTCCAGGTTGAGGAACCAGCTATAACGGCTGAGGGACTCGACATGCTAACCACATGTCACCCCTACACTGGCTGTTGATCATCTACCTCTGTGATTGACACATGTGGATGTGAAGGGCCAGCAGCCGGCTGGTAAAAGGGCAACCGCTGAAAAGTGGAAAGACCCTCAATCGGAATCGGAGATATTTTTGCATGTCACACGCGATCATTATTGTCGGGAGACAATTTTTAAATCTGAATTACATGCGGTACATATTTCTTTGTACGCAGAACATATGGATTTCCATTCGAATGAGTGGTCAGCTTAATCGGGAGCCACTTCTGGGACAATACGACCATTTAATACAAGATACACCATCCACTTACACAATCATATTAAAGAAAATGAATATAAGGTGAATATGAAAGCCAACTACTGTTTTGGGACTTTTTGGGCCTTAAACGTTCCCGCCATTTGCTCTACAGGTGAGGAAACATCCCGAAAACCTCATACGGAAAATTTGTCTCGATCAAGGATCAAAACCGATCTCGTTGGATCTGAGGCAACGACGTTGCTATGAGACAGCAGGGTGGACATAATACTAAAATATTTCTTACTGCAATCAATATGTGACATAAATGTATGTTTACTAACATTGACATGACTATGAGTTTTGTTATTAGTTCAACACCCAAAAACTCTCGTACCACCTTTAATTACAGGAATTTAATGTTACTGACAATACTAAGATAAGTCAATTTACAAAGTATATAGGAGATGTACAGTTGTGCATTCATTTACGTTACAATAAAATATTAATTCCGTTAATAGAAATCGCGATCATATTCATGAAATGCACAAAGCTCATTCAATGTTGTTTACCTGGGTGCAGTATTAACTTAAATGTGGAAAGGAAGTGAATCAAGAATATTCTAAATCACAGATACAGTAAGAATTCTAGTAAAATATATAAAAAAAGGATGTATACGCATGGATAGATTACACAATAAATCAATAAGAAATGAACTGGAGATATATTCAATAGTCGATAAACTAGAAGAGCACAAATACCAATGGAAAGAAAATTTAGACAGAATGGACAATACAAGGTTACCGAAAAAGATAAACACCTACAAACCACATGGAAAAAAGATATTTGGGACGGCCAAGGAAACGATGGACTTGAGACCGGAACAGAACGCATTGACCTAATCCTGGAGAGGAAGAAGAAGAAGTAAAATATATTCCGTTTATAAAATTGTGGTGTAGCAGCTTTTAGATTCGTCGATATATTGCGAAGCGTGAGATAAAACGCTTATTTTTCATACAAAATAGAGGAAAAGTCTGCTTTCAAATGTGGGTAGTATTGGAGTGAAATATTACTTTAAAGATAATTAAATATAATTTTATCTTCTGTTTCTTGACTTACAAAAACCATTCGACTCTATTAATAGAAACAACATGTGGATAGTTTTACAAAAATATTT
Source organism: Diploptera punctata (assembly GCA_030220185.1). Lineage (NCBI taxonomy): Eukaryota > Metazoa > Arthropoda > Insecta > Blattodea > Blaberidae > Diploptera > Diploptera punctata. Next base: position 1,359,000 of record JASPKZ010008377.1, read on the forward strand.
ATATAGGCCCTACATAGAAAAATCATTAATATTATGAAGGAAACATACAATAATAATTATAGTTGTAGAGTTATACATGAGAAAATGTTACTGAGTCTTCCTCAATTAATTGCGGAATACCTCAGGCTGTATTGTTCACCAAGTATTTTCCTCCTTGTAATGGATGATGTAATGATGAATGTCAGAGAGGGAAGTGGGGGTTCACAGACAGACAAGAAGATTTGGATTATGCAGCCGATATTTGGCTCCTGGCATGGGAGCATGGAGGACGTAAAAGCCTCCAATATAAAGCTAAGAGGGTTGGCTTGAAAGTGAACTCAGTCAAAAACAAAGTTTATGAAACTGTTGTAAAACCAAATATCCTGTGTGCACTTTTTAATCCGGAGTAATAATTTGAAATACCAAATCACCAAGAAGCTTGTCTCAGCTTGTATTAAATAATCAATTGAGTTGGTGTTTACTTGATGAAATCCATATTTATTAATTAAATAAAAATAAAAATAAAACGTAGTTAAATATAAATATAAATATGAAAATCAAATAAAACTACGTTTTATTTTTATTTTTATTTAATTAATAAATATGGATTTCATCAAGTAAACACCAACTCAATTGATTATTTAATACAAGCTGAGACAAGCTTCTTGGTGATTTGGTATTTCAAATTATTACTCCGGATTAAAAATTTTATGAAGATTAACACAAAGGATAGGAAGGAACGTAAGAATAAACGATGTCAACACAGAAAATAAAAGAGTTTAGTTACCTCGGCAGTATAGCATCTCGGGATGAGGAGCAACTAGTGATTTTTTTATTCAATGCAACAGATTGTCACTTCGACATTTCTGTTGTTCTCTTCTAGCACTGGCATAATTATAACCTACTTCTGAGGTTGGGGTACCTGGAAAGCGAGGTTAGGCTGCCTTGACGATATGATAGGTGGTGAGCCAGGAGATTCCTTAATGCTAAACGTAACCTAAGGAGAAATTGAATGATGATGATTATGATGGTCGTATTATATTCGGGGACCGTTTGGGTCTTAAAGATTTCTGACATTTGTCTTACAAATGAGGAAAAAACCCGAAAATAACCTCACCCAGGAGTCTTGTCCAGACCGAAGATCGAACCCGGACCTGCTGCGTGGCAAGGCAGTACGCTACCTCGAGACTACAGCGGTGGACTGCAACTAGTGATGTAAATTCAAGAATTCCTAATACAAATACTGTTGTTATCCCACTGTATCCTCTGTGGAAATCCAGAGAAATTTCAACAACTACCAAACTCCGTATTTTCAGGGCAAATAATGTTAGTTCAGCAATATTATATGGATGCCAAACCGGGAAAGTGATAGCTGAAATAACAAGGAGTCTGCAGCTCTTCTTAATTGGGATTCTGACCAAGATCCTTCGCATATAATATGTAAATATAATTTTCGATTACAATCTATGAAAATAAACTAAGGCCTCCTTACAAAGAGGAGGAAATTGAAATAGATTAGAATGTTATTGAGAGACAAACTCTGTTTTAGAACTCCAGAACCAGATGAGAATAGGAAATCCACGACTATCATAGAGAAGAGGTGTGGAAGAGGAAGCCAAAATGAAAAGAAAAACATGGGAAAAATTGAACGTTTTGGCTCGGAATAGGGTGCCCATGGAACTACTTGTTCGAGGCTGTATGCTCTGGATAAGAGCAACAGGGAGTACCACTACTATATAAAGTCAGTAATCTTCGAATTTCGTATTTAATGTACATTGGAATTAAATAAATTAGACCTTATCACGTATCCAGAAAATTTCTTATAACCAGAATATTTTATTTAATTATAAGTTAATTTCCTGTTAAAGGGTGCACTAAGGAAGACAGAATCAAGAACACAGAAATAAGACAGGAACTTGAAATATTTGCAATAACTGATAAAAATAGATACATATAGACAAAAATGGAAGCAACACATAGACAGAATGAATGAAGATAGATATCCAAAACAAATAACAAAATACAAACCTAAAGGCACCCGAGATGTGGGCAGACCTAGAAAGAGATGGGCTGAAGTCGGAACGGGTCAACAGACCTAATCCATGAATGCAGATGATGATGATGAAGTTAATTTCGAGGTATCTAATACCTTTAATTCTAGGATTTAAAAACATAAAAAAAAAACATCTGTGATAAATTGAACATTGTTAAGGCCAAAAGAAACAACATGGCGTTATTTAATGGTTTGTGATTAAAGATACAAGATGCAAAGCACAATTAAGGCAAGAGAATATTATAATTAAACAGAGAACTTCGCTTTTTATTTTCGTCGAATAGTATGTGAGAAGGATATTTCAGAGGCGTGAAACTCCGAAGAAAGACCATCTTTTACATGTCACCATTTGCAGTGTCTTCGGGACAATGTAGTGAAAGGCATTTGTCTTCCAACATTCTGGGGAGGGAGTGGCTGTATCAGCAAGATTGATGTGTAGCCAGTAGGTTCCAAAGCAGACCTTATATAATCTTCCTCTGACCAGGTCGTGTATTCAAAACTTCTCAATACACCATTGGTTTGCAATCTTTTATCGCTGAAAGTTATAGATTGGGTTTAGAATTCTGGATAACAGCTGTTTCTACATATTCTCAAGAATCGGAGGTCCTTTACTATATATATTATTCTACCAGTTATATTATATGGATGCGAAGCATGAACTCTTACTTTAAGGGAGAAAAGGAGATTACGAGTATTTGTGAATAAAGTACTTAGGAAAATGTTCGAACCAAAGAGAGATGAACAAACAGGTGAATGGAGAAGACTGCATAATAATGAACTACATGGTCTTTATAGGAAACCAGATATAACAAGAACATCCTTCCCGTAGAGGTTGCTTATATATAATTGTAGGCTTTCACGGCCGGCGTCTTGATCCTCCCCTCCACCCGGGGTTTAGCTATAAACAGAGAGACAGTTTCCAACGACCAGCCAGTCTGCAGCCGACTGTTGAGGAGTTCACAGAAAGCACGCAGTATCTCCTGATGATGTCTACCGCAGCAGTAGACGAAACGTCGAGTAAGAAGACAACCAGACCACGGCCTATAAGCCCGGAAGACGAAAATTTGTGATTGATCTACTTTAGTATTTACTCACTTTTAACGCTTGCAATCGTCCTAATTATAAATTCTCTACAAATCTCTTTTATTAACCAAACCTTTTTAATCAATAATGAAAAAAAAATAGTAAAAATTTTACTATTCTTATCCCTTCAACCAAATATGGATCATAACAAGAACAGTTAAGTCTCGTAGACTGCGATGGGCAGGACATCTTGCGCGGGACAATGACGCGCATGGAATGAAAGACGCGCATGGGAAGTTTCTTGTAGCAAAGCTAGAGGGAAAACTCCCAGTTGGTAGACCAAGGAAAGACCAAGAATGAGGTGGGAGAATAACATTAACTATGATTTGAGGGAAGTAGATTATACAGGGAATGATTGGAAAGCATTAGCTCAGGATAGTGATGTATGGAGAGCTTATGTCTGCGCGGTCATGAACCTACGGATTCGATAGTGTCAGTAAGTAAGAGTAAGTATTATATTATTATTATTATTATTATTATTTATATCCAACCATCTATCCATAGCAATTCTGCCCGAGGGCAGGTCTCAGACTGCAATTATAGCATTTTTATGTTATGCTTTGCAGCTTTACTAGGGAATTATAGGTGTGGTAGCTTCTCGTTGCTATGCACACCGGTGAAGGATGATGATAATGATAAGGATGATAATGATGGCCGGATGATTTTCGGGGACTGTTGGGCCCTAAGCTTCCTGACATTTGTCTTACAGGTGAGGAAAAACCCCGAGAAAAACGTCACCCAGGTGCCTGTCCCGACCGGGAATCGAACCCGGGCCCACTGCGTAGCAAGGCAGCACGCTACCTCGACACCACAGCGGTGAACATTATTTACATATAATACAGAATTATGAAGATGACATACAGAAATCTTTGCATGAATTAAATAAAATATGTAGGCCTACATTATACGATTTAAAGATATCATAAGAAAAACAAAGACCATGGCTTTAGAAGAAAAGATCCACGAAGATCCAAAATTATTTTAGAAAATCAAAGTATAGAACAGGTGTCTAGTTTCAAATATTAGGGCTGCGATATTTTAGCTTCAATATGGAAAGAGATATGAATTCCAAAATAAATACATTTCAAACTGTAGGCCTATGTGGAACATATAGGCCCTAGAGAACGTTCAGAAATAAAATTAAAAAAAAAAATTAAAATATATACAGTTATGGAATTCCCATAATATTGTATGGATGTGAGCCTTGGCCTTCGACGTACAAGGAGAAATATACATAGAATACAGACGGCGGAGATGAGGTTCCTCAGACAAGGTAAAGAGTGTACAAAACTTGACAGAATAAGAAATGTGGTTAATATATAAGAGATGAATTAAAAGTGCAGCCTTTATAGGATACATTTACGAATTATATGAATTGATCACATGAACGGAATGAGAAAGGAGACACACCCATTGTTAGCAATACATTAATCAAGCAATGGGAAGACGTGATGTCAGAAGACCTAGAAAACTTTGGGCTGATGAATTATGAAATCAGACGGGTAATTGCCTAATCCTTGGAGTGACGATGATGGTGATATTTTTATTATTGTTCAACTGGAAAATTATTTAGCGGTTTCTATGATTAAATTAAACATTACAGTCACATTTAAGAAGATTCAATTAATTATTTTAATCTGGAAATTTTTAAATTTTGAAAGTATTAACCTCAATACAATATTTATCGTCTATAGAGAATTTTCCTAGAATGTATTTCATAAAGACATTACATAAATTCTAGGTAGTTATGTAACGGATTACAAAATATAAGTCTGCATCTAATCCTATTAGTATTATGCGTAGATCTAGCTATAATACAAACAGAAGTGACTATCCTATGTCATATAAAATAAAATCGTTTTGATGTATTAAATTTGTTAATCTGGTTAGATTAGTATAAAGAAAAGCGTTCTACATGAATTTTGCAAACATTATTTCATATTTTATAATATCACTATCCAGATGCTACTATTATACCGCTTTTGTCTTCCTTATTGTTCTTTCATGGAGTAAGACAGGGATGTGGACTTTCACCGGTGCTTTTCATTATATAGGCCTATATGAATAAATTAATAAATGAATGGAGGAAAACACAACAAGGATATATACTCATCAATAGGAACCTCAAACTCGATGTTATTCTTTTTGCAGACGATTTAGCTTTTCTGGCACTTTCCGAAAATGATTTGCAACGATCAATTTATAATTTACAAAAAATAGGTGCCAAATTTAATATGGAAATATCAATTAACAAAACTAAAATTATGGCATTTCATGGAAAGGACCCCATACAAAGTAAAATCTGTCTCCAGAATAAAATTTTAGAGAGATCTAATCAATTTAAATATCTTGGATATTATCTCTCTATCTGGGATGAAAAGGATATCCCTGAAAAAATTACTAGTTATAATAAAAGTTTGGGAATTATTAATCAAGTTATGAAATCATCCCTTGTCCAAAAAAACACCAGATTACGTTTATATAACACTTTGGCTAGACCAGTGTTGACCTATGGTAGTGAAGCATGGACACTAAAAAGACAACATGAAAGCAGAATAACGGCTTGTGAAATGAGATTCATGCGCAGAATAGCGGGTTACACCAGATGGGATCGGAAAAGGAACACCGATATCTTAAAAGAATTGAAGACTACGCCAATTTTGGAATATATTAAACAGTACCAACTAAATTGGAAACATCATCTTGAAAGAATGAGTTCAAATCGGATCCCCAAAGCTGTTTATAATTATATACCAAGAGGACGAAGATCACTGGGCCGTCCTGTGAAACGCTGGAGGAAAAATTTTCTATAGAATCGTAACAGGCCTTGGCCTAATACTTGGAAGGAAGAAGAAGAATAGTTCTTTCATCCTTCATCCATTCACCCCTGTTATCCTGATAACTCGTTCTTATACTTTTCATGGACACTTGTCTCTCAAAAAATACATAAACAACTGTATTCACGTAGACTTTCACAGCCGGAGTTGCCATGATGATCTTGATGAAGATTTTCGGACTGTAGGCCGTGGTCGTGAGGTTTGTAGTTCCCCGACGTTTCGCCAAAGAATGTGTCTGGCATCTTCAAGACTCACGACCACGGCCTACAGTCCGAAAATCTTCGTCAAGATCAACATAAAAACTATTTTTCAGTTATACTATATAAATAACTTCTAGTCTTGGAATCATACAAGACTACTAACCCGATCCACGGTTGTCACGGCAAGCTATTAAACTACAGTATAACTGACTACACGTAGACGACTCTCGACAGGCGCGTCCAAGTCGTGGGTGTGGGCACCATAAGGTGGCTTACTTCTGTCGGGGACTCAGTGGGTGGATTACTAAACCGAAGTCAGTACCACAACCCCAGTCTTCCAATGTTTGTATTGTTTCCATAACACCTACAAAAGTCCTGAAAATTCACAGAAAATGTTATAAAACCATAGACATGATTCAGACATCTGTTTTTTTGTAATTAACAGTCGTATATTTTCAGTGTTTATGGTTGTCATGGACTTTGGTTGAGAAATCCACCCATTATCTGGGGGTATAACGAGATATTTTCAGTGTTTATGGTTGTCATGGACTTTGGTTGAGAAATCCACCCACTATCTGGGGGTATAACGAGATCCCCTGCACAGGAATACAATGAGAAGGTGACGTGGGACGACGATCACCACAACGGCTTAAAGAGCGGAAGCACCAAGCCTCTTTGTTAGGGTTTATACACCATTTAAAGTAGTTTGATCAGAAGCTATAAGAAGGCAGCTCCTCCTCTGACATCACACTGCGCAGCGCCTGTAACGCGTCCAGGGGACACTACACTTGCCTGGCAATCATCAAGACTCTCACAAATTTTGCTTCACTACCAACCCAAAGGAAAAATAAATGTTAGGCGCCCCATGACTAGATGAAGGGATACAGTCTCCTGATGTGGAAACAGGTCTATGCCCTTACTCCAAGACATAGAAGATAACTACATAAATGCGAAACATGACCTGTAATTTTAAGGGCAGACAAACAATTTTGGGTGTTTGAGAACAATGTGCTTAGCAACATTTTTGGATCAAGGAGAAATGGACAGGCGAATGGAAGATAACTACATAAAACTGTTTTTTATAGTATGATATGTTCCGATCCGAGGCTTAGAACTCCTGCTCTGAGTAATTGGATTTTTACATCTCGAAATAGGCAAACATATCTGGCTTTTCAGTGTGCATGAAGTTTTATCTGGCCTTTCCTTACAGACCTGTTCGGAAGGGAGGCCATGCCAGTAGCTACGCTACCGCTGACATGGTTCTGAAGGCACACAAACCCCACGATAAGATGGATTATTTAAAACAACAGAAATGAAAATACTTCATAAAATTATGGGAAAAACTTTATGGGATAGAAAAGAAGTGAAAACATCAGAGAAACATGTGCAGTCGAAGGTATTAAAGAATGGATATATAGGAGAAAACAAGAATGGAATGCGCATATAAGCCGGATGGAAAGTAATAGAATTGTCAAGACTGCAAAGGAATAATATACCTAGGGGCAGAAGACAACAGGGACGTCCCAGAAAGCGGTGGTATGACGACTTAAGATGAGGTAACAAGCAATGGGGGAAGAACAGGTTAAAATTTAAAATGGAAGAATGAAGAAGAAGAAGATTTGAAAGTAGGGAGGACGTTTCCCTAAACAATTCAAAGATGAGTAAATTCCCATATAACACATTTGTCATCCAATCGCTAAAGGAATGTGTAAAAATCCCTTTTGATAAAATATTTAGATACATGGCCGAATAATGTATCCAGAACCATTTAACCCGCAGCTAGTATCTATGACTAATGAGAGATAATATACTGGAATAAAATTTAAATACAACTAACTAACTCACTGGCTCTATCGAACCCGTCGGTTCATTGCCGCACGGACATAAGCTTTCCATACATACCTATTCTGAGCTAATCTTTTCCAATCATGCCCTGTATAATCTACTTCCCTCAAACCATGGATAATGTTATTCTCCTAGCTCATTCTTGATCCACCAACTGGGCGTTTTCCCTCTGGTTTTCCTACCAGAAGCTTCCATGCACCTCTTTCATCCCCTAATCGTGCCACATAACCTGCCCATCGCAGCCTACGAGACTTAACTGTTTTTATTATATCTGGCTTCCTCTACATATCACATAGCTCACTATTATGGAGTTTCCTCCATTCACATGTATATTCATCTCTTTTTGGTCCAAAAATTTCCCTAAGAACTTTACTCTCAAATAGTCGTAATCTTCTTTCCTCCCTTAAAGTAAGAGTCCATGTTTCTCATCCATATAATATAACTGGGATAATAACTGTTTTATATATTTTCAGTTTAACGTTTTTTGAAAGAAGTTGGGAAGACAAGAGTCCCTGTAATGCATAATAGCATGAATTTCCAGAATTTATTTGTGCATCACATTCCTGTTTGTAATTATTGTTCCTAAATACTTGAAATCAGCGACTTCTTCAAAATTTCCTCCATTTGTCATTAGTTGTCCATTTCCCTTATATAATGCATTTCTATGTGTTAACATATATTTACTTTTATTGGTGTTTACTTCCAGTTCCAATTTTTTAGTGTTAATCAATAGACTGTATGTGTTGGCCCTTAGTATCTCCTGGTTATCGCTCAATAATACTACATCATCAGCATAAACTAACACCCTACTAATACAATTGAGTTGTAGGCCTTCCAGAGTTTTTTAATTATTTCAACACCCCTCATACTAATTACTACTATATATAATAAACATAAAACATTGTGATATAAAAAATAAATTATTAATGCACAATGCTGCTTTAGAATTTCTATTTACATACTGAAACGTTGTATATACCTATTACCATATCCTGCCTACGGAAAGAGGCTTATCGCTAATAAAAGCAATTCCAACTTCTAAACAAAAGCTAAAGCTTTTTAACCCCTACTTAACATGTATTTAACGCGAATAGTAGTTTTCCAAAGCCCGAGGTCTATGCTGGCTTTGAATCCCAGCCAACCTTTACAATGCAGAATGGAGTTTGAGAATGCTTGCTGTTTGCTCTCTGGCCACCAGCGAGCAAATTACCCTTCAACTGCATTATATGCTTTCAAATGCTATTAAAGTAATTACTTCTACTTCACTTATTACTGTACGTTACAATTAAATAAAATTATTGGATACGATTGTTTTTTTAAACTAGAGCATTAAATATACAAAAAATATAATGCTCACCACATGTGAATATGAAATTCTGTTCGTGCAAACGATGCACCATATAAAACTTTTAGGCAGACTGCATGTGTATTGAGTCTATTAGTTCTAGAACTAAAATAAATAGATTAAAAAATAAGTAGGACATGAGGAAATTTGTAAAACACTGTAGAACATGTTGAGATTTGAGGCAGTCACTCAGGACATACGATGATTTTTTTAATCGAATTTATTGTAGTAAATAGCAGTTATTATGTATGTCAACTAAGTACAAAATTCTAATAAATATATTAGTGAGCAGACTTACTCCCTATATTGATGACACTCTAGGAGATCATCAATGTGGATTTAGAAGAAACAGGTCTACAACAGATCAGATTTTTAGTATAAGACAGATTTTAGAAAGGAAATGGGAATATAATGGTACTGTACATCAACTATACGTAGACTTCAAAAAGCATATAATTCAATTAAGAGGGAGAAGTTGTATAGCACCCTGTTGGAGTTCGGAATTCCTAAAAAGTTAGTTAGACTTATATGAATGTGTCTACATGGCACAAAGAGTAGGGTGCATGTAGGCAAACAGCATTCGGACACTTTTGAAATCCAGAATGGGTTGAAACAAGGAGATGCACTATCTCCTCTACTATTTAATTTTGTACTAGAGCATGCCATTAAATCTTTAGAGAATGAGGAAGGCTTACAACTCAATGGTATTAATAAGCTGTTAGTTTATGCTGATGATGTAGTATTATTGGCCGATAGCGAGGAGATACTAAAGGACAACACGCACACACTATTGAGTAACTCTTAAGACATTAGGACTGGAAGTAAATATCAATAAAACTAAATATATGGCCACACGTAGAAATACATTATATAATGGAAATGGACAGCTAATGACAAATAAGGGAAATTTTGAGGAAGTGGCTGAATTCGAATACCTAGGAACGATAATCACAAATAGGAATGAGATGCACAAAGAAATTAAGCATAAGCTCAATTCTGGAAATTCGTGCTATTATGCATTGCAGAGACTCTTGATGTCCCAACTCCTTAGAAAAAACGTTAAACTGAAAATATATAAAACTATTATTCTACCAGTTACATTATATGGATGCGAAACATGGACTCTTACTTTAAGGGAGGAAAGGAGATTACAAGTATTTGAGAATAAAGTACTTAGGAACATTTTTGGACCAAAGAGAGATGAACAAACAGGTGAATGGAGAAGACTACATAACAATGAACTACATGGTCTTTACAGGAAGCCAGATATAATAAGAACAGTTAAGTCTCGTAGACTGCGATGGGCAGGACATTTTGCACGTATGGGGAATGAAAGATTTGCGTGGAAGCTTCTTGTAGGAAAGCCAGAGGGAAAACGCCCAGTTGGTAGACCAACAGAATAACATTAGGGAAGTAGATTATACAGGGAATGATTGGAAAACATTAGCTCAGGATAGGGATGTATGGAGAGCTTATGTCCGCGCGGCCATGAACCTATGGGTTCGATAGTGCCAGTGAGTAAGTAAGTAAGTAAGTAAGTAAGTAAATACTAAAATAACTAATGATCTTTAACAGATCTAGTCATTAGCGTTTAAATTAAAATGTGGTCGTAAAAGGATCGGAAAATTTGCATAGAATCATCAGATTTAAGGTAAACGTACTGGTAATTGACATTGTATTATAATTGACACTTTCACACTAGTATGTAAAGTGTAAAGTGATCGCACTACACGCCTCAGGAGGTCCTTGGTGTAGTGACTTGATGTCAGCGGGGTTGTCAACCCTGCGTGACGGCCGCCTTTACCCCCCAGAACAAGCGTCTGGTACTCATTTCCATTATAGGCTGAGTCGACCCCAGTGCCATAGTGCCGACAGAGGGTTTGGGTCAATTTGAAAATCCTGACCCCACTGAGACTCGAACCCTCGAGCTTCGAGCTTGTAGCGCAGTGCCTTAACCACTACGCTACATGTAATAAATAATATTCTCGCGGGAAGTGCAGAATTGAACTGAACGTGGTTATTCCTAGAGAGTGTGGTCTAGACCACCACACTCAGTTCAACTGTGCACCTCCCGCGAGAACTTTATTTATTACTAATGCATTCATTTTTATATCCATAGCATATAGATAATTCATAAATACTATATGTATAATTTAACCCTGATGAAGTGGAAGAGAAGAGCTTACGGTCTTAACGCCATCAAGTTAAATAAATATATAAAATAACCATAAATAAAAACAACAGACAGAGAATGGTCAGTTAATGTACAGAGTACAGATGACGTCACTTGACTTTGCGGACTTAAAGATCACATAAAAAGAAACTGTTATTGTGTGTGATCGCAGGAGAAGCTTTAATTACATTACTTCACGCAAGCATTTTGCGTTTTTTCTATCTACTTTTATTTATTTCTATAAGATATTTTATTGATACGGAATGTCAACAGCACGTACAGCTTGCTTCCCCTTACTAGCCATATTTGTAAAAAAACAATGTATGTACCTATAGTTTAGTCTAAAAAAAGTCCTGCTACCACTAATAAATTGCAACAGTTGAAGTTCATTTGCGTTGCTCAAGAATGAATAATAGTTGAAGTTCATTTGTTTCTGTCAAGAATGTATAACACGAGTGATTTATACTTTGCATCTGTATTAATGCAAGTAGCTACATCGGGTACTCCACCCCCTCAGTCTGAAGTCAACAAACAACGACGTCAACTCCATGTGCACATAACCAAAAGGTAAGAGGGCTAAAAATGAATGCCTTATTTATTATATTTTAGTGTGAAAGTGTAAATTACTAATAGAATGTCTATTACCGTACCTACCTTATATCATACTAGAGATTCTATTTAATGCCTAAATTTTCAGCGAATAGAAATTGCCCCAAACTTTATTATAAAGACGTTTATATTTGCAGACAACCAACTTCTAATAAATAAAAATAAACTACAAAAATAAATTCATGAAGTACAAAAGTTAAGTGAGAAATGTAATTTTAATATTTCAGAACAAAAGACAAAGACAGTGGCTTTTCGAGGAAAATATGGTGTTCCTACAAAGATAATAAACATTAAATGATAGATGTACTCCTTTAGAACTATACACAAGTTTCAAATTTGTATGATGTGAGGTAACGTATATTTTATAAATGAGAAGATAATTAATATAATAATAAAAAATATAAATAGAGTTAATCAGCTTAAGGGCATTATTTGAGGTATAAACATACTAGTGAATGTAAAAATAAATTCCCTCTTTTCCAACAGATACGAGGTACAATAAATAGAACGTTGAAAGGAACAAGAGAAAGGAAACTCAAGTGGAGTTCTATACGGTGACAGCAATACCAGTTTCTATTATATGCATCAGAAACTTGGGCCATGATACGAAACAGCATTAACAGATTGCAGGCTACTGAAATGGGGTTTTTGGGATCAGTTAAGAATTGAACTAGGCTACATAAATTTAAAAAATGAAAATATCCATCCATCCATCCATAGTAATTCCACCCGAGGGCAGGTTCTTCACTTCAATCATAGCAGTTTCATGCTATGCTTGCAGCTTTACTAGGGAATTGTAGGTGTGGTAACTTCCAGTTACTTTCCACACCGGTAAAGGATGATGATGATAATGAGAAAGATGATGATGATGATGATTATGGCCATATGATTTCTGGGACCGTTTGGGTCTTAAAGTTTCCCTGACATTTGTATTACAGGCGAGGAAAGACCCTGATAAAAGTCTCACCCAGAAAAACTGCCCCGACCGGGCATCGAACCGGGTCCGCTGCGTGACAAGGCAGCACGCTACCTCGAGACCACAGCGGTGGACTAATGAGAATATAACAAAATAATTAAATATAATATAATTAGATTCATCATTATAGAGATCAACGGACTGAACACCTAGAAAGAAAAAGCTACAGTCATATTCCTAGAAGAATTCTTGATTATAAACCTGAAGGAAGGAAGGAAGGAAGGAAGGAAGGAAGGAAGGAAGGAAGGAAGGAAGGAAGGAAGGAAGGAGATAATTGGGAAGACCAAGGAAAAGTTGGTTGGAGAATATGTAAAGCCGGAACAGGCTTGAGAGCCTAATCCCTGAGTGAAGATGAAGAAATTTACGGCACCTATGACTTTACTTACCTTCAGAAGGGAGTCAGGTTCACGACTCATAGTATCAGCCAATATAAAAGTATAATCCAAATCACGATAATATAACTTCCTTCGTTAATATTACACCGATATGACACTAATATGCCAACGACGTAAAAAAGAACTTGGAATTTTATTACATTCGTATTGGAATACTCAAATAAAACAAATATGTAAAAATATCTTCCCCATAATGCATTCCCTAAATCGTCTCAAGAACTTTCTTCCTACAGCTCTTAAAAGAATTTTAATCCAAACATTTTGACTACTGTGACATTCTATTAACCGACATACAGTAAGTGACGGATTGTCCGAAAAACTGCAGCGTGTTCATAACATGTTTATCAGATACATATTTAATGTCTGAAAATATGAACAGATTTCTCCATTTTTCCACGAATTGTCATGTCTCCATCTTAAAGATAGAAGAAAATTACACTGTATAGTTCTCTTATTTAAGATTCTACATACCTCTACTTCAAATTATTTATCCTCTCGTTTCCGGTATCTATTCTTCAACCATCATATAAACACACGATCACAACATAACCTCTTACTTAATAAACCGCAACATAGGACATATCACTCCACGTCATAAGCTTATACTATCTCCACTTCTCGTAACTGGAATTCCTAACATTAGCGTGTTTTTAAAGAAATCTACATAATTTATATTTGCTCTCACCTTGGCCTGATAATCACCCCGTTTAAGAAACATGTTGTCTTTCATTTAATGTATGATATTACTTTTATCATCATTATTACTATTATATTTACAATATAAAATGTTTGTACATGGAACTTACACTGCAACTTTTAATGTCTTTTTAACTCTTTATAATTAACATTGTATATAGATAAGCTATACTGTAAACAAGTATTTGTATATTTGTACCGGTTGAGTGGAAGAGAAGGCCTTATGGCCTTAACTCTGCCAGAATAAATAAAACATTATTATTATCAATACTAATAAAATTCATTGTTAAAACCGTTGAGGCGGAGAGTCATAAAATAAAATAAGTTAAAATGCCTTCTTAGGTAAAATCCGTCGTCCTCAACTTTTAAAATATGTCATCTTTATGCCTGTATGCCTTTAATGACATCCATCCCATCTTCAGCAGTTCATTCTTCTATACAGCACCCAGGTTGTTTAAAGCTGCTGGTCCTAATGTGGTTTTATTATTATTATTATTATTATTATTATTATTATTATTATTATTATTATTAAGTTTTCAATTGGAAAAGCCTAAGTAGTAAGTACAATCTGTTACCTCGCATAATATTTTTTAATACTTAAATGAGGCATTTTTATAAGTTGATTCTTGTATTTACTACGTAGATAAAGATCTTTTCTCTTTTAATATCCAGTAAAATGGCAAGAAAGTGCACAGCAAAAGTAGACAACTACTCTCATTTGTAAATCCTTTATTCTTTCAAGAGTTCATTATTTCTTCCAAGGAGTTTACTTCATTGTTCGCAACTCGAGACTTCTCTCTCGTTAAGAGAAACCACTCATGTTGTTTTACACTTCACGTCACTCTATAGTCTTCATCTAAATTGTAAATATATTATATTCCTCTAATATAATTAGAATATTTTACCTTTTGATCCAATCTATCGAGGACAATGTAATTCAAATACCACGGCATTTGAGAACAAGACAGTATGAAAATAAACTTTCTAAAAATGAATAGGAAGTAACTTTTGAATTACACCGAAGAACAATCTTACATTATGTAATTAATACTAATTGGAATATTCACGACTCACCTCATATTTTCAGATTTTTTGATGACCAAGATTTCGATGCGTTACGCATTATTATCAATTCTTTCCAAAGTTTCTGTTACGTAACGTTACGTTACTGTTTTTATTCGATTAAAATATTCTAATACAGAACGTAATAACACAATCTTAGATAAAACATATTTATTGTGTAAATTATATTTAGGTATATAATAATAATAATAATAATAATAATAATAATAATAATAATAATAATAATAATCATAACATTTTTTTTATATTTTCCGGTTTTAACAATGTTGTACATTTTTCCGGCACCAATGATTTGTCTTCAATTTCGCTTTATAATTTTCCTCCATTCATCTCTATTGTAATACATTTCTTCCTCTATTTCCCAGTCCTTCAAAGTGTCTCTAATCTCTTAGATCCAAGTGAGATTTGGTCGTCCTTTCCTTCTCGTTCCTAATGGTACCCATTCCATTATTTTCTTCGGTAATGTTTCATCGTCCATTCGCCTAATATGCCCGTACCATTTTAGTTGCTTTTCTTATAATAATAATGATAATAATAATAATAATAATAATAATAATAATAATAATAATAATAATAATAATAATAATAATAATGATAATAATAATAATAATGATAATAGTAATGATAATAATAAATATAATAACAATGATAAAAATGATAATGATAATAATAATAATAACTGTTTTATTTAAGTGCTTCATTAAGCTATGAAAATAACGAGGAAGTTACTGTTCATATTCCAATGGAATAGTGTCTTAAAATACAGAGTATCAGGAAACTCCCATTACAAACTTCAAGGGCTTGTAGAGGGGACTGAGCATGTAATGTTTTTAATAAGTCAAGTGCTGCAGGTACAACAAATTCGCATTAAGTGTTTAAATCTCCCGTCTTTGCGGGGGATAAATCGAAAGTAAATTAATGATTTATCAATCAATTAAATTTAGACAACCCAACATTCATTGATTTCATGACAATGTCCAATGTCAAGGAAAAATATAGAAACTTCACCTTGTCACTGTAAGAATACATTGGAGCTAGTGTACCAGAACATGATTCGCAGCTACAATGTTTGCAACGAGTTTAGTCGTCGCCACATCAAACCTCAGTTGTTGTGGATAACTACTAAATACAATGTTTAGTACGTTGTAGAAGTTTGGTTAGTTTTCATGACTAACCAAGTCACTGACACTATCGCACCCATAGGTTCATGGCCGCGGGGACATAAGTTCTCCACGCATCCCTATTCTGAGACAATGCTTTCCAATCATCCCCTGTATAATTTACTTTCCTCAAATCATGGTTAATGTATTCTCCCACCTCATTCTTGGTCTACCAACTGGTGTTTTCCTTCAAGTTTTTCTACAAGAAGTTTCCATGCACATCTTTCATTCCCCATTCGTGTCACGCATCCTGCCCAACGTAGTCTACGTGACTTAACTGTTCTTATTACATCCGGCTTCTTATAAAGACAACATAGCTCACTGTTACATACTCATCTCCATTCATCTGTCTGTCCATCTCTCTTTGGTCCAAATTTTTTCCTAAGAACTTTGCTTATAAACAATTAATTCTTAGTGACAAAGAAGTTTCCTAATTTTTCCCTTGACATTGGACGTTGTTAATGAATGTTGAGTTTTAAAAATGTAATTAATTGAGTTACTAAATGTATGATCACACATAGAAATACATTATATAATGGAAATGGACAGCTAATGACAAATGAGGGAAATTTTGAGGAAGTGGCTGAATTCAAATACCTAGGAACAATATCACAAACAGGAATGAGATGCACAAGGAAATTAAACATAGGCCTAATTCTGGAAATGTGTGTTATTATGCTTTACTGAGACTCTTGACTTCCCAACCCCTTTCAAAAAACGTTAAACTGAAAATGTATAAATATATTATTCTACCAGTTATACTATATGGATACGAAACATGAACTCTTACTTTAAGGCAGGAAAGGAGATTACAAGTATTTAAGAATAAAGTTGTAGGAAAAATTTTGGACCATAGAGAGATGACAGACAGGTGAATGGAGAAGGCTGCATAACAGTGAATTACATGGTATTTATAGGAAGCCAGATATAATGAGAACAGTTAAGTCTCGTAGACTGCAATGGGCAGGAGATGTGGCACGAATGGGGAATGAAAGACGTGCATGGAAGCTTCTTGTAGGAAAACCAGAGGGAAAACGTCCGGTTGGTAGACCAAGAATGAGGTGGAAGAATAACATTAACTATGATTTGAGGGAAGTAGATTATACAGGGGATGATTGGAAAACATTGGCTCAGGATAGGGATGTATGGAGAGCTTATGTCCGCGCGGCCATGAACCTACGGGTTCGATAGTGCCAGAGAGTTAGTTGGTTAATTAATTGAGTCACAAATCGTTAAATTACTATCTAATTATCCCTGGCGGATGCAAGAAATTTGAACCTTAATGCGAATTTGTTGTACCTACAGCACGAAAACGGAAAGTTTCCGGAAAAAACTCCATGTTCAAAACATTATATGCCCATTCCCCTAAACAAGCCCTACAAATGTTAATAGGCATTTCCGAATACACTGTATAAAATTATTGTATGACATTAAAAATCCACATGGAATTACGCCTGGGTATGTTACACATAATATGACAAAAGAGTGGCTGTCATTTAGGCCTAAGTTCAAACGGAACAGTGCCTGGATACAATGCATTCTAATATGATAACATTATTAAACTGATGATGAGATTAGATCAAGCGTTAGGGTCATGTCTCTATTGTGATCGTACAAAATGTTTCACGTTGAAAATCAGCTTTGTACCCTAACTTTTTTTTTTGTTAAAACAAAAACAAGGACGACATAGGAATCTAAGGGAATCACAAAGAGAAAAAAAAACTTTTTGAAGACTATTTAAACTCATGCCCCAAATGGGAGTCAATGACCAATCACGTTTCAATGATTTCTGTTTTACAACCAATCAGAGTCGTGTTTCACCAAATATTTATCAGTGTTATAATTACCATATTAAAGAAAGCTCCTCCTTACAATATTGCGTTCCTTTGGCAATAAATAGTATGATCTGGTTGCAGTGATAAACAAAAGAAGCAGTAGAAGCGTACCTATCGTTTCTCATTTGTTTTCAAACATCGCCGTTTACATTAAATATATAAATATTTTAAAATAACTATAGTTAAATAATGATTTGTGAGTAAACAGCTTAATTTTATTCGTTAAATAGTCCTAACAAATGCCACTCTTGATTTCCAAATTCTCTAGATAAATTCACTCCTCACTTCGTGAGTCGTGAATTTATCGATAATTTGGAAATCACTCGTGGCATTACTTATGAGAACTTGTAAATCATGAGTGGCATTTGTTAGGACTATTTAAAGAATAAAATTAAGCTGTTTACTCACAAATCATTATTTAAATATAGTTATCTCAAAATATTAATATATTTAATGTAAACGGCGATGTTTGAAAATAAATGAGAAATGTTTGGTTATGTATCATTTGTTCATCCACTGCAACTAGATCATATTATTTATTGCGAAATAGGATCGCAATATTGTAAGAATGCACCCTAGTTGAGAAAAAATAGAACACATCAAACTGTATATTATAACCAACATTACAGGTTACTAATTCATTTTTTTAGGAAACAACTCAGTAAAATCATAATTTTAAAACATAATAATTTTATTTAACACACAATTATCAAATGTGTAACTCGAAGAAATCTTTTCATTATTTGCTATATTTAACGTATTTGTTCGAGAGTCAGTCATTGCAAAATAATGCTCTGACCTGTTCAGAATATTATAAACGAGGAGCTTTCTTTATTTTGGTAAATAGAATTTGACAAATATCGAGGTGAAACACGACTGTCATTGGTTGTGAAACAAAATTAATTTAAGTGTGATTGGTCATTGACTCTATCGTATATTGTAGTCGTGAATGCACATTACTTGTTAGATGTGTCACCGAATTGATAGTTGCTGAAGTGAGTGAATTATTTCATGGCCGATAATGCGGGAATTTTAAAGTTTTTTTTTTCAATAGTTTGATTTATTTTTCCTATGGTTTGTCTAATTGAGACCTCGCACTGCGCCACTGTGCATTTCCATTCTTGCACTATAAAATCATATGCAATGTTGGTTGTCTGATATATGATCTTTAGAAAGAGCTCATATATATCTTCATAACGCGTTTCTATGTGCTACAATTCCAAAGACTGTTTTAACTTCTTTAAAATTAAAATTAAACTTTCATAAAAGCCGTTATGCATGTTAATAGTGAGAGACTGATTAAATGTCATCTATCATATAAATTTGATAACTAAACAACTCACCGATACTATCGATCCTGGAGATTCATGATTGCATGGACATTAGCTCTTCATACTTCCTTATCTTGAGCTAATGTTTTCGAAACATTCCCTGTATAACTCAGCTCCCTCAAATCAAGGTTAATACTATTCACTCATATCATTTTTTGCTTAACTACTTGTCACTTTCCTTCTGGTATTCCTGCAAGAACTTTTCATTCCCATCATGTTCTGTCCATCGCAGTCTATCAGACATACGACTATCAAAATGTAATAAAATAAAATTTTGTTTCAAAATAGATGTGTCTACATATTATTTTTTTTAATTGCGGATGAGCCCATGTAGGACTACGCAAAGTACTTAGAGGTGTTTCCTTTGAGCCCAAATTTCTTTCATTATTTTGCTATGAGCTTATTTTCTATCATCTGTCCAAGTTGTTCCACTTTTTCTTCGGTTTGTCCTCTTGGTCAACTTGCGACTTATTCACCTTATATTCTAAATATATCTCTGTTTGGGATATCTTCTTTAGTAATTCCTGCCAATGTTAAGTCCTTTTTGACTTCATCAATCCACTTCATAGTATCCACTGGAGCTTTACTTCTGTTTTCGTAGAATTCCATGATCTGTTTTTATTATTATTATTATCATCATTATTCTGTAACAAAACATTTTATTATATCAGTCCGAAACCTGGACAATAAGTAGACAACAAGCCAACAAGCTGTTAGCAATAGAAATGGTTTTTGGAGGCGATGACAAGAATTTTAAGACGGAACAAAGTCAGGAATATTAAGGGAAATTATGGAAGTTGAATAACAACATATTAGGAAAAATAGAAGAAAACGTTTGAAATGGCATGAACACCTCATAAGAATAAGATAGAATGCCAAAAGAAGATCCTTGATTGGAAAGCTAATGGAAGAAGTGGAAGGAGCAGATCTAGAGTACGTTCGATAAATGGAGTGAGGAGAAGTATGGAATCTAGAGACTTGAAGGAAGAATATGCTTTAGACAGGAATATCTGACGACAAATCACTTTCGATCGAAGGAGAACTACTGTAGCGTGGAATATTTGTATTAATATTATTATTAATTATTAATATTATTATTATTAATTATTAATATTATTATTACAAGGGTGTTCACTCTCACCTATATTATTTAATATTTATATGGACGATATCCTAAAAGAATGGAAGAAGGTTTTAACTAATGAAGGAATATTAATCGATAATAAAGATAAAATAAATGTTTTATTATTCGCGACGATGTTGTACTTTTAGCAGAATCTGAAAATGAGCTCCAAATGTTAGCATATAAATTTAAATTAATAGCCAATAGATATAATTGTAAAATATCAATAAATAAGTCAAAAGTAATGGCATTTATTGGTAAATATGGAATTAGATCAAAATTGTACTGGATAACAAAATAATAGAACAAATATCACATTTCCAATATTTAGGATGTGATATAACTTACAGAGAAAATAAAGATATAGAAAATAAAGTAAATAAATTCCAGGCTATTTGTGGAACCATAAAAAGAACCATAGGTCGGAAAACAAGGAAAGATACGAAACTTAAATTATATAAAACAATGGCTGTTCCTTTGTTGTTGTATGGAAGTGAAAATTGGATAATGAAATCAAGGGATAAAAGCAGGATACAGACTGCAGAAATGCTGTTTTTACGTAATGTGAAAGGATGCACAAGAGCGGATAGAATAAGGAATGAAACTATACGAGGAGAATTAAATATATATAAAATTGAAGATAAAATCAGATGGACAGAACACTTAATGAGAATGAACAACGAAAGAATACCAAAAAGAAACTTCCTGTATAATCCCAGAGCAACAAGAGATGTTGGCCGACCACGTAGAAGATGGACTCCACTTTTAACTTCGCCGGAACAGGCTGCATAGCCTAAACCTTGTAGTAGAAGAAGAAGAATATTATTATTATTAATTATTAATAATATTATTATTAAAATTATTATTATTAAAATTATTATTATTATTATTATTATTAATATTATATTATTAAAATTATTATTATTAAAATTATTATTATTATTATTATCATTATTATTTATAAAAGTAGATAAAGAGGATAAACCAGAAAGTGATATTAAGAACAGAATAAATAAAGGTAGAGCAATGATGTATGGAGTCTCAATGGAACAGACATATAACCAGAAAAAATAAGTTACAAATATATATAATTCAATAGTGAGATGTACTGTCACATATGGAGCTGAAGTTTGGAAATTCAACAAAAACTTAGAACAAAAACGTATGTCGATGGAAATGGATTTCATAAGGAGAGCAGCAAGATGTTCAAAATTAGAAAAAAAAAAAATACTGTCATACGAGAAAAAATTAATACTAGATATCCAATAGTAGATTATACTGTATAAGATATAAGCATCATCATCATCATCATCATGAACAAATTCGTTTTAGGCCAAGTGGCCTGTATGGTAAGAGATTAAATTGATATGAGCATATATGACGAATTCAAAAAGAAGGGTTACCCAGAAAAACATTGGAATGGTGTCCACCTGGAAGAAGAAGGAAAAGAAGACCTCGAAACTCATGGATGCAAAAATAAGAACTGAAATGAAAAGAAGAGGACTGGAGGGTATGGAGTGGATGGACAGAGACGAGCGGAGAAAGAAAATAAAACTTTAGGCACAGAAAGATGTGTAAACATTAAAAATCTGTATATAAATAAAAATATTATTATTATTATTATTATTATTATTATTATATATTAATCTGTAGATATATATAGAGCAGGAGACGTTTGGCAATGGTGGCAATGTATATGAATATCAATAGCGCATCCGCCTTTAAATAAGCATTTCATTATAGTTTAAAGACTCCCATCTCTATTCGGTAGAGTGATTTTCCACATGGACTGTACTTCAGTATGAAGCATAATTTTTGCCCTTGATGTAATTTTCATGTAATGATTAGAAGGGTAAAAACATTATAGTGTAGTCGTTACATTCTGCTCAAGAGTTTTTGCAACATCTAGATATCGTTCACACCCCTCTAGTGGATGATATGACTGTCTTCCCCACCCCCTGAGATTAATGTTCTAATCTACATCACAGCCGAGTGTTGTGTGTAGTCTCTCAAGTACTCTTGATAAATACGGTGCCGATGCTTGGAGTTAACATTCCCCAGCCAAATCGTATGCTTCAACTTTATTCTTATCTGCTCATGAGCATGTCTTTGTTAATAAGTTGTTTGCAAGGAGTTTGTTGTTACTCAACATTTAAAGTACCAACACACAACAGTCATGCGAAGCATTAGCTCCGATAATATACATCTTCCGACTTAGATGTAGGCCTA
Source organism: Diploptera punctata (assembly GCA_030220185.1). Lineage (NCBI taxonomy): Eukaryota > Metazoa > Arthropoda > Insecta > Blattodea > Blaberidae > Diploptera > Diploptera punctata. The sequence goes on from JASPKZ010008377.1 coordinate 1,381,952, forward strand.
CTTAAATGTATAAACCAACAAGATATTTTCGCCGAATGTACAGGAAAACGCTCACTGTGTTTACAAAGAGACCTAAAACACGTTTGGGGAAAATAATCTTATATACTCAACTTTTATAAGATTCATGATGTGTTCCGTTGAGGTATTATTCAAAATTAATATAAAATTATGGAATATTCACCTGAAAGGTCCGTCTCCTCAACTTAATTAATCATTTAACTGTAGCGCTTTCGGGACTTGTCCCTTCATCGGCAGGATTCAAAACTGGTGTTTCACTGAAGATCTGGTAGAGGGGGTTGCATGTATTGGGTTCGTTTTCGTTTATCAGGCTGTCGTTGTTGTGAGCTGCTTTTATGATTTCCATCTCTTCGAGTACGTTTATCTTCGCTGGATTATTTTCTCTATGCATTACTGTTAGGGTGTTTTCAATATTTAACATGCGATGTCCTTCATGGATAACGTGTTTTGCATAGCTTGATTTCCCTTCTGCGTGAATGAAGTCTCGAAAATGTTCTTTGAATCTGATGTTAAAACTCCTGTTTGTCCTTCCTATATAAAATTTGTTGCAGTCCTTACATGTCAGTTTATAAACTCCTTTGCTGTTGAAAATGTTATTTTCTTCAATGTTATTGTTTATTATTTTGTTTAATTTGTTATTGGTTCTGTATGCTATTTTTACGTTTTTATCGGCTTTCTTTAGTGCATTGTCGTTTCTTTTCCTGTGTATGTAAGTGTTATCCATGTTTTCTTGTTGATGTCAGATTCTTTTTCTAGTTTAGTTATGTTGGTTATGCTGTTCTTCCTTTTTTGTTTTTTTTTTACGAGCTATGAATTCTTCATTATAGCCATTGCTTTTTGCCATATACTTAATGTAGTTGAGTTCTTGGATATAATTGTCTTTGCTTAATGGGAGTTTCAACATTCTACTGACTAAGCTATTAAATGTACTAATTTTCTGTTGAAAAGGGTGTGTAGAATTTTTGTTTATGGCCAGAGCATTGTTTGTGGGTTTCCGGTAGATACCGATTTCTAGTTTATTGTTGTGTAGATTTTTGGTTATAGACAAATCTAAGTAGTTTATGCATTCACGTAGAAGTGAAATCAAGCTATGCAAAACACGTTATCCATGAAGGACATCGCATGTTAAATATTGAAAATACCCTAACAGTAATGCATAGAGAAAATAATCCAGCGAAGATAAACGTACTCGAAGAGATGGAAATCATAAAAGCAGCTCACAACAACGACAACCTGATAAACGAACCCATATATGCAACCCCCTCTACCAGATCTTCAGTGAAACACCAGTTTTAAATCCTGCCGATGATGGGACAAGTCCCGAAAGCGCTACAGTTAAATGATTAATTAAGTTGAGGAGACGGACCTTTCAGGTGAATATTCCATAATTTTATATTAATCTTATATACTCAACTTAAGATTTAAAGAAAGATCAGGGCTTGCTTGGTTTAGGCTAGGGGCATGGAAATTTCTAAAAATTAGCAACAATCACGATTTGCGAATATGTCCAATGTGTGGGAACTTTGAAGACGAGATACATATATTAGGAAAATGTGATGATTTAGAATATTGGAGACGTCAGTTATTACCGGAAAGATTTCTAAATTCAAATCGGGAAAGATTGGCATGCTACGAGTTATTGGTAAATCCAGAAAGTTGGATAAACTTGGGTAAATTTCTGGACAAACGCGGAAAATAAGTACAACACTCATTCATGAATAAATATGTTATCAAAATGCAATACCATTAATTCTTAATAATTATACATAACTTAATTAATATATAATGCTATTGTATTATTATGTAATTGTAATATTATTGTGTTTTCTTTATGTAATTGTAATGTTATTTTTTTTGTTTTTTTTTATAGTATTACCAATTATTACTTTATTGTAACGGACTGTCAACAGCACGTACGGCTTACTGCCCGTGCGACCCATATTTGTAAATAATATTGTAAATATATTATTTTTTGTCTAATAAAGTCCTACTACTACTACTTAAATTTATAGAGCGAGCATAATATGTTTTTTGTGAGTCAATAGCTGCAGTAGCAACAAGAAACGAAATTTAGGACCATTTAGAACCAGGTTAAAACTCTTAAAAAATGCCATGGGGCGGCAGGCCTAGAAGGACCCTGGCCTATCTTCCGGCTGCTGGTCTCACATCCACATTTGCTAATCATTGAGGTAGACGATTATCCAGCATGTGTAGGGATCACATGTGGGCAGAGTATCGCATTCCCCAACCGTTATAGCTGGTTTTCTCAACCTGAAGCCGTTACTTATTGTAGTTTACCCAAATGCATCACGATACTGGGTGTGCACCGGTCCCATATTGACCAAAATTCCATGATAAAATCTCTTCCCCCATGGAGACCCGAACCAGAGCAAGTCCCGTAGTTCTGTGCTAAAAACATCTTGCCTTAACCACTCGATATACAAGAATTAATATGTTTTAACTGTAGTATTTTTATGCTACATTCAAAACACGAAAATTCATCCATCATCATTTTTACCATGTATCTGTTAGGAATCTGTAAGAGATAAGTAGATAAACCAAGCTATTCATGTAACAAACAATAATTATGCAACATTTTTTTAAAATTTTATTTAGAAGATTTTTCAATGTTGACAATATCTTCCTGAGTCCAGTTACAATGATGTCGCTTTTTTCTTTGTTTCAGTCTACATTTTTGAATCCCTTCTCCCTTAGTCTGTATATATATATATATATATATATATATATATGATATGAAAAGAAAAATGAATGCTTGAGTCGGGATTCGAACTCGAGTCTCTAAAGTCTGTACCTTTAGCGCTCTAACCAACTGAGCTACTCAAGAATTCCAATACAAGCATACAATTTTCTTATACATGTAGTATTCTCAATTCACACAAGAGGTAGCTGAAATTGTTCCAACTGCCATCTCGCGGCTAACGTAACAGTTAAGCAAATTTTTAAAGAGAATATTTACTTTATAGCAGTAACGCTTTTATATATAGATATTATAAATATATTTTTGACATTTGGCAATGAAGGCAAATATGATATGAAAAGAAAAATGAATGCTTGAGTCGGGATTCGAACTCGAGTCTCTAAAGTCTGTACCTTTAGCGCTCTAACCAACTGAGCTACTCAAGAATTCCAATACAAGCATACAATTAAAAAATTGTATGCTTGTATTGGAATTCTTGAGTAGCTCAGTTGGTTAGAGCGCTAAAGGTACAGACTTTAGAGACTCGAGTTCGAATCCCGACTCAAAATTGTATGCTTGTATTGGAATTCTTGAGTAGCTCAGTTGGTTAGAGCGCTAAAGGTACAGACTTTAGAGACTCGAGTTCGAATCCCGACTCAAGCATTCATTTTTCTTTTCATATCATATTTGCCTTCATTGCCAAATGTCAAAAAAAAAAATATATATATATATATATATATAGTCTTTCTCTTCTCCAGCTGCCAGGTTAAATCAACTTATTGTCTTTCTACTATATTCCTCCATCTGTTTTTGGCTTACATAGTCTACTATATTCCAAGCACTTCTTTGAATTCCTTGAACTATCTTTGGTATCTATTCCCCATGCACCTTTTCTCCTTTTGAATCCCATATGGTCCTGGCGTAGACCCATCTGTCCTATTGCTTCCTTATTACGTGGCCTTTCCATGTATCTTGGCGCTTCTGGCTGCATCCTTCATTCCACTCCTCCTTAGTTCCTAGCTTGCTACACTATACATTTTTCCCCTAATTCTTTGAACATGAATACAATATTAACCATGAACTTCAAGAATGGAAGGTAAGGGAATTGAAACAAAAAAATAATAATTAGGGGTAATAAAACTATAGAAGTATTTATTGGCATTTAAAGTACAGTATAAGTAAGTATTCTTGAAAGGAAGTTATAGTTTATTATTAATGTATAAAGAACAATAACTGAAAATACAGAGACTATTAATTAGAAAGAAAATGCGTTAATCGTGCAGTAAATGTTTGATTTTTATAATCGGTCACTGCACAGTCGACACTTTGTCATCATCTACATGTGGTCGATACACAGTTTCACCCCGAACAGATGTTGGTTTCAGATTCAGACGAAACGACGAGGAAAATAGGATAGATATAATTAAAAGACATGACAGTTTATTACACAATTTCATTAAATACAGATAATTCAGCAGTATTAAGGAATAAGGAAAATGTGTTGTAATACGACTTAATTTACTTATTTCTTCTTAGAATTGTGAAAGTTTTGTCTAGCACCAAACAGACCAATTAATAAAAGAGCAATGCATTTCGTACAGAGAGAATTAGTAAAAAGCCATATCACAATAATACTCTAATTGAATGAATCGCTTCATTGTTATATCATTTTTGTGCACAAGTGCGTTTTGCCATACTTATAGAAATGGCGACCATGATTAAAAAGTTCAACCTCCTACATTTCGGGGTTGCCAACCTAAATAACTATACTGTAATAATACATATTACAAACACGCGTGTGGGAAGCAAAACCACTGCCCTCTATGTATGCTACATACAATGTATATACAAAAAAATCCAAAAGGTAGTATTAATATACATTATACGAAACAAATTATTGCAATTTAAATGAACTGATCTTTATTTGAAACAATATAAAACAATAAATACGTACTTGCCGCATTTTATGACTGATTGGTGTCACGGCCTGCTGTAGCCAACTAATAAACATTGTCCACACTGTTAACATTAGTCAATTGTTCATAATGAACGCAAATATTTCCCACAAATATTTTATTATTTTACTATTATTTATTACTTTGAAAACGCCATCGCGCAAAAAATAGTGTAACAAAGCATGTTTGTAAAGTGTTTTACAGAATCTCGGAAATAAAAAAAACTTGTTTGTAAACATTTCCTCGCTTCGGTAAAAACCACTTCCCAACCTCTCAGCGTAATGTGCTATTTTCTTTAGACTGTGTGTGTTTTATTCCATAGGCCTATAAACACAAACAACGTAACTCTTAAAGGAGTAATTGGTAGTGCAGGGGAAATTGCAAACAATTAGTTCAAAGTGTTATGCCACAACAGCGAAGTATTGGTTGTGAATGAAAAATATAAAAGGAAGCTTTTGGCAGTTCAAATTGATTATTTGAGAACAAGCGAAAGAGTGTCGAGTTTGCAAAGAATCCGGAATTAAGAAATTAGGAGCGGATGAAAACAGAAGAGAATGCAATATAATTAAAAATAATCATCATCATCATCTTATTCTTATTTCATGGATTAGGTCTTTGTCTGTTCCGATCTCACATCTGTTCAGCCCAGCGTTTTCTTGGTCTTCTTACCGATCTTCATCCTCCAGGATTATATATCAATGTCATCTTTGGTATTCAATCCTCTGTCATTCTTTGAAGATGCTCTATCCAATTGTTCCTATGTTCTTATATTTGCTGAAAAAGTGGTTGTACTTTTAGTTCCTCTCTAATATTCTCATTTCTAATATGTTATTCTCTTGTACAACCTTTCACAGCCCGTAGGAAGCTCATTTCCGCTAACTGAATTTTACTTTTTTCTTTTTCCTTTAGGGCCCAGGCCTCACTTCCACGCATCGCCACTGATAGTGCCATGATTGAGTAAAATCTTAGCTGCGTTTCCTTTCTAACTTTGTTCCTCAATGCTCATCTGATTGTTCCACAAATATGTAGAAATTTCTGCATTTTCCTATTTATATCTTATTGTTCTTCATTAGTTATATCGCAGCCCAAATACTGGAAGTGTGAAACCTGTCCCAACACTTTATCTTCCATTACTACTTTTATTCTTCCTTCCATGGAACACCATTATTTTAAAATATATATACAGTCAATATGCCCATTTCACCAATAAATGTTTAAAATGGTCAACAAGTTTCTACAGCCAAGCTGTCATTCTCAAGACCATTATTTTAGTTCTTGATTTTGAAATTACCATATTATATGTCTTACATATATTATTTAATTGATAGACTGATTTTTGTAGCCTGCCCTCTCTGTCACAAAATAAACCATATCATCAGCAAAAAAGCAATGCATTCAATGTAGAATTAAACAAGGGAGTTAAAATAGTTTGGACACTTAATGCGTATTCAACAACAACCTACCAGCCGACTATTGGCTTCACAAAAACAATATTATTTGCAGAAGTGATTGATCATCCAGCCATAGAGACCAATTATATTAAAAGTTGATTTTTTGTAGGGTATGGACATGTGGATGTAAAATTTTACAAATATACTAAAGATTTCCGCCAATGACCAATTTACTAAATGTTGAATTTGCAACTGTTTACGAGTAATAATGGTATAACTTATAAATAATCATCCGATCCGATTGAGGGTCTTTCCACTTTTCAGCGGTTGCCCTTTTACCAGCCGGCTGCTGGCCCTTCACATCCACATGTGTCAATCACAGAGGTAGATGATCAACAGCCAGTGTAGGGGTGACATGTGGTTAGCATGTCGAGTCCCCCAGCCGTTATAGCTGGTTCCTCAATCTGGAGCCGCTACTTATTGTAGCTAACCAATTGCCTCACGATGCTGGGTGGGCACCGGTCCCATACTGGCCGAAATACCATGAGAAAATTTCTTCCCCATGGAGACTCGAACCAGCGCAAGTCCCGTAGCTCTGCGCCAAGGCTTCCTTTTTCATGGTGAAAAAATTACTAATACTACTACCATTATGATTTAGTCATTAAAAATATAAATAGTTTATTTTGTTTATACTTAACTAACTCACTGCACTATCGAACTCGTAGGTTCATGGCCCCGCGGACATAATCCTGAACTAATGTTTTCTAATCATTCCCTGTATAATCTACATTCCTCAAATCATGGTTAATGTTATTCTCCCACCTCATTCTTGGTCTACCAACTGGGCCTTTTTCCCTCTGGTTTTCCTACAAAAAGCTTCCATGCAACTCTTTTATTCCCCATTCGAGCCAAATGTCCTGCCAATCGCAGTCTTCGAGACTTAACTGTTTTTATAATATCAGGCTTCCTACAAAGGCCATACAGTTCACTATTATGTAGTCTTCTCCATTCACTGTCTGTTCATCTCTGTTTGATCCAAAAAATTTCCTAAGAACTTTATTCTCAAATACTCGAAATCTCCTTTCCTTCCTTAAAGTAAGAGTCCATGTTTCGCATCCACACAATATAACTGGTAGAATAACAGTTTTATATATTTTTAGTTTAAATTTTTTTGAAAGGAGTTGTGACGTCAAGATTCCCTGCAATGCATAATAGCATACATTTCCAGAATTGAGTTTGTGTTTAATTTCCTTACACATCTCATTCCTATTTGTAATTATTATTTCTAGATGTTTGATTATACTTATGTATTAAAATAATTTATCTGTATGTAATATAATCTTCTAAAAATAAGATATTTGCTATGTAAAAATGATTTAATCTGTAGGAATTTAACACATTAATTAAAGTAACTTTAAATTTAGTCTGTTTACTATAAATAAGATTAAACATATTCCCTTATTTTGCTTCAAATAAAATATGTTGTATAAGGCTGTAGAATATTTTTGTATCGTTCTTTGAGTTTTTAAAAACTCATTTGAGGTTCATTTCTGAAATTTTATGCTAGAATTAAAATACGTATTTCTTCTTTTAAAAATATGTCATGTCACTTTTTAACCAACATAGAAGCTTGAATTTCCACTTAACATTTACTGCCAAGTTCTAAAGAAAGTAATAAACGAACTCCTTCTTAATGTAATTACATTCAGCCATCTTTGTACAAATTACTCAAGTCATTATAAAGCTATGAAATTAAAAACTCAAAACATTATATAGCTCCTAATAATTAAACTTAGTCCGATGAAAACGTGAATCTTGAAAAGTTGTAAAACTTGGGTGAGAATTTTATCGAGTTCCTTTTATAACACCTCATTAAAACAATGTACCTTATAGAAGACTAACCTTTTTAAAATTGTTGCAAACAGTGAACAAACATTTCAAAGACTAGTTGCCTTTTCATTTCAAAAGAACGAATTTAACCCTTAAATTTGCCATGTGTCCTATAAGAGACATTGCTTTTGCTTATGTAATATAGGGTTTTACGCGATAATAAGAATGATGGATTAAAAGTTTTTTAATCGTTAAAATCACAAACAAAAGGTAAAAAGATGCCATTAAGCCGAGATTAGGCCCTCGAGGATTAAAGTCAATCCATCTGATGCAATAAGCAGCAAGCAATATAGTTCTATAGAAAAAATTTTGAGTTCTATTCCTGAATTCCGTGAAATAACACAATTGGTTGGTGTCTGTGAGCAGGCGTACAATTTGGAATTATGCGAGGTCAAATTCTGGTTTAGGCAAAAATCAGCTTTAGTTATAGGAACTGTAACATGTGAACAGAAAAGTAAGAAGTATAATTAAATTAAATTATACCCGGTTTTTTCTAGGGTTGAATTAGTTGTCAAAAATTAAAGACAATCCAATTTTTTTTTTGGGAACATTTCATGTTATTGGATTCAAACGTTTGAGCACTCTGCTTCATTTTACGCCGCGCAACCGCCCTGAAAAACATGCTTTCGATAATATTATGATTACTGTTATATAATATTTCTCTTCAGACCTACTAAAGACATGTTCAGTATGGTTTTAAAATATGTAAGAACTAATAATTTAATTACCTTTGAGAGAATATCCTTCTTTGTTTTCAGCTATGGCTAGACTTATGAAGTAATTCCTGCCGTATTTACATCAGATGAAACCACTTATTTTTATTCCGAAATAGGTTGAAATTTTAGATAATATTTAAGACGCATATCATTTAGATATACAATTCAAATCAAATTAAAAATCAAAGAAAATGTATGTACTAACTAAAGTTATTAATATCATGAAGGATGTATTTATAATATATGTTTGATTAAAGAATATACATATGTATTCACGTAGGACAGACAGCGGACAGAATTGCCAGTCTCAAGACAACCCTTGAGGAGGCCAGACGCAGTCTTTGGCGAAACGTCGGGGAACTACAAGCCTCACGACCACGGGCCTATAGCCCGAAAACCTTCATCAAGATCACCATAATCTACATATGATTCATTTACAATAATTAATTATTTACATGTTCATCTAACCGAAGTAATATATATACGAGTATCAGAATGACGCGGCGAAGGTACATAAGGGATTATAAAAGGCGGAAAACAGGCCTTAGTTACAAAATTATTAGTTAAAAATATTAGACGGATATAAATTAGTAATGTTATCTCTACTTATATGTATCTTATTATAAGAGAATATATACTAAAAAATTTATCTTTGCGTTAAACGATAATCTATAAAAGAATTATATTTACTTAACTAAAATAAAATATATACACACTCAGAGAATCAAGTGCAAAATATGTTTATGCGCAAGAGTGGTGTTGAAATAAAAAATAAAATATCCTGTTGGCAAGTGCCGTCGTCCTCAACTGTGTTAAGATATTATATTAAAATGTTAACTGGAGGCCTTTCGGAAGTTAACTTCTATTAACAGCAGGATGAATCTGCTACTCTCTGTTTTTGTTCACGACAATGTGGACTTGAAGTGTCGTTAGTAGCAACTGACTTGTTTTTAACTATCTCGTAAAGAGGGTTGTACGACTGGGGTGTGTTCTCATTAATTAGTAAACTGTTGTTTACTTCTTTTATAATTTCTAGGTCTTCCAATATATTTATCTTTGCTGGAATTTTTTCTCTGTGAATTACTGTTAGGGTATTTTCTATTGGGTTCATTCGGTGACCAGCATTAATGATATGTTTGGCATAGTTTGATTTACCACCGGCGTACATGAATTTTACTAGTATTGAATAGTGGTTTTGTAGTACTTACAGCAATGGTGACAATGATTGAAAGTTCAACTTCCTATATTTCGGGATCGCCAACCTAAATAACTACAATGTAATATTACATATTACAAACCTCGTGCGGGAAGTAAAACCATTGCCCTTTATGTATGCTACGCACAATGTATACACAAAAATACATCCAAAAGTTAGTGTTAATATACATTATACGAAACAAATCACTCCATTTTAAATGAACTGAACTTTATTTGAAACAATATAAAGCAATAAATACGAACTTGCCGCCATTTTATGACTGACTGGTGTCACGGTCTCCTGTAATTTCAACTGATAAACATTGTCCACACTGTTAACGTTAGTCGGTTATTTATAATGAACGCTAATATTTCCAACAAAGATATTATTTTATTATTATTTATTATTTTGGAAACACCATCGCGCAAAAACAATGTACAACGCACGTTTGTGAAGAGTTTTACAGAATCTCGAAAATTGAAACCCTCGCTATAGCTCGGTTTTTAAACATTTCCTCACTTCTGTAATAACTACTTCCCACACTCGCATCACTATATACTATTTACAATACTGCACATTGTTATAGAGCTTAATATGGAAAGTAATATAAGATTTTTAATGTTCCCGGAATCAATTAATTAAAATATATTCTCGATGCAACAACCAGATGATCCATTCTCTCTGGACTCATATTCTTGGAATGTGGTTAAGATGCGAGAGGTCAGAAACTACTGGGAGAAAACATTGCATAATTGTTCCCACAGTAGTGAGAACCCTCCACAACAAAAAACAGTACTTTCATCAGCTTCATTGACATAATGATAAAATGACCACATAACCAAAAAATTAAAATAACGAATCAAATTATATAAAACTTTTAGCTTCTAAAAATGGATATAGTGAAGAAAATCGTTAATAAACTAATTTACAAACGAAAAAGAAAGAAGAAATAACAAATATAACTAAATTAAATAAAGAAATAAGCTGTCAGTTTATGCTGATGTTGTAGCACTATTGGCCGATAACGAGGAGATACTAAAGGACAACACGCACACACTATTCAGTAATACTAATAAATTGGGACTGGAAGTAAATATCAATAAAACTAAATATATGGTCACACATAGAAATACATTATAGGCTTCAACCGTGTTAACGGGTGTACAGCACACCCGTTAACACGGTTGAAGAACTGGAGCAGAGGATTGTACATGCTTGTCAAGAATTCAGAAATTATCCAGGGGTTTTCGAAAGAATTCGACATTAATTGCAGAGACGAGCACAGTATTGCATCCAGATGCAAGGAAGACACTTCAAACACCTCCTTTAACAGGTAACCCATAAGTGAAGTGAACTAAATGAGATGAAAAATTAATAGTAAAGTCTAAATTCAAATTAATTTGTACTAATTAGGACGATGTTTACAATGAAGTCAGTGGCGGCTTGTAACCATACATTCGTAATTATCTCGCAAACGGCTCGTTTGCGGACCCATGTTTACTGGGACATTGTTGCTTCTATTATCATGTACTTTCAACCATGTAAGTTTGCGCCATCCTTTTTTATACACCCTGTATGTGTGTGTATATATATATATATATATATATATCAAGGAGTTTATAAATGAAAATGCAATAACTGGACAAATTCTATATTGGCAAAACAAAAAATATATAAGATTTAATGAACCTTTGAGAGATTATTTAAATAATGAGGGCAAATCTAGCTTAACATAATAGAATCAGTTCAATTTAATACAATTATTATCGATTTTACACAGAGAAAACGATAAATTTAAAATCAACGTTCTCGAAGAGCTAAAAATCATGAAGGAAACCACAAACATATTTTAAATGAGAACATACCCAGTGACCAAAGCCCTCTTTAAAAAACATTAACAATTACAAACAGAAATGAAACATTGTTTTCGAAAGGCCTCATATAAAAAATATACTGTTAATAGTCGAGGGAGACTGAAAATAAGGTACCAATTTATAATTTAAAAGCGTCCTTTCTCAAGGAAGTCATCCTCATTGATTTTAAACAGCAAACCTCGGAATCGAAGGTGAACAGGGTAACCAGTAATTCGCCAGAATACACTACAATCCTCACGTTAATACTTTCATTTGTCTAAATATCCTGTTTTGAATAAATTATCATCATAATCATGGACAAATTCGTTTTAGGCCATGTGGCCTGTACGGTAAACCTAGCGAAGATGGTCTTGATTTTTCCACCGATGTTTTGGTCTTCCTTGGTCCCTATGTCCAGTTGGGGTATATTGGAATGCCAATTTTGGAAGTCTATTTCTTGCCATTCTTCTCAGATGATTTTTCCATTCTTGTTGGTATCTTTGTATATCTTCATTTAAACTTGTTACTCCAAGTTTTCCTCTGATAATAGTGTTCTTTTGGTGATCCAGTCTATTAATTCCTAAGATCATAAGAAGCGCATTTGGCTTACTTGAAGTTTATGAGAGTTTCTTTTATTTAAAATCCAAATTTCACTTCCGTATTTTAGAGCAGCTTTTGATGTGATGTTATGTAATCTTAGTTTTGTCTCTGTCCTCATCTGTTTACCAAAATGTCTTCGTATTACTCCATTCATTTTATTATATTTTTGTAATTTTGAATCAATGTTACTACTTATCGGTAAGTAGTGAAACATTTTTGGAAGAAGAACAATGTGGATTTAGAAAAGGGAGGAGCAATATAGATGCAATATTTACCCTGTAACAAATTATGGAAAAAAGAAGAGAATTTAATCTCCCACTATACATACTATTTGTAGATTATGAAAAGGCATACGATAATGAATGAATTATTATTTATATAAATCTTTAAATTAAAATGTCCCTTTAACAAATCTACTATTGCGATTGAAAATCAAAATGTCATTAATTATTCCTATCAAATGCGTAATACCTATCTTATTTACAATTAAATTCTGATAACTATATGCATACAACTCAGCTCTAGAGATTGGTCTGACTGATCATAGCAGGATTAGACGGTGGGTCTATATCCATATGGGATTCCAATGTTATGTTTGATATCCAATGAAATTATCCTTTGATCGTTGTACTTTCACCATTCCCTCGGCATCAAACTCTGGTTGTTCATATTAACAGCCTTGGCTCTCTGTGGACCATAATAACTTCATCGCTAAAGTGCACCTACTCACACGTGAGTCTATTCATAGCTTCAATTCCTGAAGCTCAAAGTGACTTCAATGGATTCCGTTTCGATAAACTGTTGCAGATTCTACCACTAATTTTATCTGGTAAATCTGCAATTTAATTCAACTCAACGGAAACAAAATATTTAGAACAAAGAAGATTTTTTTTTTCGAACCACTGTGAAAAAAATACATTTTTCCAAATTTTACATATCCCGAAGTTAGAAACAGAGGTTTCTATTTGGATTTTTTCTTATTTTTCATATTAAATAGTTGCAAGGAGTCATTTCTATAACAAACATGAACGTTTTGTAAATATATTATAGTCTATTAATCAGTGGAAAAATGCATGTTCAAATATATGGAAACAGATCTAAGATTAAATTGTTCTTTGTTTTATGGATTATATTGAGAGAAAAAAAGTTTCCAATTTTTTGCATATAGTCACTACTTATTTTATATACAAATGAAATTCCAATTATAATTCATACTAAAAGATGAAATTTTTAAGAAGAGTAAAAGGCTGCACTAGAATGGACCAGATAAGAAACGAGGATATCCGTGAAGAACTGCAGATCTATTCCATAAAAGATAAGATATTTAACAACAAGATACAGTGGAAAGAACATGTAGAAAGAATGGAAGAAAGTAGATTACAAAATAAAATCTTCCATTATTTTCTAAGAGGAAGAAGAGATGTCGGACGTCCTCGGTAGAGATGGTCTTAGATATATTAGTGAAGATGGAACAGGCAACTCTTGCCTAAACCAGGAAGTGAAGAAGAAGAAAAAGAAGAAGAAGAAGACTAAAAGATTTTTATGTTCTAACGGAAATAATATTTTAAATGGATGAAAGTAAAAATCATTCCCTTTGAAGATAATATTTAATTTATTCTTTATAGTAGAATTGTATTGCTACGTATGATATTTCATAATCTAAATTTAACAACTCGGTCACAAAATACCCAAGTACAAAATAAATTATCAAACAATGCATTAGGAGAAAACATGTAAAACTTTTGATACTCTGATATGAAGTCAAAATGGAACTCATACATATTTTGTGAAATGAGTACGCATATAAGGTAATTTTTAAAAAAATTAGCAAGATTTCGGATCACCATCGTTTAATTTTAATCGTCGAAGATGTTCAGGAATGGATCTCACTAACTTTTCACAATTATAATCTGTGTTATTTTTCTCCTTCTTTCACGCTACATTTTTTACTAATGTGTAGGTCCTTCTAAAATCATGCTTCCTCATTTCTACGTCTAGTATATGCCATATATTGTCGATTATATTAAAATTTCATCAGTTTGGAGGGGTTTTCAAAATGTTCAAGCAATTGTACAGGAGCCACGCCATCCCTCGTGTGTCATGGGGCCTATACTTTGAATCATTGTCTTCATAAAACTGAAAACTATCCAGAAGGCCAAGTTTTTGTGCATTATATTTCTAATTGTTTTTGAGAATCCTAAAGCAAACCTTATGATCCATTATTTTATCACTTAAAAATACAATTCACAACTCCATTAGCCCAGACACGAACCCAAACGTTTATATCACCAACCCCATGCTTCACAGCGAGTTTCAAATGAACAGGTTTAATTTCTGAATTAGGCACTATACCAGGATTCTTAGCTAAATTTTGGAATTCCTTAGATTTGGACAGGATGTATCTTTCTAAAATTAACATCGCTGCCATTAGAGGATCAATTTGAATTTTAAGAAACCATACTTAAAAAATATCTACTTTATAGTATGTATACTTCAATTAGGCCTACAATTAGAATTTTTTTAATGTATTTACAAAATGTATTTTATCAATCTCAAAAATTAATTGTCTGTATCTCTTTGTCCTTGAGGCAATCCTCTAATGCGGAAAGTTGTGTATAATAAAATACATATTACCACACATTAATTAGCCCATCCCATCAAAATAGATTTGCTCTCATCAGCAAATAATACCATTTTCTGCATGTCCAAATTGTTATGATTATATTTTTTAGCGAAACTGAGTATTTTATTCTATTCCATCTTTCATCGACGTGGTTTGTTGCGGGCTGTTATTCCTTGCAAATTGTTTTTTTTTCGGAAAATTATAATTGTTTCTATGTGGACTTTCTTCGTAATGTATTTTGAACTATGCCAGATAATTTTTGAGCACTAACAGTAGACTTTTCAGTTGACGGAATATCCATCTTTATTTAGTGAAAATATTTTCTTCGCAGCTTTTCTAGCATTGTTACAGATATTTTGCATCTGTACAAAATACTTTGCATTGTTACATGACTTCTGTTAACATTTCCTATTTCTTACAAAGAGTTTCGTATATTATAAATATAGATAATTATTTTTCTCTCATTTCTTGTTGATTGTCCACTTTGGCGACTCATACTTCAATATTGCTTTAGCAACAATTCTTCAAAGTTTACTACAAATGAAAATAGTATGTGGGTGGGGACACGGGATATTTAATATCTACATGCGAGTATATGAATGACGCTGTCGGCGAGGAAATGAAAGAAAGAGAGAGGGGATATGTCTAGGCGATTTTTTATATTTGCGCAGCAAACATTTTATTTTTATTAATTTATGGATGATTGAATCAGCCAACAGCATACGATTTTTACACATTACACTCTACAAAGATCGACTATCCCGAATAGAAATAATATTTAGCCTACCAGACCATTATTTTCTCGTGGCAGTACCATCAGTTTCACATTAAATAGTTTTTGGCAATGTTGATTCTATCAGCTTCTTATATTTACTGCTTAGATGGGTACCTAAGAGGCTGTCCGCTCTTAACGTGATCCTCATCAAAACAAAATCATGTGACCTGCGCGCTTTTCATTGGTTATGGACACCGACGTACGTTGTACAAGCAACAAGTACGCAAAAAAGTAATTTCCTTCATTAAATTAAAAATATGTCCTCTGAATATACTTGTTATTCTTCGTGAATGAAAATAGTAATATTCAAAACTTAGAAAATATTCTAATATATACCTAATCAATAATTACAACTTAAAAGAGTTCATTACATATGCATGACGTATTTGAGTCATGCTTCAGTCAATTCTCATGAAACAAAATGGCTGAAAGTGTCGAGTCTTCTGTTGCTGTATCGTCATCTCCCTGTCAAAGTGACAGTAATTGTGGCGCGAATGGCGGAAGGATACAATTGGCGTTTTTTGATATTAGGATCACTCTAAGAGCAGATAAAGTGTATGATCATACCGTGTTGAAATTCACCGAGATCTGCAAATATCACCATATTTTTTAATTATTTGCAACTGAGGACAGTACACAACATGCTGCCATTATGCAAACTGATACGAAGATCGTCAACTGGGCGTAGCAGCTCTACTCAGCTGTGTCCCTATACTTTCGATCATATAGTGTATAGTAATGTCAAACAGGACTAATTATCATGCAACAGTTATATTCGTCCAAACGGCGCCGCCTCGTTGATTAACCGGCGAAGCAATCGATACAATTACTGTATGTGGAATACAACTAGCTCTGATTCCGAATTTGCGTGTCATGACGGTTAACTCGGTTTACCTGTGCATAATCGTCAAACCACGGACAGTAGAAGAGTATTTTATCGTTAATGTATTAGCACATCTGAAGCTACTTCCGATTCAGCGATATTTCTTTAAATGTTGTTCTCCATTTTAAAATATTGGTAACTTAATTCGTAGGCGGATAACAGGCAATAATACATTTATCTTCTTCTTTATTAAAAATTTCTCTACAATACATTAGTTTTCCTAGAACCCATCGTAAATTTAATCCTCCATAAATCCCTGTTCTCTGCACTAGAGTCTGTTATTCCATTCGACACCATACTCATATGCACTCCTTGAATCCACTGTTATTTGGTCTCCCCTTTTTGTATTGCCCTCCGCTTCAAAATTTAATATCATCTTAATACGCTAAATATACTACTAGTACTACTACTACCACTGAT
Source organism: Diploptera punctata (assembly GCA_030220185.1). NCBI lineage: Eukaryota > Metazoa > Arthropoda > Insecta > Blattodea > Blaberidae > Diploptera > Diploptera punctata. The sequence goes on from JASPKZ010008377.1 coordinate 1,398,972, forward strand.
AATGATGATGATAATAATAATAATAATAATAATAATAATAATAATAATAATAATAATAATAATGCCACTGCTATGGTGTCGGGATGTATTTGCCTCGTACTCAACCTAGGTCGGGAAACATTTTACCTAGGTGAGATTTCTTTTTAGGACTTTTTCTTTACCTGTAAGACAAATGTTGGGAAACTTTAAAGCATGAATAGTCCCCAAACAACATTTAGGTTTCATAAAGAACCTATAAAAATCGCCTTGTTTAGTATGACATCACATCACTCCATGTCATATACCATCTTCACTTCTCGCAACTGGAATTCCCTACCACAAGAAATAAGGGGCTGCCGGACATTGGTATCTTTTAAAAGAAATCTGAATTTATATTTTCTCTACACTCGACTTCATTATTATCCAGTGTAAGGTATATATATTAATTGGTGTTTCTCGTATAATGTATCATATTTATATAATAATAATAATAATAATAATTGTTATTATTATTATTATTATCGTATCATTATTGTTATTACCCTATAAATTGTTGTTTGTACATTAGATTTACATTGCTACATTATTGTATCTTTAACTGTTTATAATTAGTATAGTGTATATCTATATTTGTCAAATATTTATTTGTATTTGTGCTGGTTGAGTGGAAGAGAAGGCCTTATGGCCTTAACTCTGCCAGAATAAATAAAGTATTTATTATTATTATTATTATTATTATTATTATTATTATGAATGTGTGAGTGAATGATGTATCTTATTTTAAACATTTATGCTGTCTTTGAAGTGTTCCTTCATTGGCTTATAGCTCATTCGGAGGCTCGACATGACTGCGTGATCAAAGGTATATATATATATATATATATATATATATATATAGTGTGTGTGTGTGTGTGTGTGTGTGTGTGTGTGTGTGTATGTGTGTTAGAAGTTTACACATCCTCACCCGACAATTCGTGTCATGGTAGAGGCAGGGTGGCATGAGACACAAAGTACCTGATGGTGGTTGAAGTACGAATAAGAAATAAAGAAAGGATTAATAATAAATTATACAGGAACCGCCAATTAATACATTATATAGCTAAATTTCCAGATAAAACTTTATATCAAACTTATGTGAAATATAAAAGCAGGTTTCTTCTCAATGATTCTAACGACCGGCACTCCCAGATTTCCTGTGGAATAAAAAATCCAGATACTGGACATGGAGATAGTATTTAATGTGGAGTGATGAGATATCTTATGTTGAGTTATTTAATAAATACAGTAATAATAATACTAATACTAATAATTACAATAATAATAATAATAATAATAATAATAATAATAATAATAATAATAATAATAATAATAATAATAATAATAATAAAGCTGCACAAATTTGGAACGGATAAAGAACGAAGATATTAGAACAGAGTTAAATATATATCCACTGAATGAAAAAAATCAATGAATACAGAGACAAATGATTTAAACATGTAGAAAGAATGAACTAGATTACCAAAAACAGCATTTAACTGCAAGCCAAGAAGGCTTGTAGAAAGAGCAGTGAAAAGATGAACAGAACAACTGTGAGGCGGAACAGGCAGTTTTCCTAGCCCGTTAAATGAAGAAGAAGAAGAAGAAGATAATAATAATAATAATAATAATCTTCTAGTGATGTTATTTTTCGCCCATCGTGTAATTGGGGTACCTCCGTCTTCCAAAAGCCCCAACACAAAAACGGATAAGGCTACATTCCGCCAATGCCAGCAGAGAATGCCAAAAATGTAGTTAAATTGATAATAATAAATTCGTTATCCCATCTACTCCCAGGGAATAACAAAGGAATACTCAATAAAGTCAGAAATGATTTTCTACAACCAGGAGTGGCAATGGAAAAAAAAAAATTGAATGTTTACATATAAGTTTGTTTACTGAACATTATTAAAAACATAAAATTGTAATTATGAGTAACTCTAATATTAAAAGAATTTAATATATAGTGAAACTTGTCATCCATATTTAAACTGTACGGTCCAAAGTTAGGCTGTGGGGACTACATAATTGCAAGAGTTATAAGTGCCATTAAAATGTAAAACTATTTTAATAATCTAAAAGTAATTTTAAAAGTAACATCCCTGTGTTGAATATGTTAACTTTAGTGTTATAATATTAATGTGACCAGATTGGTACATAATCCCTTATTTAATACATAATAAACACTCGTTGCCAGAGATAGAGCACAGTAATAATTTACGACACAAATAATATTCTACTGTTAACCACAATAATGTTACGAGTTCGAATATGGCGACAATAATATTGTAAATTCCACTTTAAACCCAGAATTATGGCTAATATCTTATCTTTATTTCTACATATCATGCATTCCAGTTTATGGTTATTGTCAAGTGGTCATATCAAGCATGTGCACATGTTAATGATAACTTTTATGCTTGTGCTACAAGAAAGTAATTACACGACAACACGTATTCTAAATATTTTGTATCATGAACACACGATCATTCTTTCATGGTAGGCTATACACTATTATTACCGGCTTTGTATTCAAATTGTTAATAGCAAAAACACAGGACGAACTACAAAGAATGCTATATAACTTACTCTTACTCACTGGCACTATCGAACCCGAAGGTTCATAGCCGCGCGGACATAAGCTCTCCATACATCCCTATCCTGAGCCCTGAGCCAGTGCTTTCCAATCATTCCCTGTATAATCTGCTTCCCTCAAATCATAATTAATGTTGTTCTCCCACCTCATTCTTGGCCTACCAACTGGGCGTTTTCCCTCTGGCTTTCCTACAAGAAGCTTCCATGCACGTCTTTCATTGCCCATATGCGCAACATGTCCTGCCCATCGCAGTCTACGAGACTTAACTGTCTTATTATATCTGGCTTCCTATAAAGACCATGTAGTTCATTGTTATGTAGTCTTCTCCATTCACCTGTCTGTTCATCTCTCTTTGGTCCAAAAATTTTCCTAAGAACTTTATTCTCAAATACTCGTAATCTCCTTTCCTCCCTTAAAGTAAGAGTCCATGTTTCGCACCCATACAATATAACTGGTAGAATAATAGTTTTATATATTTTCAGCTTAACGTTTTTTGAAAGGAGTTGGGACGTCAAAAGTCTCTGCAATGCATAATAGCATGCATTTCCAGAATTGAGCCTATGTTTAATTTCTTTGTGCATCTCATTCCTATTTGTGATTATTGTTCCTAGGTATTTGAATTCAGCCACTTCCTCAAAATTTCCCTCATTTGTCATTAGCTGTCCATTTCCATTATATACTGAATTTCTACGTGTGACCATATATTTAGTTTTACTGATATTTACCTCCAGTCCTAATTTCTTAGTGTTACTCAATAGTGTGTGCGTGTTGGCCTTTAGTATCTCCTCGCTATCGGCCAGTAGTACTACATCATCAGCATAAACTAACAGCTTATTAATACCATTGAGTTGCAAGCCTTCCTCATTCTCTAAAGATTTAATTACATGCTCTAGTACAAAATTAAATAGTAGAGGAGATAGTGCATCTCCTTGCTTCAACCCATTCTGGATTTCAAAAGTGTCTGAAAACTGTTTGCCTACACGCACCCTACTCTTTGAGCCATTTAGACACATTCGTATAAGTCTAACTAACTTTTTAGGAATTCCGAACTCCAGCAGGATACTATATAACTTCCCAATGCTATATAAACTAAATTAAATATAAAAAACAACATGGAAATATCCTCTGAAAAATAAAAAACAATGGCCTTCAAGGGCGCTCATCCAGTTCGGACAAAGATAATATTAGAAAATAAACCAATAGAACAAGTAGTAAGATATGACTTCCTAGGTTGCGAAATATCATACACAGCGGAAACCGATATAAATAACAAACTAAATAAGTTTAATTATATAACAGGAACCCTAAAAAGAACTTTGAAAAATAAAGCCAGGAAAGACTCTCTTCTCTTCTTCTTCGGCTTTCCCCCACTTATAGTTTGCCGTCTTCAGTTTCCATTTATCTCTATCATTCCAATCTCGCTCTTCCAAATTCCTATCATCCATTATAGTTCTGACGTAAGTTTTCTCATTTCCATCTTGGTCTGCCACGTGGCAGGAAAGACTCTATAATGAAATTATACAAGACAATGACAGTGCATATTATTACGTATGGATCCGAAACATGGACAGTGACAACACAACAATCTGCCGGAATACAAGCTGCTGAAATGAGATTTCTCAGACCAATAGCAGGCTATCAAAGAACAGACAAAAAACATAACACATAAATAAGACAACAACTGAAACTAGAGGAATTAAACACAACAATAGAGAAATACAGAACAAACTGGAAAGAACACTTGGCAAGAATGACTGAGAATAGAATACGAAAAGCACCATACAACTTTTCACCACGAGAAAGAAGAGGTTTGGGAAGACCAAGAAAAAGATGGAAAGAGCAGCAATTTGCAGCCGGAACAGGCTAGTAAATAAGCCTAAACCGTGAAGAAGAAGAAGTATTCAAATTGCCGGGTGACGTGGGGCATGTAAAATTTTATAAAAAGAGATTAAAAGAAGGTAAGTCGGTCGCGGTGGACAAGTGGTTAAGTTCCATGCCTCTGGTCCCGAGGGGCTCGGGTTGAAACCCGGCCGGGGTCGATGATTTTTGTTAGGATAGAAAAATCTAAGGAGCAAGTCCTGCAGAGGAAATTTCAGTCGTGATGGCTCTCGAGGCTCATAAGAGAACAGCAAGCTATCTGTGCAAACTTTACCTACATCCCATCCTAATACAATTAAACATGTCTATGAAGGAACATGACGGTTCCTTAAATATATTTCCGTCTTGGCAGCTTTTCTTCTTATAAAGGGTTCCCAAATTACAAGCTTGAATTTTCACATGCAGTGTACGGGTTTTACATGCACACTTTAAAGACATAACGTATTGACTGAAATACAGACAAAATAGTGTATGTAACACAGCACAGTTTGCACGGCAATACAAAACAACTTTATTACACACAAAAACGAGAAGGAACTCAACTACAGGAGGACTGAAGAGTTCCCTAACTCCTTTGAAAGTTACGTAAGCAGGCAAGGAAAAGCGAGGAATTCCCCGCTGTAACACATAAGCAAGGGTATCCCCGCAATACAATGGCAACACAAGAAGGCAAAACGATATAATGCAGTAGCGTCACATGCAGAATTTTCACCTAAGGTCATTAATACTGTAATTATAACGTGCTTAAGAATAATTTTCCGTCTTACTGAGGTAAAAATTAACTATTGGTACTTTAAAAACCATTCCGTTTGCGCGTTATGAAGGTTTCCGGCTTATACAGGACGATTTACATATAAAATCCTACCGTTCTGGAGATTTTTTTTTCCGTCTCTACAGGCTTCCTTCTTATAAAGGTTTCGGCTAAGACAGGTTTCACTGCAATACCTTAGTTGTCTACTAGATGTCTCATTGGGTCGGTATGTTGACCTACCCTATGGGTAAAAAATTAATTCAATTGTAAGGACATATTTTTGTCTTTTTTAGGTCATATTTAAATCTTTTTTAAGGTCATAAATGCATGCATATTTTCCATTTTAGGTCATAGAAATCCGCCCCTTATTTATTAATAATAGCAGGTTCTGTTCTCTTCTCCCGTAGCCTCACTTTCGTTCGAAATGAATCTGTACTCAGGAGTTTTAAGTCCGACAGTGTTTGAAAACCCCGAATCTCGGAAACAGAGGCATGCATAGTAATCTTCAATAATCGAAATCAAAACAAAATTTTCATTATTTGGTGAAAATTGAACTAACCATCCATGCCCAATCATCCTTCCAATGGTTGTAGCCTAACTATAGTAGCATGTTTCTATTTTCAACAAATAAATACATCAGTTTTACCTACTGATATATCAGGAGGAATTTACAGTATTTATTAACAATTAATTATTAATGTTTTAATTCTACTATAGACGCAACGTGAATTAGTATAGTAACTCCTATATCTTTAAACAATATAGTCACTATGTTCTACATATTTTCAATGAACTTTGTATAAATACAATTTACAATCTGTGATTAAGTAATATTAAAACACATATAGTGCGGTATAAGACATTTCCTACAGCACTCGAAAGCAAACGGGCCCGGCGTCAGCGCTTGACATTCCCGGTGAATGGAGTCCGCTGCAGTCGCACGCTATAGCCAGTGTTACTATTTCTCTCTCTCTTACCTGTATTCTCTCTCTTTCACTGATTTCAAGGTTAGTAAAACAATAAGAACACTGCAATTTTAATAGGGGACACTATTGGATCCCGTTCACGGGGAACGACTAGCGCTGATATTTATAACCGGCCCTCGTGCCCCAGAGTGTCATAGAAAATGTGATAGACCGTTATGTAGTTGTATACAGTATAACATATAAGTTTTAACTGCAAGTTTTTTCTATTACTTTTCCAAAATAAAATATTTTCAAAGTTATAGAGAAGATTTTCTCAATATAATGCTGAAAGATTCAGTTAGAGGATGTGCCTTTCATTTTATATGAGTTTTAAACCTGTTTACGTAATTGAGAAAACATCTTTAATATTCTATTCAGGCAGATGGAGATGGTTTACCTTCTTAAAACAACATTAGCTTTTTATCTCTGATATTCAATAATTATGTTATCTTTTATGAGATCTTTACTCAATAAAATTTCCGTCTCCGCGAACAAGGAAATTTCAATTCCATTTCTTAGAAGGAATCCAATACAAATTAAGGCATCAGCCAATTCACTTAAAGCAAAAGCAAAATGCAGTATATTTTCTTTTATTTCTAAATCAGCCAACTAAAATACTCGTTATTTTCCAGTAACAAATAAATTAGTTTCATTTTCCTTGCTTATACATTATTTAACGATGTAAGCACACAATAACTTGAAATATATTGATGTATGGTGGAAAGGGAAATCAACATTATAATCGATATAATAGGAAAACATCTTAAAGTTCTTTGGGGCAATCATTTTGCATAGAGTTCCTTTTTAAATCAGATAATACAATAAACAAAGCAAGTTATATTAGCACCAGAGCGTTGATAATATCTTCGGCAATAAAAAGTAAACTCGAATAAATTAGAAGCTGCAGCAGTTTGTTAAAATACAAGCTTCACAAAAATCAGATATTAAAGAAAATAATATTTTTATTCATTGAGAATTTTCCTCTTCATTGAGGTTTTTCTCCAACCAAGCTTAATATTTAACATTAATAAAAAAAATAAATGATTGCGGACTTACAGGCTATCAGTTTGTAACAAACATTTAGAAATTTCCCATAATTAAAGTTCTCCATCGTTCTCTGTCCTCTGTGTCTTGATCCGTTACACTAAATTTCCTCATTGAATGTTATTCTTCCAGGTTGTTCTTGCATCCTTTTCTGTTCCTTCTTTCAATTTTCCATGTATGACGCCCTCTGGTGGTCTTCCATCCTGCATCTTCTTTCGTGTCCATACCATTTAGCCTTCTGTATTCAATCTCATCCATTATACTTATTTCTGCATTCGTCCATTTTCTAATATCGGTATTTCTAATTATTTCCAGTCGAGATTTTCTGGCAGCTCTTCTACAAAAATCCATTTCAACTACAGTTTAAAGAAAATGTTAACAATTTAACATTTATTGATAAAATAAAACTGTTAAAGATTTATACGATTTTCATATTTTTTTAATACAAATTCGTTACAGCTGTTTCAGTATTCTGTACCTTCTTCAGACGAATTTGTCTGAAGTAGTAGTATTCGTCTGTAATATTTGTCTGAAGAAGGTACAAAGTACTGAAACAACTGTAACGAATTTGTATTAAATAAATATGAAAATCGTATAAAACTTCAACAGTTTTATTTTATTTAATCACTAAAGTTAATTGATTTTCATCAAGAAACACTAAATCAATTGATAACAAAATAATATTTCAAAAAAGTTAACCACTGTGGTCAACATGTATTGTTGTTGCATGGGCTAGATTCTTGGTCGGGACAAGTTTCTTGCCAGTTTTCTCGATTTTATTTCTCTAAGACAAACTGTAGGAAAAATGTAAGCTCTAGTCCCTGAACACCACCTGGTCATCATAATAATTAATACCATATTCATCTTATTGAATGGTGTGTAAGCATTGTAAATAGCTTGAGTTGCCTTAAATGAATGTGTTGTCTCGGAAGTGGTCATGGCATTGAGTTAATCACTCATCCAGGGAAGGCCCTGCATATCTTTAGTGGAGAAGTATGTAAAAATGTGATACAGACTTAAAAATTCTCTCCCTCTCAGCCACTTAGAGCCGGTAGGTGTGAGACATGTAAAAGTACGTACAAAGGGAAAAGTTAAACAAAGACAAAGAACAAGAGAGTTAATAGTTTTCAGATTTATTTGTATACATAGAAATGAGTGCGAGCATGTCTGCCTGTTGTCTTTATGGATTCAAAAACTATTTGACCGATTGACCGATTTGTTTATCCTTTATGGACTCAAAAACTATTTGACCGATTTGTCTATCCTTTATGGACTCAAAAACTATTTGACCGGTTTGTCTATCCTTTATGGTCTTAAAAACTATATGACCGATTTGTTTATCCTTTATGGACTCAAAAACTATTTGACCGGTTTGTCTATCCTTTATGGACATGAAAACTATATGACCGATTTGTTTATCCTTTATGGACTTAAAAAATATATGACCGATTTGTTTATCCTTTATGGACTCAAAAACTATTTGACCGGTTTGTCTATCCTTTATGGACTTAAAAACTATATGACCGATTTGTTTATCCTTTATGGACTTAAAAAAATATATGACCGATTTGTTTATCCTTTATGGACTCAAAAACTATTTGACCGGTTTGTCTATCCTTTATGGACTTAAAAACTATATGACCGATTTGTTTATCCTTTATGGACTCAAAAACTATTTGACCGATTTGTCTATCCTTTATGGGCTCAAAAACTATTTGAATGTTTTTTCCTATAAAAATGAGTATGAGTTGGATTTATTCAATGATAGCCAATATTTACAGGACTTTCCATAAATCCTAAATGATTAAAAATCCAATTTATAGTTATATTTACAGGAGTAAGTGTCTGTCTGTCTTCATGGACTCAAAAACTACTTAACCAATTTGATTGTTTTTCCCCACTATTTAGAGAATCTTTCTATCACAAATAACGTATATAACACATTACTATATGTACTATAGGGACGGACTTAAAAAGGGGGGGGCATCGGTTAACTGAAAAAGTCGCGTTTGGACGCTTAAATGGCTTATGTTGTCTAAACCAAAATACATACACCAAATTTATGTACACAGACTTGATCACAATAACCATTTTTGTCTTTCAGCTCATTTATGCCAAGAATATAGGGAAAGAAGATTTCCGGGCAACGCCGGATAATCAGCTCAGCGTATCTAAAAATAATTACATACATGCTTAGTGTTCTGTCCAAGAGCAGGTCTTTCACTGCAAACTCAGCATTCTCCACCTTTTGCCTAATTCTACAGTGGAAAGACTCATCATGCCATGTTTGTAGCTTTACTAGCGATATATATGTGTAGTAGCTACCTGTTTCTTTCCACACCCCACTCTCTCTTTTGCATCTTAAATTCTTCAAATATCTTAAGAAGGTCCCGAGGGGCCCAACTTGGCGGTAATGAGAATGGATTTGGCTAAGTTAGACTTCACCGAAATTCACACCAGAGGTTAAATATCAGTTCCACCAGTTTTTTGACCAGATCAAAGATCCGGAAATCCCAACTACCCTCTACGCCACTAAAATTAATTAAGGTGCAAATTTATAATTTTTTTTTCTTTTTACTTATTCAACTAAACATAAAACATATTTCACTTATTTAGGCGTAAGGGCGCACGCCAAGTATTAGCTAGTAATTAATAGATCAGGTTGGAACAAATTAAAAATAATAAACAAAGTAAAATAAACAATTATTAGTGAATAAGGAGACCACTATATTACAAATTAATATAACATAACATCCAGCTGAATGGAGAGTGAATTTTCAAGAAAAAATAGAACAATATCGATTTTAGAATTTAGTTCACTTCTTATAGCTAGATCTTTAAGGAGTTTAAAACGCTTTTGTCGCTCCAGATGTAAGAAGAGTGGCATAGCGAGTTTAACTGAACTTCATACCGCGTTTGCAAAAAAATAGAAAAGATAGAATTTTACTGCGGAAATGCGAATAGTTGAAATTACACATAATAAAAAAAACTACCTAGAACTTTCTTAATTAAGGTTTGCTTAAGACATGCTGCATATTTAGTTGATAGAAAACAGACTGTAGATTATATTTCAAATGTTAGCAATCGAGCAATATTCCTGCATTTCTTATGAAACTTTAACCCTTGACAGAATTTAGTTAAGTTAAATAAGCTAAATATACACTTAATTAATAAGAATACAGGGTGATTCAAAAGTTTGTACACAAATTTCAGGAGCTTATAGAGGGGTCGAAATACAACAACTTTTGATTGCTAACTTATGGTCTGGAAAGTAATCCTGGATCAGTACAAGCCCTGGAATGTCTGGATGGACAAGAAATTATTTTGTGCACACACTTAAGCAACTCTTTTGTATGGAAGCGAAGTATGGACATTAAAACAGAAGGATATTCAGATACTTAGATCTGCTGATATAAGATACTTTCGGAGATCTGCAGGGTACACACTACAAGATCACAAAAAAATGAAGACATGTTAGAAGAATTACAGACGGAACATTTAGAAAACAAAATTTCTGATTATAAGTCAAGATGGACGCAACATGTTCAACGAATGGAAGATTACAGGATACCCAACAAATGTTAAGCTATCAACCTGCAGAAAGAAGAAGATCAGGACGTTCACTCAAAATACTTTTGGATGATGTTTCTCTTGAGGCCAAAACAGGTCAACAAATGGCCTAAATTCATGAATGCGCTATGATGATGATGACTTAAGCAAATGTAAATTTATTCACCAATTTGGTTTTACAACACTAGGTGTTCAAAATGTCTACCAACACATTGAATACAGGCATGTTCTTCCACGTGAGCAAAAACTTCATCTTCCATAGCGACTGTGGCCGGCCTACATGATGCAATGAAAGCAAGGAACCTGTCTCCCGAGTCGGTGGTGGACGTTTTGAAACGTTCGAAGATGTTGACGCCTGTTCGGACAGGCCTTGAGCTTCGCATACCTTACCACTTGCTTTACCATACAAGAAATGCATGTCTCGAAGTTCTGCCTACGTGTATTCCATTTCACAAAAACCACAAATCTTCAAAGTAATGCTGTAGTGGACCTCTACAATTCACTGCAGATACCGTACTGAAATGAAAACAATATACAGAGCGCACGAATGACTATCAGTTGTGAACAGAAGACAACACAACTACTGTACTGCGCTAAACGGCATGACAACAAACGGAGCGTCTTTATAAATTCATGAAGTAGTGTATCGAACCCAGTGGCTCTCTGAAAAAGTAAGCTTAGACCCGTATTGAAGTTCCCGACTTTCTCAGGCTTGTACTAACCCAGGATTACTTTTCAGACCATAAGTTATTAATCAAAATTGTTGTATTTCGACCCCTCTACAAACTCATAAAATTGTGCACAACATTTTGAATCATCCTGTATATTTGTATCACTTAATTATAATTATATAAGTTACGCATTTTTATTAATGCTACTTTTACACCTCTTAACAGACGATTGCCATTACATTCGTCTTCCTTATTCTTAGTTTAACCTCTCCCTTTTATGTTCTTTTACGTTCCTCGTGCCACCCGGACTTTATAGACAAGACCTGTAGAACATAATATTTAGACTTTGGATAACATATAGCCTATTGCCTGCTTATTTAACTACAGAATGACATGGAGGATCTCTCAATATGTGATACCAGTTCAATGGTAGCCACCTCCGAGAGAGGAGAATATCTAAACAGTCATGCAATTCGCTCCCACATTCATACTAAACATATAGTCGCAGAGAATGCAGCATGTTCATAATGTTTGCGTTCGTTTCATTTTCAACATCCGTCATTATGATTATATTTCCGAACACTCCAATAATCTCTCTTGGCTCCGCCGTAGTGACAGACGTAAATAACAGTCTCTTTCACTTATTTTCTAGCTTCTGAATTCCTACACTCCTAGCTATCTGACCACCAGATTTGAGAAGTTGTCTTCTTACCACAATATTGACACTAAGTCACAAGATAACAGTCTGCTAACAATCCCTTTCCATAGCACTTCCTCTTATTCAACTTCTTTCACAGTAGCCTCTGCCCGTTCCTGGAATTCCCTCCCTCAAGACATCAGGGGTGTCCGCACACTTGACACTTGTAAGTCAGGCATATACAATTATTTGAAGTCAAATAATTATTTTTTTCTGGAGAACTGAATTTACCCTGTCTTTGATATATTTTTTCTCATTTTTCTATTTTATACATTTTATATTCCATTCGTTAAATCTAGAGTAAATCAACATATATTGTAAACAATAATTATATTGTACATATACTATGTAATAATTGTTTTTATTTTAAATTAGGTGTAAGAATAGTTTTTTTTCTATTCTGGTTGAGTGGTAGGCCATACCTTAAGGCCTTAACTCTGCCAGTTAAAATAGAATTATTATTATTATTATTATTATTATTATTATTATTATTATTAATGTATATAATTAACACAATAAAAATAAAATATTCAAAACCATTCTACAGGGTATAGTCTTGTATGGAGCAGAGATATGGATATTAAACAGAATACATGTTAACTAAATGCACTGGAAATGGATTTCTGGAGAAGATCCACCAGAGTATCCACGAAAAATAAAATAAGAAACACATGAAATATGACGCCTTATGGAAGTGGAAAGAGAAAGTGTCGACACAATTGAAAAAAAGACTAGGATGGTACGGACATATACGAGGTGAATCATAAATATGGCTATACGTTTGATCGCGTTGTATGATGAAAATATTACCATTACAGGAAATATGAAATTACCGTTGGAAAGACAATTATTCGAATTACAACAGTGAAATAAAACAAAACAGTGTAGAACATATGTCATTAGTCAAAATGGCGTTGAATATGCAACAGCAAATTACAATTGCTGCATGGGAAATAACGTATGCTAATGATTGTGAGGCCGCTAGACGGGCAAGACGTGAGTTTAACGTAGCATTGCAGCTGTCGACTGTGGGAAAGTGGAGAAAACGACCGCTGGAAACGGGAAGGATGCAGAAAATCAAACCACCTGGAAGGCCTCGCATTAGAACTGATGCAGAAACAATAAAGAGAATTGTGGAGGCGTTCGACGCTAACCCAACTCGCCAAGCTGCACATGAGCTTCATATCAGTCAGTCGAGTGTGTGTCGTGTTTTGAAGCGTGAGACCGATTCGTGTCCACGAACTTAATGAAGACGAACCTGACAGGCGGATGTAATTTTGTGAATTTGTTGTAAGGGAATCAGCAAACGACGAACATTGGTACAGAAAATTGTACTTTTCTGATGAAGCTGTTAATCATGTGAACGGACGTGTTAATCGACACAATTGTCACTATTATGGTAAAGATAACCCTAATGTTATTGAAGAGACACGTTTAAGATGCGGCAAAGTCACTGTTTGGGCTATGATCGGATGGGAAGGACTGTTAGGAATGGGAATTTTGGATGAGACTGTTAATGGTGATCGGTGTAGTGATATCATTAGACAAATTGTCCTGCCGGTAATGCAAAGTGCTGAACATGAACAATGTTTATTCCAGCAGGATGATGCGCCTCCTCAGTATGCAATTGCGGTGAGGGAAATTTTGGATGATCTTTCGCAAAACAGGTGGGTGGGTCAGCCCGTTTCTCTGACCTCACAGCATGTGACTATTGGTTGTGGGGTTATTTGAAGGAGGTTTATGCCCGGAAACCTCAAAACTTCGACATGCTGAAATTAGTGTTTGCGGAAGAAATTAGAGCTATTCCTCTAAACATGTATCATAACGCAATGAATGACTTCCCAAAGCGTTGTCAATTATGCTTAGATGTAAACGGCGAACAGTTTGAAGCAATAAAGTGACTTGCTTAATGTTGTTGTAAGTGATTTGTTTTGTTTTGTTCTAATGTTGTAATTTGAAGGATTCCCTTTCAAATGATAACTTCATATTTCCTTTAATAATAATATTTTGGTCACAAAATGCGATCAAACGTATAGCCATATTTCTGAATCACACTGTACGTGGAATGAGAGAAGGAAGAATACCTAGGATTGTACAAGAATGGTAAATTAAGAAGAGAGGAGGAAGAGGACGATTTACTACTACCTGGATACAGAATGTGCATATGTCAGTGGAAAGATTTGCTGTAGTGGAGGATGATGTACAAGATAGAGACAAATGGCGGAACACAATAAACAGTGAAGAGTTCTGAAAAGTAATATCAAACTTTCTGTATTTTAGATGTCAATATTGTAAATTATTTTATATTTTGAAATAGTTTAACTGGAGATAAACCTCTGTATTGAGGAAAACTCTCTCATTAAAAATAATAATAATAATGATAATAACTATTATTATTATTATTTATTATTATCATCGTCATTATTATTATTATCATTATCGTCATTATTATTATCATTATCGTCATTATTATTATTATTATTATTATTATTATTATTATTATTATTATTATTATTATCATTATCGTCATTATTATCATTATCGTCATTATTATCGTCATTATTATTATTATTATTATTATTATTATTATTATTATTATTATTATTATTATTATTATTATTATTATAGTTTTAGAATAACTGAACGCGCCGAATTAAAATGGGCCAATGTAAGTTATAAGTTACAATAACATAACAGATTGAGCAGAAAAATCCGCACTTCTTTAAATGTTAAAAGGACACCATAAAATTGTAATTTAAACTCATAGAATAAGAAGAAAATTCTTGGAGAGAATAATTTATAGGTGAAACCAAGGTGGTAGGATAGCTGTTCTCCAGCACATAACATACGATAAGCGGAGTAAGGATTTACGTTTGTTTCTAGCAGAACAAGGAACTACTTCTAGCGAGACAAGTTATTGTGGACAGCACTCCACTCAAGTATACTCAAGCTGACCGAAACACCACTCACATACAAAACTTCCGCTCAACTTTAAATACCATAACATATTACTGTGGGTCACCTTCTAAAACTACTTTCATTTTAAAATTTTACATTTTCTTTCTGTTTCAAAGAATTTGTTCAGTTTCAAGAAGCATTACCCTCAAAAATATCAATGACCGTTTACTCCACAATGTATTATTCCGCTGATGACCAGATTATAATGGGACAAGATAAAGAAGATATAGAGTGTGTGATTCGTAAATTAGTAGATGGATTTGAAGTAGGGGGACTAAAAATAAATTATATTAAAACACAATATATGGTAATCAGAAGACCTACAAATAAATAATATGGTAATTAAATGTGTTTAAGAATGTAAATATCTTGGTTCTATAATGGGTAAATTTGGTACTTGTAAAAAAAAATATATTATTAACAGAGTAAATTGTGCAAGGAAGAGATTAAACCCCTGAATAGTTTTTTTATGGAATAAGAATCTGACCAGAACAACAATAAATTATACAAAAAATAATAGAACGTAATCATACATATGGGTTAGAAAGCTGCACATTGAATGAAAGGATGCAGAAAAGAGTATTGGCGGCATAAATGGATGGATTACGGGGAAGTAAGAGAATATCCAGGCTACAACATAATAGAAATACATATATTAGACAAGAAATGGATGCACAAGAGACTGTTGTCGATAGGATAATAAAGAGAGCTTTACAGTGGTGTGGACATATACAACGGATGTCGGAAGAATAGTGGCCCACATTGATGTTAGATTGGATGGTACCAGGCAGAAGGAATAGGGGGAGACGCAGAATAACATGGTATTAGGGAATGTATGATGCTATGATGAAGAGGGATATGGAAGAAGGATAATGGGAAGATAGGAATCTCTGCAAAGTAGGAAATAAGGCCAAACTGCTGTAAAGTGAAAAGCCAGTTTTAAATAAGTGTTCAAGAATCATTTTTCAATAAATCCTGCAGCAGTATGTCAATTTGAGTGACAAGACTACATTTTCACTATTTTTTATTTTGTCGGTCACAATGGATTATAATCGTCTCTGATTCTGAAGTTCTCGAGTTTAAACCTGACAGAGACGATGGATTTTTTCTGATATAATAAAATTTTAATATGGCTTATCTCTAGTAAAGCTGCAAACATGGCATGATGAGTGGAAGGAGAGGAGGCTTGTAAGTAATCTTATTATGAAACAGCGAATAAAAATGAACATAGGAGAAGAGATGTCAGAGGGAAGATAAATTGGAAGGGGGTACGGCAAGGGTGTCCTCTATCGCCCACTCTTTTCAACAAACCTGGAATATAGAATGAAGAACTGCTTCAGGAATAAGGGAGGCGTAAACATGGGAGGAAGAAGAATTAAGTGCCTAAGATTTGCTGATGATATGGCTTTGCTAGCAGAAGATGCAATGACACTGAGGAACATGCTGATGGAGCTGAATGACAAGTGTGAGGATTATGGGATAAAGATAAATATAAGTAAGACGAAGGCCATGATTATAGGAAGGATACCAAGGAAGGTAAACATGAGGATTAAAGGCGAGGCCATCGAGCAAGTGGAGAGCTTCAAATACTTGGGTTGTACTATCAGTAGTAACATGAACTGCGTTCAAGAAGTAAAGCAGAGGATAGCAATGGCAAAAGAAGCTTTTAACAAGAAGAGAAGCATTTTCTGCGGACCTTTGGCAAAATAATTACGAAAGATGCTAGTGAAGTGCTTTGTGTGGAGTGTAGCATTGTATAGTGCAGAGACTTGGACATTACGAACGAACAAGGAAAAGTGACTGGAAGCTTTTGAGATGTGGATATGGAGAAGGATGGAACCTATAAAATGGACTAAACAGAGTGGGTGAAGGAAGAACAATGATGGAATTCATGAAGAAGAGGAAAAGAAATTAGATTGGCCACTGGCTAAGAAGAAACAGCCTGCTGACGGATTCCCTAGAAAGGAATGGTCAACGGAAAGGAAGTTAGAGGCAAAAAAACGACATCAAATGATGGCCAATACTAAAATAAATGATTTGTATGCGGATACAAAAAGGAAAGCTGAGTTAAGGAAATATTAGAGAATGCTGAGTTTGCTGTGAAAGACCTGCTCTTGGGCAGAACACTATGTATGCATACTTCGGAAGGGACATAAACTCAGGGTCATATGTCGTAGATATACAGCGCGTAAAAGTATATCAAGCCTGAAATAAGAGGGCTCTAGGCTACATTTTTCTCCCCATTCACGGCCAGTTTTGAATCGCGACGCTACTTGTATGATTCGTTAAAGAGTGTCAAAGTAAAATACTACTACTACTACTACTACTACTACTACTACTACTACTACTACTACTACTACTACTACTACTACTACTACTACTACTACTACTACTACTACTACTACTACTACTAATAACAATAATAATTTGTTTATTTAGCTTAGCTCAACCATTCACCTTATAGGTACTTTTTTCATACCACACGCCATCCGGGCATTACAATGGCTACGTAGACTTCAAAATGGCATACGATTCAATTAAGAGGGAGAAGTTATGTAGTATCCTGCTGGAGTTCGGAATTCCTAAAAAGTTAGACTTATACGAATGTGCCTAAATGGCACAAAGAGTAGGGTGCGATTAGGCAAACAGTTTTCGGATACTTTTGAAATCCTCAATGGATTGAAGCACGGAGATACACTATCTCTTCTGCTATTTAATTTTGTACTAGAGCATGCCATCAAATCTTCAGAAAATGAAGAGGCCTACAGCTCAATGGAATTAATAAGTTGTTAGTTTATGCTGATGATTTAGTACTATTGGGCGATAACGAAGAGATACTGAAGGCCAACGCACACACGCAATTGAGTAAGAAATTGGGACTGGGAGTAAATATCAATAAAACTAAATATATGGTCACGTATAGAAATGCATTATACGAGGGGAAATTTTGGGGAGGTGGCTGAATTCAAATACCTAGGAACAATAATCACAAAAAGGAATGAGATGCACAAAGAAAATTAAACATAGGCTCAATTCTGGAAATGCGTGCTATTATGCATTACATATACTCGTATTATTGATGTCCAAACTCATTTAAAAAAAACGTTAAACTGAAAATATATAAAACTATTATTCTACAAGTTATATTATATGGATGCGAAACATGGACTCTTACTTTAAGGGAGGAAAGGAGATTACGGGTAGGCCTATTTGAGAATAAAGTTCATAGGAAAATGTTTGGACGAAAGAGAGATGATCGGAAGGGTGAATGAAGAAGGCTACTACATAACAGTGAACTACATGGTCTTTATAGGAAGCCAGATATAATAAGAACAGTTAAGTCTCGTAAACTTCGATTAACAGGGCATGTGGCACGAATGGGGAATGAAAGAAGTGCATGGAAGCTTCTTGTAGGAAAACCAGAGGGAAAACGCCCAGTTGGTAGACCAAGAATTAGGTGGGAGAATAACATTAACTATGATTTGTGAGAAGTAGATTACACAGGGAATGATTGGTAAACATTAGCTCAGGATAGGGATGTATGGAGAGCTTATGTCCGCGCTGCCATGAATCTACGGGTTTGATAGTGCCAGTGAGTTAGTTAGTTAGTTGACCTCGGAAGAGAGATGTCCATACCACCTTAATCATCTCTCTTCAATTGTCTGTAATACATTTCTTTCAACTTTAAAAATAATAACAATAATAATAATAATAATAGTAAAAATAATAATAGTAATAATAGTAATAATAATAATAATAATAATAATAATAATAATAATAATATATAATAATAATAATAGTACAAGTAATAGCGTAAAATTCGATTCAGCTGTTTTAATGTTGTTCTCTCCACTGAATACTTAGACTCCCAACTAATCTTTGTAGATAAGGAATATTTGGTCACTTTGAACTCAACTTCTCACTTTATTTTAAGGCATATCTCACATTTTTTGAAACATCAACATATAAATTTATCTCGTGTAATTATTCACGTACTGTAACAATAAATTGTGTTTTTCGGTTTTTTATTTCAATTTATGTAGGTGGCATAGAATAATCACAAAAAAACTGTAACTCTAACACAGATTGTCTATACACAGTAAAATCTAATAATAAGCACCGGGATTTAATTAATCTTACAATTCTTCCGTATATGACCTCTAATGTAATCTTCAATTTTTGTTCTGTGACTGAAGATACGACATTCAAATATGTTTCTTTCTACTTTATATTAACAAGAACGTATGTATGAAATTATATGTAAATTGTAAACAAGAAAATTACTTACAACTTGAAATGTGCAGAGATTGTAAAAGTACTACGGTCAGATTACGCAACTCATGTTTTCTAAAGCTGCTCTAAAGCTTTCTTTGCATTATAATTACTTGTTAATTATTATATCTTATAAAAGTTAGGTAAGCGTTTTATGTGCAGCCATTTACTTCGAATTAACATTCATAATCGTAGATAAAATGCAAAATAGACATGCAAATTTACAACATAAAAACACATACTTAGATAATTCCTGAACGATAATGGCGCGACATGATATGTTAAATAGTTACGTTCGCAAGGTTAATAGGTCACTCATTCTTATTTTAATAAAAGGATCAATATTATTCATTATTCCATTGCTATACTTTTTTTTTATAAATTTACGTATAAAAAGTGTTTAAAATATTTACGCCATAACTGATAATGCTGTAATAAATTAGTTACATGTCATATTAATCAGTTCTTGTAAACATGATTGCATGTTTTCCGACCTGTGATGTTGAAAAACATTTCTCCTTTTTGCATATGAGGAACTCATACTTCAAAATTATTCCAATGTTTGTTACACTATATCGTTTTATAAATGTTTGATCTTCAGATTCTACATAAAAGCCGAGAAGAGAGGAGACATTTTAGATATTTTTTTTTTTGTAGGCCCATGTTTTCCCTTTATAGAGATTTAGGCGCTCTCCCCCTACAGGGAAGAATTTGAACCATACTAATTTAGTTACACTCGTTTTCGTATAGATGTCATTTTTTAGTGGTCCGTGGTCAGCGTTCCGCCTCATACTGACATCTAGGAAACCAAGGTAGTACTAGGATGGGAAAATTCGGTAAATTTTGCTTAGAGGCCTTTTCATTCAGGTTTAAGGATTTTTTACGAGCCTGAAAATCTTCAGACTCTGGACCCACGGCTTAAAGTCCCTCCCGGAGAACTTGCTCCTTGGATTTTTCCATCCTAAAAAATCCATCGACCCCGGCCGGGTTTGAACCCGCGACCCTCGGGACCAGAGGCAAGGAACATAACCACTAGTCCACCGCGGCCGACATTTTAGATATATTCCAATTCAAATTCTACCCTCTTCAAAATAAAACTTTATGAATACATTTTAAGTGTATGGAGCCCCTATATATAGAGGTATGTGAATGACAAGGGTGTCGGCCGACCATGTCTAGCGCACTATCATGGGAGCAGATCAACGAAATGAAACGAAATGGATGAGGTGAGTATGGAGAAATGGTGGAATGAAATTGTGGGAGGGGAAAACGGGAGAAAACGGGAGAAAACGAGAGAAAACCCCGAGAAAACGAGCCCAAGCTCCGTTCCGTCCACCACGAAACCCACATAGAATGACTGAGATACGATTTCGAGACCCCAGCGGCGATTACAATTACTTGAAATGTAAAACTAATTTCAGTTACAACCGATTTTTCAGTAGTCTACAGTATCTAAATAGATATCAATGGGTGCATGTAAAAACAGTACATCTATGGCTACACATTCTAACAGTTCTGAGACATTATTTGAACTGATTGAAATTTATAATCCTGTTGGATACTGAATTACAGAAAACAGCCAGATCCTGGAATATCAAAACATGATACATATATTTTATATTCTTAGCATAGAAGCAGCAGAAATGAGATTTCTGAGAAGGCTGGCTGCAAACTTCTAGATAAAAGAAGTGAAGATATTGAAAATGAACTAAATATTTTAAAACTTTTAGATAAAATAAAATAATCTAAAAAAAACTAGAAAGAACATGTTCAAAGAATGAAAGATGATAGCATTCCAAATATTATACTTAATTACAAACTAAAAGGAGACAGGAATATTGGTAGACCGAAAAAGAAATGGATTCGACTTTTTGAATGAGAATCCATGAGACCGGAACAAGCCAAATGGGCTTAATCCGTGATTTTTGATGATGACGATATTCTTAGCACATTCGCTGCATTGTCCTAAACAAACACGTAAGACTATCACTTCTAGAAATCAAAACATAATAGATAATAGAGGCATTTTTGAAGATGCTAAGCAGATGCCTGGCATACAATATGAATGAGAAAGTCGAGTCAATAAATTACTTATAATCAATTGAGGTGGTGTTTACTTGATGAAAATCCATATTTATTAATTAAATAAAAATAAAACTTAGTTTTATTTGATTTTCATATGTATTAAAATATAATGCAGTATTATTGGCCGATAGGGAGGAGATACTAAAGGACAACACGCACACACTATTGAATAATACTAAGAAATTAGGACTGGAAGTAAATATCAATAAAACTAAATATATGGTCACACGTAGAAATTCATTATATAATGGAAATAGACAGCTAATGAATGACAAATGAGGGAAATTTTGAGTAAGTGGCTGAATTCAAATACCTAGGAACAATAATCACAAATAGTAATGAGATGCACAAAGAAATTAAACATAGGTTCAATTCTGGAAATGCGTGCTATTATGCATTACAGAGACTCTTGATGTCCCAACTCAATTCAAAAAACGTTAAACTGAAAATATATAAAACTATTATTCTACCAGTTATATTATATGGGTGCGAAACATGGACTCTTACTTTAAGGGAGGAAAGGAGATTACAAGTATTTGAGAATAAAGTACTTAGGAACATTTTTGGACCACAGAGAGATGAACATACAGGTGAATGGAGAAGACTCCATAACAATGAACTACATGGTCTTTATAGGAAGCCAGATATAATAAGAACAGTTAAGTCTCGTAGACTGCGATGGGCAGGACATGTTGCACGTATGGGGAATGAAAGACTTGCATGGAAGCTTCTTGTAGGAAAGCCAGAGGGAAAACGCCCAGTTGGTAGACCAAGAATGAGGTGGGAGAATAACATTAACTATGATTTGAGGGAAGTAGATTATACAGGGAATGATTGGAAAACATTAGCTCAGGATAGGGATGTATGGAGAGCTTATGTCCGCGCGGCCATGAACCTACGGGTTCGATACTGCCAGTGAGTAAGTAAGTAAGTATAATGCAGCGACAGCTGTTTCGGTACACTGTACATAATTCATAATTTGTTAACATGTGTGAAGAAGGTACAGTGTACCGAAACAGCTGTCACTGAATAATATGTTAATAAATATGAAAATTAATAAAACCAAGTTTTATTTTTATGTAATTAATACATTACTTATATTACAATTTAACGTTAAGTTAAACTCGTGAAATAAGATGTTGCTCCTTGCATAAAGTTAAGACTCGTAAACTTCGAGCACAGTAAACGGACGTGTGGAGACAGTTACTTATTTGTCGCCTTATATACTACTATGATCTCACTATATAAAAAAACTAAATATTTTTGTGAACTAGTGGTAACGTCGTTACCTCAGACTCAGTGGGTCCGGGTTATATCCCCAATTGGAACAAGTTATCTGAATGAGGTTTTCGGGATTTTGCTCCTCACTTCTAAGATAAATATCGGGAAAGGTTAAGGCCAAAATAGTCTCGGAACATCATCTAACATCACAATTATCCATATCATATCCGGCTTGTTTAGCTTGAATATATGAGTGAATGCTTGGTCTTGTCTCAAATTTTGATATTTTCCCAGAGGTGGTTCTGGTATTGATATGATCACTCATCTAATGAGGCCCTCCATGTCCTTTTATGAGTGTGATCAGGATTTTATAAATCTTCTCCCGACAGGCACCCTCTAAGGCCGGATGGCTTGGGGCATGTGAAATAACCTATAAAGGGAGAGGCAAAACTGAGAAAAGAAATATCGTTAGTGTGTGTTAATTTACGGAATATTTTGTGTCTATCGCTGAGCTCTAATGGTAATGTCGTTGCCTCAGACGCAGTGGACCAGAATTCGATTCCTGGTCGGAAAAGTTTCCTCTTTCGATGGGTTTCCCCTCAACTGTAAGACAAATGTCATGAAACACTGAAGCCCATATAATACCCAAAACCCATTTGATCATCTTGACCATCAATCATTTTTTTCGCCTTGTTTAGTATGAGTGAATGGCGTGTCTTGTCTTCAATGTACATATCGTATCGGAAGTGGCCTTGGCATAGAGCTGATCAGTCATCCAAGGAGACCTCTATGCCTTTGTATGATCAAAAACTATGTGTGATGTAGAGTTCAAAATCCGTTCTGACAGATCAGGTTACCTACAAAGAGAGCGGTTAAACAGGTTGAAAGAAAGTTTATAATTTTTAATCATTTGATTTGGCGCTTACTTGATGAAAATCTACATTTATTCAACGTTTTATATGATTTTCATATCTCTTATCTCTTATATGAAAATCATATAAAACTCTAAATTTTTCTTCTTCTTCCTTCCAAGTATTAGGCCAAGGCCTGTTACGATCCTATAGAAAATTGATCCTTATGGGGGTCCTCATCTAGGGGATATGTGGATGGCGACAACAAGGTGCCCAAGCTGAGCAAAACATTTCTTCCACTTACTTGTGTTCTGCACTCCTTTAACTTTACTATCTAACCTCTCTCGGTTAACACTTGTTTTTTCGACCCCGACGCTATTAGGGCATCCGAGTGCTAGGGAGTCTTTCCTTTCTTGTATTTCTTCTTTCCTTTATTTTCTTTTCTTCTCCAGAAAAGCCTGACCAGAGGCTATAAGATGGCAGCCCCATCACTGGTCTTGCCTTCCTTTGGCCAGCAACCAATCGAAGGAACTATTATTATGCTTTCAAGTCTTATACGAGAATTTTCCAAAACTCTAAATTAATATTTATAATTGTTATTTATTATATAAAAGTTATTATATGTCAAAGTTTTATATGATTTTCATAAATATCTATTTTATTTAACATTCGTGACAGCTGTTTCAATACATATTCGTCTGAAGAAGATGCAGTGTATTGTTACGCGTCGTATAGTGACGTTATAATAGCGCGAGGGGGGGGGATAGAGTGGAGGTCTCGAATTGGTCGGAGTGTATTTACGAATTGCCCACGCGAGTGAAAAGGACCGCATACGCATCGAAATATCTAGACACTAAATCTACAAACATCTCCCTCCTCTTTCAGGAAAGATCCATGGCCAGAGGCTTCTACAGTCCAAAGTATCTGGAACCTAAGCCTGGAAAATTCCTTACGCCTTTATAAATGGGACAAAGGCAGGAGGCCAGTCAGTCTTAGTTTAACGGCGATAGCAGTGACTTGAGTTGTGTACGAGAAATTGTGGTGAATTGATCCATCAGTACTGTGAAAATAATTGTGACCGAGATAAACATTTAAAGAAGATCATTGTGAGTGAAAATTGTAATAAAAGTTTATTGACAATTTGTGAAAATAATTAAAATGTTATGTGAGAATTTACAAACAATTGAGCATTCATTTATGCCGAAATTACAAAGAAAAATTCTGCCATCCTTTGTGACAGTATTGTAACAGCTGTTACGAATATTAAATTAAATTAATCTTTATGAAAAACATATAAAACTTTTGAGATTTTTATTTAGTAAATAGCTAATGCCCGGCGTGAGCAGCTACATCTAAATAAATGATAATGTGTTTTTGTATTTAGTTCAATAAGTAAAAGGAAAAATAAATATAAATTGATATCATTATTTTTAGATGCCCCGTGCTGATTATCCGGCGTTGCCCGGGATTCTATGCATTCCAATGAACTTGGCATAAATGAGTGAAAGACAATTTTGAGTTATCCATAAAAGAATACCCGCAGTGCGCTGCTAATGCTTGCCCGGGAATCTACTTATCCCGATCTTCTTGGCATCAATGAAAGACAAAAATGGTTATTGCGAGTTATCCTTAAGCTGTCGCGTACTTCTCTGCAGGGTTTGAGATATTCAATTCTGTGCATAATAATTGTGTGTATTTGTTATGGTTTGCGCAGGCCATTTAAGCTTACAAGAAGCGACATTTTTTTTCACCTTTTTTCACTAAAGAAAGTGACTTTTATGGGTAAACGGCTTGAGCATTAAAACTCTCTTATAATCTACAACCTTCCTGGGAAGGCCATTTAAGCTTACAAGACGCGACATTTTTTTCACATTTTTCACTACAGAAGGTGATTTTTAGGGGTGAAGGGCTTGAGCATTAAAACTCTCTTATAACCTATAATCTTCCACGGAAAATCCTGAACATTTTGCAAAAATTCCCCATGACAATCGGATGAATGGTGTGGCAGCACGTGTTTGCCGGGGAATCTACTTATCCCGATCTCCTTGGCATCAAAGAAAGAGAAAAACGACAATTGTGGGTTATCTGTAAAAGATAAACATATGCTGTAGCGGACTTTTTTGTAGAGCTGTTTGAGATATTCAATTCTATGTACATTATTTTTGTGTATTTGTTATGATTTAGACAGTGTAAGCCATTTAAGGGTAAAAACATTTTTTTTTCACGTTTTTCACTACAAAGGATGTTTTTTTAAGGGTGCAGGAGTTGAGTATCTCAGCTCTCTTATAGCCTATGTTCATCCCTGGATCTTCTTGTGAGCCCATGTTTCCCTTAACAGAGATTTAGGCGCTCTCCCCCTACAGGGAAGAATTTGAACCATACTAATTTAGTTACACTTGTTTTCGTATAGATGTCATTTGAATGGTCCGTGGTCAGCGTTCCGCCTCATACTGACATCTAGGAAACCAAGGTAGTACTAGGACGGGAAAATTCGGTAAATTTTGCTTAGAGGCCTTTTCATTCAGGCTTAGGGATCTTTTACGAGCCTGAAAATCTTCAGACTCGGGACCCACGGCTTAAAGTCCCTCCCGGAGGACTTGCTCCTTGGATTTTTCCATCCTAAAAAATCCATCGACCCCGGCCGGGTTTGAACCCGCGACCTTCGGGACCAGAGGAAAGGAGCATAACCACTAGTCCACCGCGGCCGATTCATCCCTGGAATCTCCTGAACATTTTGCAAAAGACTCCACCACAATCGGATCAACGGTATGGCCGCGCATAAAGTACGAACAAACAAACAAATATTCATTGTTATATATTAGATAAACAAAATTTAACCATATAAATTGATTAAGAAAGTTTATCTTCTGTTACGCTGATTTATAATTTCGAGCAACTTGTTGGGTTTGAAATTAACATAACAGTTAAATACCAGAAGCTACAGTAAATTCGCTATTATCTTTTGTCTGTGTTATCTGCAGTAAGTAATAGGGTAGTTAGTGCATTGCTGGGTCACTGACGTACTCTGCACTCTATAATTAAGTTTTTTTTTCGCTAACTCAGCACGGAATTTTGTAATTACGTTGCATCCTACCAATAATTAGTAACGTAAAGTGCTCACGCAGCTTCCATTGTGCGACTGTATTAAATTCCATCCACATATTTCTGATACGAGAATCTATATTGTTAACAATTTCACAAATTAGTTGACTATTTTTTACGAAATGAACGTCTGATCAATTAGGTAAATCCGCGGCATCTTCTGAGCTTCATTATTCATCTTCAAAGTGTCCAATATCCTATGTTAAAAAGAAACCGTTGGACTGTGTCATCACTGATTAAAATGAACATTGCATAAGGAGTGCAAATGGTGCTTTGACTAAAGAATTCTTCTTTCCTACAGTATACCGTAGACAAAATATGAAACATTTTTCCAAATTTCATCTCAACACAATTTATGACTGGCCATGGAAAATTTGAAACTTATTTTAGGAGATTTAATATTAACCCAGACAGTAATCATAATTTTAAATGTCAAGAATCAATGCAATCTGTAAAACATGTTTTATTTGATTGTCCTATATTCGAAAGACAACGATTCTTGTTAAATTTACTTTTTAACGATGATGAGGCTGGGGCAGTATTTTGGAGGGTGATTGTTAAATATCACTAGGGTTTCACTTTGATTTTATTGTGAATTTACTTGCCCTTCCTCGGTAGCTAGTCGGTTCCTGTTTCAGGGTGAGCGCTGAGACTCCTATCTATATAGGGTTGGGAAGGAGAGTTGCGTGGGAACAGACAATCACAAATTATTTGAATTATTTTATTTAATTAATCTTTGCCAATTTAAATGCACGTTACACAGTGAAAATAAAACTTTTCCGTCACTGGCCTTCGATATTTCGCTAATGAGGACTAGCAAATGACTTATGAGTTCGGGAGATTTTCCCTAAGTCCATAATCGTTGTTAAAATATATTTTTTTTTACTATACATTCAAGATCTTCTTTCTTCTAAGTGTCGAGTATAAGTGTCAGTGTCAGTGTATTAAATTTTGTCCTCATGAGTTCCGTATCGAAGTCAGGACCAATTATTCCCATATATGGTCTCTACCCTAACTCTGATTTCGATTGGTTAGAATATTTAATCACATGTCCTCCAAGGGGCGTAACTATTTTATTTAAACCACCACCTACCTTTGGATTTTATTCTCAAGGCTAGGGACCGTGTTTGCCAGCTTGGGCTTAACGCGATTGTAAATTTGGAGTCTGACATTTCTCCCAAACGTGAGTTTTGAAGCTAGACCCAGCTTAAACATTTCAGGTCTAATTTGAGGAGTTACATGTTTATGACCTCTTTTACTTAGGGTTTCAACCGCTTCTTGTGAGAACTATTTACCAACATGAAACTTAATTTATTTTTAACTATATTCTATTCCTTCATTATTTATTCATTTCTTATATTCATTAATCACTATTAGGGCCGTATCATATTCGTCTCACAATGCCTCTTGTTAAAACAAAAAAAAAATACTAACGTAAAGTTAAAAATATCTTTTTTTTTTTTTAACACAGCTCCCCTTAGAAGAGAAGTAATTAAATATGCTAATTACATCAAACCAAAATGTATTACATTATTACTTTTCCTACAAGTGCCATATATGGAAATGTTTTTATAAACACAAAATAGATTATATTATTGAACATATATCACCCTGGTTTACTTACAGTTTTCTGCATATTACCACTAGAACAACAACAAAAAGAAAATATGTACATTTAAAAACTCAATTTGCGATCGGTGGTTCACCTTACTTATTTTTTTTTTGATCAACAATTGTTTTTCTTATTTTAACCCTATGGTTAGTTTATCATATCCCATACATCTTCTCGTTTTTTTTTCACTTTATTATACGTTTGTTTGTTTTGATTACGTCACTTTTATTTCTCACACGCTCGGTAATTTAGCATAATACGTTTTCCATATATCACTCAGTTTATTATTGCAATGTCATGCACATTTTTTTATTTATATCATCCCTTTATATCGTTCGCACTTTCCATGGTTCACACTTTACATATTCACTGGAACTCACTTATTATAAACTAACATTCTTTTTATTCCAATTAGCTACTAATCTATTCTATTTGGGTCATTTATTTCTTTAATGAGACATAGATCTTAATGTTGCCGTAAACATATTTGCCCTCTTTTAATCACATGGTAAATTTACTAATTAGTTTCCTATGTAATTTTCGATGATTATCCTTTATAAATAAGTATATCGGTACTTAATAATAATCCTATATGTTTATAACCGCGATCTCAGTTTTCAGAACATTTCACGATTCATCATAATAGGCCTAATTCATTTGTAAATCTATCTCTTTTTTATTTATTTATTTATTTATTTTTTTTTAAATAGGCGCTCCCTTTAGCTGTGGTCATCGAAAATTTATTCTCAGCATGTTCACTGACTGATCTTCACAATACCTTGAAAAACTATTTATTCTTTATAGAACTCCTTTATTCATTATTCGCATATTATTTTTATTCAATCGATTAAGGTGGAAATTATCCTTATTTATTTACTTGTCGGTAACATAATATCACATTTCATACGCGCAGAACCGCCGTTGTATACAGAATTTTATATCATCGTAGCTCATATTCGTCAATTTCGTTTTTTGACGACAATTTATATTTCATTAGTAAAACAACTCGACAACACCGGTCGAATCAAAATCATGTCGCTCTATCTACCCTTAATAATTCTCGCTATCATATGAGCGAACGTTTATCATTTAAAAGGACGTAATATAAACGCCTCCTTCGGGCTTTGATCCTGTATTTATTCATTCTTTTACTTTGTCTACGCTATATATTTTTATCTGTCACCAATCATAACTTGTTAAGAGGACGATGCCTTAACCTCTTTCTTAAATTTTCGTATGCTTATAACGCTTCCATTTTATTCCTCAAGAATAATATTAGATTTTTAAGAACATTTGAATCATTATGAAATTGACTATAAAGTTATAATAGCACATGGTTATTTTTTTTTTAGAGTTTTGTTTAAACATTTATTTATTCATTTCACATCGTATTTGTGTAAGTAACTTGTTTTCGACAAATGAATTTCGTACCTGTGAAGGGTGTGCCTATTTCCGTCTCACTCGCACTCTTTCATCTTTTACAAACATTTTAAGTTTAGTGAACTGATTTTTATCTCTATTCTAGACTGGATTCAACGTTTTCTTAAATATTCCCACTGCGATCAGCTGTTCATTTCTTTGTAATTTTCACAATTTACTTATTATCATCGTCTCTGTTATTGTTCACGCTTTAGATTAAGGCAAATATACATGCTAATTATTTTATTATTTTTTTTTATAAAGCGGGGTGGCGCCTCTTGCTCCCTCTGTAAATTTAACTTTTCTTCCCCTGTTTTCGTCAACATTTATCTAGTCTCATTATGTTTTTTTAGCAAGTACAAATATAAGACCCTTTTAAACTATTTATCATTAACTGTTCCTAATAACTAATCTGATATATGTATGACCAACACTTCTTGCATTTATCATACTAATATTACCAGATATCGTTTTTTTGCTTACGTATTTTATTTAACTCTTTTGCATACCATGCAGATGCATATTAGCGTATGTAATGAACCATTTCCTTTTTTTTTTAACTGAGATATCAGCTGTGAACTCTTTATACGGCCTGAGGAGTTGTAAATGGAATACTCCCATCGTTTTATTTGGGTCGTCTAAATGATCGACTCGGAAAGTATGTGTACCAAATTGTTGGCTAACAATACCAGGTCCCTTCCAAATCGTGTTCATGGACATATTACCCAAAATCAAGTGGCGTGGGAAGCCCAGAAGAGAAAGGAAGGAGGAGGTAGGCCATGTATTGTTGCCCAGAAAAGACCTCCAGCCAATGGGCAAATAGAGTTAAAAAATCCCTTTAGGCATGAGCCAGTCAAATTTGGCAAACGCCTCTGCAATTAAAATCCTATTTATCGATAAGTTGTTACCGTAATGATGATACGCCCTACCAGGGCAATGCCCAATCAGAGGGCATATTAAAATAAATTGTAAGCCGGACAGAGAACTTTGCTGTATGTAGGCCAACAATTTTTGAGAAAAGATTATTATGTGAGAATCCGCAGGGGAGTCAAGGAGGCATGTGGTCTCCGAGTGCTGTTAAGTGTAAAGATTAGTATTACCGGACAACCGCGGTACATTATCTCGGTAGAAACATAAATCTACCCCATATAAAATTGGCTGTCGCGCTCGTCCCGCCACTACTTCTCCGCCGGGGCATCAAATAAACATAGTACGGAAAGTGTTATCTGAATAATAAAGAAGTGTGCCTACTCTTCTGTGTAAAGTGGCATTTGCATATGCATTAATGTAGAACTGTTCACATTTTCCTGGTGTCGCTCTCCTGTCAAATAATCCTCCGTTACACCTGAGATAAGAACCTTTTGCTCTCCGATAATAAGAACCCCTGAGAGCCTTAGTCCGGTGCCCCATTAATCCAAACTGTCCAGCAGTAGGGATCCCTCATCCTTAGCAAGGAAGGAGTGAACCCTGAAGCAGATTATCACGCTTCATAGGGGCCCTCCAAAGGGGTGCTACACAGTGGTGCTACAAGGCTTCTGCCTCAATGTGTGAAGTGAATTTTAAAAACCACAATTATTATAAAAAATTTATGAAATTCATAACACACATTCATAACAGTATGTAGTATTTTGCTAAGACACTTATAGACGATTTATGCAATTCATAACACTCATTCAAAACCATAAGTTAAAATTTATGTTTTACAATGTATAGTATAATATTGTCATAGTAAGCTAGAACCCTAACATGCTTTTGTGGCGAAATACGGTTTCAAAATATTTGGATATTCAATAATAATAATAATAATAATAATAATAATAATAATAATAATAATAATAATAATAATAAACATCCTATTATCGGCTGTTAAAGTATAATGATTATCGCCGGAACGTTAGTTACCATACCTTTTTTTTAATAAAATGAATCCATTAGTTAGAGTTTAAAAAATATGTATATATGAAAAGCAATCGATTTCTATATTGTAACCAACAACGCGAATTTCTAGACTATAATAAGGGTGATTTATCCAATTTCAATTTTAATATGTATTGAATAATATCCTAAAATTTCATTTTCCTAGGAATATGTACCTATGTTTGAGCCTTTCCCATGCATTCCCTGAAGTGGTCTCCGCCAAGAGCCACGAATTTACCACCGGAAAATTATAGAAATACCATTTTCATAGCATCAGTCACATTGCCCTATTACAGATACTGCTTCGAAGTAATATTTTTAAACTAAATTTTATTTGGTATGTTTCTTCTGACAAGAAATTAAACTGTTCTTTCAAAGTAGATACAAACAGATTCTATCGTCTTGAGCCATCTTTGAGTCAAGTTTATTATTCCTTGACGATATGTGTCTCTGGCTTTTATATGAATAATTCGTTGAGACCCTCTTCCTCAAATTCAATCTTTTCGAAATTTCACGCAAGAAATGGGCGAAATGATCCATGGATCGAAACACATGATAAATCTGAAGGTGTAAGATCAGGGCTGTATGATGGTTGTAGTAGTATTTCTATTCCTACCAATTTCTGACTTTTTGTCATGGTTGTTCATGCAGTATGTAGTGACCGGCCGGATTCGAACCGGCGAACCTCAAAATTGTAAGAACTCGTTCCACTTGTTGAGAATAACGATTAGCATAGACTTCACGCCCATTTTAACAAACTCCCAGTAAATCATACCTTCAAAATTCCACCAGACACAGAACTTTATTTTAAAAACCAACATTACTTATGATACAACCTAATAAAATACCATTATTCTGTGAATATTTAAGACAGTTTGACAACGTAGAAGATCAGTGAGCGCTTTGTCTGTAAAATATTGTTCTTAATTAAATCGAAGGATTTATGGAACTGCAAAAGGCAAGTCAGAAATATAATTTTAAATTTTCCGAACAAAAAAAAACAAAATAATATTTCATCATCATAGTACATTCACGAATTTAGGCCATTTGTTGGCCTGTTTCGGCCTCAAGAGAAACACCATCCAAAAGTCTTTTGAGTGGACGTCCTTGTTTTCTTCTTCCTGCAGGTTGATATCTTAACATTTGTTTGGGTTTTCAATTCCTTCTGGATTTTTTCGTGTTGAGACTTGAAAGTAGTTTTCAAGTTCCTTAGGACAGGTTACTGGCCCGACGCTAAGTAGTCCAGTGGTAGGGCTGCTACCTTTTAGTCTCTGGACAGACATTAGGAGACTGCATTTACTCAGTACCCGATGGAACGGTTATACCGCCGTGACTCGGTCCTCAGAGCCTCGTTTGTGAAAACGGGTTGTACCACGAGAAGGTGAGGATGAGAATTGGGTAGGAGAGGTTATACACACGTCACTACCCCTTACAAAATAATATTTTTTCAAGGAAAATATAACGTTCGCACAAAAATAGTACTACATGATACTCCTTTATAACAGGTCATAAATTTCAAATATTTAGTATGCGAGGTAACTCATAAATATACTAGTGATTTAAAAATAAACTCCCTCTTTTCCAACAGATACGCGGTACAACAAATAGAACGCTGATACGAAAAGTGACAAAGGAAACTCAAATTAAGTCATATGCGGCGACAGCACAAAAAAAATAATAGGGGATATTGGAAAGTAACCCAAGAATGCTAGAAATATCCCCTAATTTTTTGACCAGTTTAGTCATATGCGGCGACAGCACAAAAAAAATAATAGGGGATATTGGAAAGTAACCCAAGAATGCTAGAAATATCCCCTAATTTTTTGACCAGTTTAGTTCTACTACATGGATAAAAAATTCGAACTATGACATGAAATGACAATAACAAATTACAGCTACAAAAATTAGGTTTCTGAGATCAGCAAAGGGTTGTATTTGGTTAGATAAATTTAAAAAGAGGATATAAGAGAATAATTAAATGTAATATAATTACAGAAAGGATTCATCACTATATAGATCAAGGGATTGAACACCTGCAAAGAATGAACTGCAGTCGTATTCCTGGAATATTTTTTATTATAAACCTAAAGGAAGGAGAGATTTGGGAAGAACAAGGAAACGTTGGTTGAAGAATATATGAAGCCGGAACAGGCTTAAGAGCCTAATCCCTGATTGAAGAAGAAAACGAAGAAGAGAAGAAGGATTTATGGTGTAATTCCTGGCCACTTTTTTTAGCATCTCGGTTTCACCATTAGAGTAGCTAGAGTTGGAATAAAGGTCACTTTTTACTGGTAAGGAAATTAAATCAATAGAGAAAGGTGCGTGAAATGTTCCTAAGTTGAGCAAAGATAAAGGGATAGAAATACAAAAATGCCTTTCGTGAAAACTTTAAAAAATATATATGAATGTAAGTAAACTGTTGGATTTATGAAAATGTTATTTTACTTAAGAGAATCCAAGCGTTGACTAGAGAGAGGTACGAAACTGTTAACCCCTAAATAACTTAGCGTTGGGGCAGGTTTTATTGTGACCGCAGGATTACTGCGTGGTTGTGTATAAAGCTATGGCTAGTCACCCTCAATCCCAGTTTCGTAACCTCAAACTTCATTACACAATATCACATTACTTGAAATATTGTGTCTCAGCCCTCCAGTAGCACCTAGCATATTGATTAAACTTGTCCGATCTCATTATGTCAGGAGCTTTCGAACCATGATCCTCAAGATTATTAAATTTCACATGATCACACCAAAATCATTATTGTCAACAACTTCCAAACATTTCTAAATAGATGGATAAAAAGTGAATAGTAAAACTATTATACCAATATTTCATCTGCATTCAATTCACGGGCATATATATTTTTTTCAGGTAAACCTCCACTTATAATGGTCGGATTTCGCTGACTTTTTGGAGAATACTTTTTATCGTTTTATTTTAATTTCACATATTGAGTTTCGTTGCCAAAAAAATATAATTGCGACCGCAAGAGCAATTTTAAAATTTCGTTTAAGAAAAATTCCCATACCAATGGTTAAATTTTGCTGGTTAACGAATTCTACCTTTTTTTATTGCTATATACCTAGATGGCTCTGATAAAACAAAAATTATGTCCACTAAAGCGTTAACACACACATGTACGTATGTGTGTATATATATATATATATATATATATATATATATATATATATATATATATATATATATATAAACCAGAAATAATTAAAAGAAAAGTATTTAATCAATATCCAAAAGAAGAACTAAATTGGATTAATAAATATACTCCCGCTACATAAGTCACCAATTTGTCGAAATTGAGTTTGAGTTGCTATTAGATTCTCCATTGAAAGGACTATATTTTGGAATTGTGAAATAATTAAAAAAAAAAGTTTGGCATACAGGTTAGGAAGCTGGTAGTTTTAAAACTAAAAGTCAGTTTTCCAAAAGTGAATAGTTGCACCGGAAAGAGATCTAACTCACAAAAATTCGAAAGTTGAGTACTCATTGAATTAGTGATATATACGGAGAATATCACAGCATAGTGCATGTGAAACTATCCCCGCTCTCTTCCAGATCTGTTTATTTATTTTTAAAAGTTGGCATCCATGCTAATAGTGATCTATTTGTAGCAAAATGACTGATGAAGATAATTAAGTCATGAGTAGCAGTTTATGGGTTAGATCTGTTTTCAAGGTAAAAGTGACTTACATAACTTTTTCCCTGAACAATATATATATATATATATATATATATATATATATCCATCCATAGTAATTCTGCCCGAAGGCAGGTCCATAACTGCAATCATAGCATGTCTATGCTATGGATATGAAGGATGATGATGGCCATATGATTTCGGGGACCGTTTGGGCCTTAAAGTTTTCCTGACATTTGTCTTACAGGTGAGGAAAAACCCCGATAAAAACCTCACCCAGAAAAACTGCCCCGACCGGGGATCGAACCCGGGCCCGCTGTGTGACAAGGCAGCACGCTACCTCGAGACCACAGCGGTGGACATATATATATATATATGTGTGTGTGTGTGTGTTTTAACGTTACCAAATATATATTTATAATATTTGAAGAGAAAAATTATACGCTCAGACCGGGACTTGAACCCGGGACCCTTGGTTCTCTAGACCAAGTGCTCTACCAACTGAGCTACCTGAGCAAGTACCGATCTAAACGCAAATCTTTCTCTATATACATTGTAATTCCCGTCCACCAAATGCTGTGAAGCCATGCTTCTATCTTGCAAATGGCTGCTCCTTTTATTAAGAAGACATATTTGGGAATTATACATTACAGCCAGTACGGCTTTTTCTCAAGTTTTTTATTATTGATTTCGTACATCTCAATGATGGATAAATCATATTTGAAGAGAAAATTATACGCTCAGACCGGGACTTGAACCCGGGACCCTTGGTTCTCTAGACCAAGTGCTCTACCAACTGAGCTACCTGAGCAAGTACCGATCTAAACGCAAATCTTTCTCTATATACATTGTAATTCCCGTCCACCAAATGCTGTGAAGCCATGCTTCTATCTTGCAAATGGCTGCTCCTTTTATTAAGAAGACATATTTGGGAATTATACATTACAGCCAGTACGGCTTTTTCTCAAGTTTTTTATTATTGATTTCGTACATCTCAATGATGGATAAATCATATTTGAAGAGAAAAATTATACGCTCAGACCGGGACTTGAACCCGGGACCCTTGGTTCTCTAGACCAAGTGCTCTACCAACTGAGCTACCTGAGCAAGTACCGATCTAAACGCAAATCTTTCTCTATATACATTGTAATTCCCGTCCACCAAATGCTGTGAAGCC
This sequence comes from Diploptera punctata, assembly GCA_030220185.1. Classification (NCBI taxonomy): domain Eukaryota; kingdom Metazoa; phylum Arthropoda; class Insecta; order Blattodea; family Blaberidae; genus Diploptera; species Diploptera punctata. The sequence goes on from JASPKZ010008377.1 coordinate 1,435,428, forward strand.
ATGCTTCTATCTTGCAAATGGCTGCTCCTTTTATTAAGAAGACATATTTGGGAATTATACATTACAGCCAGTACGGCTTTTTCTCAAGTTTTTATTATTGATTTCGTACATCTCAATGATGGATAAATCATATTTGAAGAGAAAAATTATACGCTCAGACCGGGACTTGAACCCGGGACCCTTGGTTCTCTAGACCAAGTGCTCTACCAACTGAGCTACCTGAGCAAGTACCGATCTAAACGCAAATCTTTCTCTATATACATTGTAATTCCCGTCCACCAAATGCTGTGAAGCCATGCTTCTATCTTGCAAATGGCTGCTCCTTTTATTAAGAAGACATATTTGGGAATTATACATTACAGCCAGTACGGCTTTTTTCTCAAGTTTTTATTATTGATTTCGTACATCTCAATGATGGATAAATCATATTTGAAGAGAAAAATTATACGCTCAGACCGGGACTTGAACCCGGGACCTTGGTTCTCTAGACCAAGTGCTCTACCAACTGAGCTACCTGAGCAAGTACCGATCTAAACGCAAATCTTTCTCTATATACATTGTAATTCCCGTCCACCAAATGCTGTGAAGCCATGCTTCTATCTTGCAAATGGCTGCTCCTTTTATTAAGAAGACATATTTGGGAATTATACATTACAGCCAGTACGGCTTTTTTCTCAAGTTTTTATTATTGATTTCGTACATCTCAATGATGGATAAATCATATTTGAAGAGAAAAATTATACGCTCAGACCGGGACTTGAACCCGGGACCCTTGGTTCTCTAGACCAAGTGCTCTACCAACTGAGCTACCTGAGCAAGTACCGATCTAAACGCAAATCGTTCTCTATATACATTGTAATTCCCGTCCACCAAATGCTGTGAAGCCATGCTTCTATCTTGCAAATGGCTGCTCCTTTTATTAAGAAGACATATTTGGGAATTATACATTACAGCCAGTACGGCTTTTTCTCAAGTTTTTATTATTGATTTCGTACATCTCAATGATGGATAAATCATATTTGAAGAGAAAAATTATACGCTCAGACCGGGACTTGAACCCGGGACGGGAATTACAATGTATATAGAGAAAGATTTGCGTTTAGATCGGTACTTGCTCAGGTAGCTCAGTTGGTAGAGCACTTGGTCTAGAGAACCAAGGGTCCCGGGTTCAAGTCCCGGTCTGAGCGTATAATTTTTCTCTTCAAATATGATTTATCCATCATTGAGATGTACGAAATCAATAATAAAACTTGAGAAAAGCCGTACTGGCTGTAATGTATAATTCCCAAATATGTCTTCTTAATAAAAGGAGCAGCCATTTGCAAGATAGAAGCATGGCTTCACAGCATTTGGTGGACGGGAATTACAATGTATATAGAGAAAGATTTGCGTTTAGATCGGTACTTGCTCAGGTAGCTCAGTTGGTAGAGCACTTGGTCTAGAGAACCAAGGGTCCCGGGTTCAAGTCCCGGTCTGAGCGTATAATTTTTCTCTTCAAATATGATTTATCCATCATTGAGATGTACGAAATCAATAATAAAAACTTGAGAAAAAGCCGTACTGGCTGTAATGTATAATTCCCAAATATGTCTCTTAATAAAAGGAGCAGCCATTTGCAAGATAGAAGCATGGCTTCACAGCATTTGGTGGACGGGAATTACAATGTATATAGAGAAAGATTTGCGTTAGATCGGTACTTGCTCAGGTAGCTCAGTTGGTAGAGCACTTGGTCTAGAGAACCAAGGGTCCCGGGTTCAAGTCCCGGTCTGAGCGTATAATTTTTCTCTTCAAATATGATTTATCCATCATTGAGATGTACGAAATCAATAATAAAAACTTGAGAAAAAGCCGTACTGGCTGTAATGTATAATTCCCAAATATGTCTTCTTAATAAAAGGAGCAGCCATTTGCAAGATAGAAGCATGGCTTCACAGCATTTGGTGGACGGGAATTACAATGTATATAGAGAAAGATTTGCGTTTAGATCGGTACTTGCTCAGGTACTCATTTGGTAGAGCACTTGGTCTAGAGAACCAAGGGTCCCGGGTTCAAGTCCCGGTCTGAGCGTATAATTTTTCTCTTCAAATATGATTTATCCATCATTGAGATGTACGAAATCAATAATAAAAACTTGAGAAAAAGCCGTACTGGCTGTAATGTATAATTCCCAAATATGTCTTCTTAATAAAAGGAGCAGCCATTTGCAAGATAGAAGCATGGCTTCACAGCATTTGGTGGACGGGAATTACAATGTATATAGAGAAAGATTTGCGTTTAGATCGGTACTTGCTCAGGTAGCTCAGTTGGTAGAGCACTTGGTCTAGAGAACCAAGGGTCCCGGGTTCAAGTCCCGGTCTGAGCGTATAATTTTTCTCTTCAAATATGATTTATCCATCATTGAGATGTACGAAATCAATAATAAAAATATTTATAATGACTTTTATTATGATCGTGTAATATAGCTGTTCCTCCTTTAATTAACTTTTTGGGCGAAATTAGACTACGAAGTGTTGTTTTATTAGAATCAAACTTGGCATATATCAATCTAAAAGTTAGGTCAGGGTCGTTAATCAGCATGATATATATATATACACTGTTTAAAATAAATAGGGTGTAAATGAATTATACCGCACAAATTTAACTACGTATAGAGGGGTATTATATACGTAAGCATTTTGAGATAATGAACTGATGGTCTACGAATAAAAATGTCTAAGTTATGATTCAATTTGTAAAATGGTTGGCACGCTACTGATAATTTCAAATTAAAATGGAAAAAATATGGTACAGAGACTGTAACTTCCAACAAGTATGTGCCTTTAGCTCAATGGTTATAGCAGTCTTCTTACCAACGCAAACGTAAAATCGATGCATCACGTTCAAAACTACCTACAGTCTGTGTAGATTTTTCCCTGTCTTCCTTTATTATGTGCGTACTGTAAATTAGTCACGTAGATAGATTTACTTCTGGTTTAATTGTTTAATAATTATTTTACAGAATACGGTATTGTAATGTATAGAGTTACAAAACTATCTACGTACGTATTGTACAGAAAATTGTTTGAAAGGTTGTAATAATAACAACATACTGTAGAGTATAAGAGTTTTTGCAAATAAAATGTGTAATTGTACTCTGTAGTACTTATATTCTTGGATAATTATAGTGCAGTGATCACAAGAGTAGTAACATGAAGAGATACAGTGTATGTACACATGACATACATAATGTTATTGGGAAATAAAAAACAATACATTTGATTAAACCAAAAAATAAAGTAAAACACCTGCAGACTCATTACAAGAAATTGTTCAAATTGGCCACCTCCATTCTCACAACACAGACGACATCGGCGACTAAAGGATTCTTGTACCCCATTCAAGATACCAGGTGTCTCGCGGATTACATCACATGTTGCGATTATGCGTGCAACTAACAATCCATCTGTATCAACAAGGGTCGCATACACCAATGTTTTCAGATGTCCCCACATAAAAAATCAAGTGCACAGAGATCTGGAGAGCGAGGTGGTCACACTGTTGATGAACTACCTCTTCCTATATCCAAAGGCCAGGATACATCCAAATGATTTCGTACAACCCGGCAGAAATGGGGAGCAGCCTGATGTGAATAGGAACTTCTTCTAGCAATCTAGGTAGGACGTGCTCTAAAAATATATTATAAATGACCCAATTTAATCTCTGGGGAAGAAGGTGGCGGCCAATGATGTGATCAGAAATTTCGCCTACCTACACGTTCACCGAAAATCTCTGCTGGTGACCCCTCTCGAAGATGGCATGATCCCACGCATTACTGTTCTTACAGTTCAGAACCACCCCATCCGTATTAAATATTGCCTCATCAATTAATAACACCGAGGAAAAGAAGTGCGGTGACTGCAACAAAACCCAATTACAAAATTGTACCCGTTGAGCGAAGTCCACAGGCTGTAAGGCTTGTACTTTTTGCGGGTCTTCGTGCAGGACTTCCCATACACTTTGATGGTTCGTGCCCATTACACGTGGAACAGCACGAGTACTATTAGAAGGATCATCTTCCACCCTATGAAGAGCATTTTCTTCGAAGTCTGCAGTGCGGCGCGTAATTCTTTCACCAGCTTCTACTCTGTTTACCTTCCACGTCCCATGCACCCGCAAACGTCAATCCATACACTCTAAGATTGTTCGGTGAGGATGGCGTCCTAATGTCGGATACCCTTGCACCATTTACGCCAATAGACGGCCCCATAAATCAGATGCATTGTCGGCAAATTCAACGTTCAGATTATTAAATATGAAAATTGGTACCTGTAGGTCCGAGACTCAAGCGTCCCGCAACTAAATTATGAAAATGCAGAAGGTGTGAAACATTTTGGCAAGGCCTCCATTTATGAACTACTTAATGAAATTTAACAATTTAGTTGAGGACGACTGGCCTACCAGGTACCAATTTTATATTTAATATCTTTTTACATAACTTCAACAGTGCTTTAATATGAATTTTAAAAGTGTTGAAAGTTCAGCATAACTATAAAGATGTTCCATGATGCTTTCGTGTAATGCGACTGATACTGAAGTACCTTCTAATCAGATGTTAATGTAATAATCAATGTGGGAATAGGTAATTTGCGCATGCCTATAATGATCAAATATCAGTGTCAATATATCACAGTACACACACAGGGAAAGTAAAAAAAAAGGGAGAAGAAGAAGAAGAAGGAAAGAAAAAAGTGGCCTGCCGTGATTTGAACAATCAGTGTTCGAACTCAAATCTATCGCTTTAACCGTTAACTACATATATTCTGCGTTTTTCACTCTGAGCTGAGGCTCTCATTGTACCGATGATACTTTAACCAGTGCAGTGGCGTGCAATCATATGCTAAGTTCGATTTTTTAAGGAATTTGATAACCCAATATTTCAATAAACGTTGTTGATAAATTATTAGCAATCACGATATCGGAATCATTACCAAGATCTGAAGTTATTCTATATGTTTTTCTCTCCTACTTTGCTCTCCTATTGATTTATCTGTATTAATTTTCAATTACTTTGATTCCCTATAACTAGCCGATTTTCCCTCATAAAACATTGGTTCCCTATCTCAAATTATTTGTATAATACCCCTCTGTAAGCAGTTAAATTTCTGCGGTATAATTCATTTATACCCTGTATATATTAGTAGAATGGTCATGTAAGGGTTCAAGAACAGGACTAAAATTAACAGAATGAAGATATCTATATAATTTACGTTTTATCGACGATCAGATAATTATAACCCAGGATGGCGAAGATGCAAATTATATGTGTAATCAGTTGTCAACAACATATCAGATATGGGGTTTGAAAATCAACAAAAACAGAACAGGGTATTTAACAAATGACCCAGACTAATTATATATTGATGGGGTAAAGATAAAGAAGAGCGATAATTTCTGTTATTTGGGATCAATTATAGCGAAAGATGGGACATCAAATAAAGAAATAGCAAAAAAGGATTAGTATTGGAAGAAAACCCATAAGAATGTTTCAACTCTATATTATGGAGTAAAAACATCATTAACAGAATAAACTAATTTATAAATCCATACTAGGAAGTATGATGTTATATGGATCGGAAGTTTGGACAATGACACAAAAACATGTCAACAGAATATCTTCAGTTGAAATGGATTTTTTGGAGAAGAGCTGCCAGAAAATCTCGACTTGAAAAAATAGAAATACAAAAATTAGAAAATGGGTGAATGCAGAAAGAAATATAATGATTGAGATTGAACACAGAAGGCTAAAATGGTATGGACACTTAAGACGAATGCAGGACGGAAGACTACCAAAGGCCTCTATGAATGGAAAATTGTTCCTACTTTCAATTTAGGAACAGAAAATGAAGACCAAGAACAACCTGGAAGAACAACATTCAAAATTCAATGAGGAAATTTGGTGTAACAGATGAAGACATGGAGGACAGAGAACGATGGATAACTTTAATTAAGGGATATATATATATAAGATATATATAATGAATGATATGAAAAGAAAAATGCTTGCTTGAGTCGGGGTGTGAATCCGAGTCTCTAAACTCTGCACGTTTAGCGCTCTAACGACCTGAACTACCCAAGTATCCCAACATAAACATACATTTTTTTTTACATATGTAGTATTCTCAATTCACACAAGAGGTAGCGGAAAATCGTTCCGACTGACATCTAGTGGCCAACATAAGTGATAAGCAAATTTTTAAAGAGAATATTTACTTTATAGCAGTAATGCTTGTGTGTGTATATATATATATATATATATATATATATATATATATATATATATATAACAAACTAAATAAGTTTAATTATATAACAGGAACACTAAAAAGAACTTTGAAAATAAAGCCAGGAAAGACTCTATAATGAAATTATACAAGGCAATGGCAGTACGTATTATTACTTATGGTTCTGAAACACAACAATCTACCAGAATACAACCTGCTGAAATGAGATTCCTCAGATCAATAGCAGGGTATCAAAGAACAGACAAAAAACATCATCATCACTCCAGGGATTAGGCAATTGCCCGTTCCGACTTCATAATGCATCAGCCCAACGTCTTATAGGTCTTCCAACATCACGTCTTCCTCTTGCTTGATAACACTGGGGAACAGTGATTTTGGTGCCTTAATGTTTTCACCTATTTATGGGTATATTTGGGTCACTGATTCCAAAGATGATTTCAGTTTCGTCCTATCAGCTCTAGTTTTTGAGATAGAGTTTATTCAAATTATATACCAGTTCAAAAATACTGGTCCACATATACAACTATATTACTCGCATACAATTAAATACAAAAGAACAAATACTTTCTTTTTCATGAAACAACTGTATCTATATAACTACCATAATTTATTTACACATTAGTCTCGTTAGAATCATTAATTTTCCTCCATCAGGTCGCAGAATCCCCGTTTCTGTGATTTCCTCCGATGCAATGATCTTGGACATTCTCGGTGGATGCTCCAACAGTAGTCCGCCATCATATGTATATCCCACCGTCCACGATACCTTTCTTCCATTGTACTTAATTCCTGGTGAAAACGCTCACCCTGTTCCTCACTTACATCTCCAAGATTGTCTGGAAATCGATCCAAATGACTGTGTAGGTAGTGTAATTTGATGCTCATGTTACAACCTAGTGCACAAAAAGCAGTGAGCATATTCTCCACTAGTTCATCACTATTAGGAGACTTATAGTTTCCAAGGAAATTCTTCACTACCATACAGAACGAAGACCATGCGGCTGCTTCAGTATCATTCATTGAGTCTTGAAATTGATGGTCATTAATAAGTTGGCGGATTTGTGGTCCATCCAATATACCTGCTTTTATTTTTTCCTTACTCAGTGCAGGAAATTTTGTACATATGTAGCCAAAACATGTTCCATCTCTATTCAACGCCTTGATGAACTGTTTCATTAAACCAAGTTTAATATGCAGTGGTGGCAAGATGATGTTGTTTCTGTCAACCAAAGGTTCTGCAACGATGTTTTTTTTCTCCAACGGTCATGCTTTCTCTAAGAGGCCAATGCCTTCTCACCCAATGTTGATCTTTGGCTCTAGAGTCCCATAAACATATAAAGCATGGGTATTTGGTGTACCCACCTTGTTGTCCTAGAAGAAAATTCACCATCTTGAGATCGACACACATTACCCATTGGTGATCACGGTAAGAGATCTTCTCTAGCACTGTAGCTATTGTATTTGCAATTATAGCAGGATTTATTCAATGATATCCCCTATTTACAGGATTATCAATAAATCCTAAATGATTAAAAGTTCAGTTTAAGATTATATTTACAGGAGTAAATTTAACTTTTTTTCCTCAACACTTTCATTCGCTTTATAGGGAGCTTATCTTCTCAAATGCCTTTAACTTCATCTTGTTTAATAATTTCTAATTTTGCAGGATATAATTCATTAAAATCTTTTGATGGGGGTTGGAACGAATATTTTGGGGGCCAGGGGCTCTATAATAGTTTAATATTCTGTTGATTTTCACGCTTAGAAACTGAGTGACCAATTGGGATTGACCTGTATATGTTCCCATTATGCAAAAGAACACATTTTAGGCTGCGTTTGGAGCTATCTATAAATAACCGCCATTCACTTGGTGTGTATTTTCTTACACCCAGCTTCATTAACAGTCCTTCAACATTCATACAAAAAACAAATTGATTTTCTACTGTGAAGAATGGCAGGAAGTCTGTTTCTCTTTTGCGATAGACTGTGACCTTTGTTCCCGGTAACAGACATTGTTTCTCTGCCAGCCTGGAAGCTAACAACTCAGATGACTTCTTTGGAAGACTTAGATCCCTTATGAGGTCGTTCAGTTCCGCTTGACTAAAACCGGATGAAACTGATGAAGGTCCTGGGAAATCGCTGTCATTTCCCTCAGAATAGCTTTCAGTTGAATCATCCTCTTCTTCTGGTGACTCTGGAAGACTGGTAAAAATTGGAACAGGTATCTCCTCTGAATGTGGAACAGGGCGTCTTGCGGAGCGTAGATTGGGATATACCCATCTATTCCGGTTTTTGCTATTGATGCCCTTTACATTGACTGAACAAAAATAGCAGTCATCACTATGGTTAATTTGTTCTCGCCAGATCATTGGTTCCCCAAATTTCAAGCATTTCCGTTTCCCATTTGTCCATTGTCGTAGATGCTCTGTGCACGTTTTACATACAATGTGAGGTGCCCAAGGCTTATCTTGATCTCCCAGTTGTACTTTGAAATAGGCCAAATAAGCTCTTCTTACAAAGTCAGTTATAGGTTTTCTTTGTTGAGTGAATGTGTACTCCCCACAGATGAAACAAAACACATCAGGATTATTCACACATTTTCTTCGTGTTGAAGCCATGTCAGTCTAGAAAAAGGATAAACAATTGTCAAATTAGTAAAATTACATATGCAAACGGCAACAACAACATGAATATAACTTGGATTAAATCAATTAGTATTATGCAAACAATCGATTTACAATGGTGGTACATAAGAGCAGTATCATCAATATCTTGCAAACTAGAGCTGCTGCAACAAAATGGATGACATTTTTGGAATCAGCAGTGCCGAAATACCCAGAATCAGGTGAAAAATTTCAGGCACCAAGAAAAAAATATTTTTTTGTTCCCCAGTGTAATTTCTTGCTAACAATGGATATCTCTCCTTACTCATTCCGCCCATGTGATCAATCCATTTCTGTCTGTAATTCGTGACTTTATCCAATAAAGGCTGTACTTTCAATTATTCTCTTATATCCTCATTTCTTATTCTATTAAGTCTTGTACATCCTTTTACTTGTCTTAGGAACCTCATCTCTGCCGTCTGTATTCTATCCTTCTGTTTTTTCACTGGAGCCCAAGTTTCACATCCATACAATATTGTGGGAACCGCCATAACATTATACATTTTTATCTTGGTTTCTTTTCTAATATTATTTTTGAATGTTCTCTGTATTGTTCCACACACCGTCTGAAATTTATTTATTTTGGAGTCAATATCTCTTTCCACATTGTAGCCAACATCACAGCCCAAATATTTGAAACTAGACACCTGTTCTATACTTTGATTTTCTAAAATAATTTTGGATCTCACTGGATCTCTTCCTCTAAAAGCCATGGTCTTCGTTTTCCTTACAGAAATCTTTAGATCGTATAATTTACATAACACAGAAATAAGACAACTAAAAGTAGAGGAATTAAACGCAACAATAGACAAATACAGAACAAACTAGAAAGAACACTTGGCAAGGATGACTGAGAATAGAATAACAAAAGCAGCATACAGCTATTCACCACGAGGAAGAAGAAGTTTGGGAAGACCAAAAAAAAGATGGAAAGAGCAGCAATTTGGAGTCGGAACAGGCTAGTAAATAAGCCTAAACCGTGAAGAAGAAGAACAAGAAATATATATATATATATATTAATCCATGTTAATTTCTAAGATTGGTTGGAGAAAACCATCATTGATGAGAAAAATTCTCAAAATGAATGAATAACGTAAATTTTAGTTATGATAATTTTCGGTGTCTATTAAGTAGGATCGGCGAAGACCAAAAAAAGTTTTTAAACATTTTCTTCAATAGCTTCATTACTTTATAATTCGCTGCAATGTAAATAATTTTTTGCTGATAAAAACATTCAATACAAAATAAAAATTACCTCTCAAAATATTATCTTCACATAGGCATACTATATAAGCTTATAATTATTTTTCCTTTCACTTATTCAATTAAACATAAGAACATATTAATTTTATTTTTTCGGCGTAGCAGAGCACGCCGGGTATTAGCTAGAGTTTTATACAATTTGGTTTTTGTTTCATGTGTCGGATATTTTGAATATAAATGCTTTATTTTTTAAGAAATAACATTTCATAGCATTTTGTATTTTTTTTATTTATTGATTCCTGGATATTACTGTTTATATAGTCCATTTAAACAGGAGTCCATATTTTTTTAGTAATTGCAGTAAAGTAAATTTTACTGTTTGGGACTTACAGATATTAAGTGTTAATTCTAATAAAACCATCACAATCCTATTCAGTTAAATTGGTTTTCAATGCACCAAATGTGGGAATGCTAAATTGGAAAAAGAATACTTTATCTTGCCAGTTGAATGTGGCAACGCTAAATCGGAAAAAGAATAATTTATCTTGCCAGTTATTTACATGTTCCGGACCGCAAGGAAAACAAAATCATTAAAACTCTAGTTATTACATTATTATATAATTTGATGCAAATGTAAGTAATTTCTACTCATTTGTTATAAATATTCTTACTACAAAGTAACTAATATCTTTGTCGGTTAATTTTTCATCACACTTGCATAGTTGTGGAAGTTGGCTGGCCTGTCCTATCTTTAGGCCTATATACTTAGTAAGCTATAATGCGGTATATTTCATTTCCACGTTTAAGATTATAAAGGTTTTTTATCGCATCATTACTCTTCTAGTTTTCTTCCAACAGATAATTCCGACACCACGAAATGAGAAAACGTATTCCTTCATTTTATTAAACTGTGGTGAAGAAACGATACAAGTAACAAAATGAAGAGGGCTTTTAGTAAAATTATCTACGATTTATTCTGTTTTCTCACAAATAGGCATGTAGTCTACTCGTGTTTTACAGTTTTCCTCGTTCTAAAAAGCCCAGGTATTCAATTTTGTTTGCAGAATTTGTTCAGATCAGTATTTAGATAAAGGAGTGATCTTTGTTGTGATTATCATTATGGCTAAACGTTTATTTGGGCGCTAACGGGTTAACATTATACTACAATAGACAATCGTAAGAAACGAAATTATTTTTCTTTCACTAAATTAATTACACAATATAGATAATTTCTTAATATTTGCCATAAATGGCAATTTAATAAGAAACACTTCCGTTAAATTAGTAATACTACCATTAAAGGTAAAGTGATCCAATCGTTTGATATGTTTTAAACAAATCCTATGAATTTTCAAAATTATGTATAGACATAAGCAATATTAGAGAATCGAAATCAGACTTTTATAAAATAACGAGGTCCATACTTCAATTGGAAACAAACTGAAAATATTAAACACAGTAAGTCTGCTGAATAAAATTGTATACAGTGACAAATCGTATTTCAACATGTTTACTTAAACAATCCATGATCCGAACTTAATTTTAGTTGACTATTTAACTCATGTCGCAAATGGTAGTCAATGACCAATCACGTTTCAATGAATTCTGTTTTACACCAATGACAGTCGTGTTTCATCTCGCTGTTTATCGATTTCTCTTTATCAGCTCCTGCTTTTGTGATAAAGAAAGCTCATCCTTTTTTAATATTCTGAACAGGTTAGACCATTATTTTTCTCCAACAAATACATTGAATATAGCAAATAATGAATAGATTCAGTGATTTTACTGAGTTGTTTATTCAAAATATAAATGATTAACCTATAATGTTGTTTATAATAGTTTGATGTGTTTCATTATTTCTCCACTAGAGTGCATTCTTACAATATTGCGATCCTATTTGGCAATAAATAATATGATCGAGTTGCAGTGAATATACATAACCTCACATTTCTAATTTGTTTTCAAACATCGACGTTTACCTTAACTATATAAATATTTTAAACCACCGGTAACTATATTCAAATAATTATTTTTTTAGTAAAGAGCTTAATTTTATTCGTTAAATAAAACAAATGACACTATTGATTTCCAAATTCTCTAGATAAATTTGGAAATCACTCGTGGCATTACTTATGATAATGTTCTGGAAATTAATGATTTATTGAAAAGTATATTACTAGATCAGTAGTTGTTGAAAGATAAATTTTACTATCAAGAGATTCTGTACACTAAGATAAAAATATGAACTTGTGAAGGAGAGTAATAGAGGAGATAGTAGAAGACCTGATGGAGAACGCTTTCAGCAATGGACCGTAAAATTCTTTCTGTTTATGTGGACAAAACCTCCCCTACATCTCTGTTTAACCAATAACGCGTGTACTCTTGGCCAGCACAGTCAACATAGGATATAAAACCCATTTACACCCTCCTTAAATTTTTGCTTGTTGAATATAAAAAAATTAATTTCCAGGGCTATTCCAGCTTACATAGATGACATAATTTTCTGTTTCAGAAGAGCCAGTCTTATCAGTAAAAACATAAGTGATTTTGTACAGTGAAAAAGTGGTATAAAGAGCAAGTGCTGTTATACCTAAACTGTTGATAAAGTTTAAATTGGTTCCAGTTTTTAAAATAGGCTACACAACAATTCACTTAACAAATCATTCTGTATAACAATAATTATAATAGGAGACTAAGAATTTGTGTAAATATTAGATTACATAGATAGATCATCGGTTGATTAATGTATTTGACAACGTCCGATTTCTAATGGCCAATGTTGTCGGTCCATCCAATGTCCTGGTTGTAGATGTTTCTCCTTCATGTATAAATATACCCCCTGACTCCAGGAGGTTTTAGGTTTTCCTTTGCCTCGTCTTCCGTCAGGTTTCCATTCCAAAACACATTTTGGTAGCCGTTTCTCTTCCATTCGCTCGACATGTCCATACCATCTTAACTGCTGAGTTTTAATACAATCTAAAATAGTGTCTTCAATCTTCATTTTCTCCCTTATAACTGAGTTCTTCATTTTTTCTCTTCTTGAAATTGTTGCTGCCTTTCGTATAAAATTCATTTCCGTTGCCAAAAGATACTTATTTGTTTTTGTTGTTAATGGCAAAAGTTCTGCTCCATAAGTAATGATGCTTTTAACAATTGTATGATATATATTAATTTTATTCTTATTACTTACATTTTTATCCCACAATATTCCATTGAGGCAACAATCGCAAATTTCCTTTATTACTTATACTTCTTATTTCCTTTTCATAACTTTCATTTATTTTAATTCCTAAATGTGTGATATCACTGCAACATTGCATTATTTCTCCAGTCTCCAAAATTAAATTTTGTTCTGCTTCACTAATTCACATATATTTTGTTTTCTTCATGTTCAAAATTAATCCCCATTTATCATATTAGATTAACTAAATCGTTATTCTAACAAAGGATAATTATTGGATAATATTGATAATATTAATATTCAATATTTCATTATATTGTAGTTAAAAATAAATTCGTTACCTCAGTATTAACAATCCACAGAATCAGAGGTCCGGGGTTCGACTCCCAGTTAGAACGTAATTTTTCTTTCTAAAATAAAACTATATCCAATTCTGGAACATGTTAATTTAAAATGTAACATAAAAATAGTAGATTAACCCCTTAAAATTAATGTTTAAATTCTCAATTTAAAAAAAAATACTTCGAAAAGAAGTCGTCAGATGGCGTTTGTGATAGCGATGGCTATCGGCCATTGGACGAAAGGAGAATTAATGGTATAAGTAGAAAGAAATTTGATGTTCCTATCGGAAGTTCGAATGGCGTAACGTTACCGCACTAACGTACAGAGTCAGAGTACCGGGGTTCGACTCCCGGTTCGAACGTATTTTTTCTTTCCAAAAATAAGAATATAGGCCCTATCCAATTCTGGAACATGTTAATTTAAAAAATAACATCAAAATCCATATGTTGGATATATATGAAGATTTGTCTATTTGTCTAATGAAATAATCGAAAAGGCAACGGTGGCTACAGAGAAATTACTATCCATACATTTTAAGGAGAGTTATTGTTTTTTAAACAATGCCACCACGTTGTCAACTGACCAATTTCGAGAAAGAATTTAGTGCGGAAATATTCTCAAGTGACGGTTCTGCCCTTTGTAAAAAGACAATACAAATTCCAAAAGCATCTCTAATATATTTTCATGCTATTGTTAGCGTATGTTTATATTATTAACGTAAGACAGTCTTCTTCTTCTTCCTTCCAAGTATTAGGCCAAGGCCTGTTACGATCCTATAGAAAATTTTCCCTCCAGCGTTTCATAGGACGGCCCAGTGATCTTCGTCCTCTTGGTATATAATTATAAACAGCTTTGGGGATCCGATTTGAACTCATTCTTTCAAGATGGTGTTTCCAATTTAGTTGGTACTGTTTACGTAAGACTGTAAAAATTTATATTGTCCATTTTTTGTAAGAGCCTATTTTGAATTGTTAAGGGCCTAACATCCGGACTCTGATTATTACAGTGCGATCAGTATAGCACTGGACAGCAGATGCGGGGATTTCACTATACACTGCTGATGCACTCGCGGTGGGGAACGGACAGCGTAGGATCGCGGTGATACAACCACACACATTTTCGTAACTATTTTACAAATTGCCGTACTTACAAACTTTATTGAAGCAGGTGTTGGAACTTTTCACCTTCGTTGTCCATACATTTTTAAACCTCTTTTTAAAATGTGTTGTACATATTATGGACTGTTGAATTTTTACACCGGGTAATCCTGTTTCAAAACGTCTTCGTACTTGGCTGGCAGACTGAGTTAACGAACATTGTTCATCAATAAATACACGTTGTTCAGTAGAAAAATTATTTGCCATTATACAGTTTACACTTTACACTCATACACACGTGATTCACTTACACTTATGTTTTGATAAGATACAAATTTTAAAATTGAAATAACTTATACACACGTCATTCAGTTTACATTATAACACGTCATTCAGTTCACAAGGAAAAGCGATCAAGCACCTTATCTACTCGAGGTACACTATCTGACTGAGAACGCGTGGGATATACTCGTAAACTGCTGAGTCAGCGCACATTTCAAGTCCCGTGCCTGCACGTGTAAGCCTTCGTTATCGCACAGCACAAACCCCGCGTCTGCCGCCCACTACTATGCTGATCTCACTGTATAATGTAATGGGTTAATGACAAATGAATATTTTGAAGAAGTGGTGAAATTAAAATATCTAGGAATAATGTTAAATAGAAATGAGGTGCATAACATAGATTAAATGTAGAATCGTATGTTATGTACCAATGCACGGACTCTTCTATTCAAACTCCACTAAAAATGTTAAAACAAAATTGTAAAATACGGCTATTCTTCGAATTATACTATATGGATGCGATGTATGTACTATCAGAGAAGAATATTTGAGAATGAAGTGGTTAGGAAAAATTTTGGACGAACAGGCCGATAAATGAAAAACTACATAACAATCAGCTACATGGCCTTTATGTAATAAAAACGATCGAGTGTCGTAGATTCCGTTGGTCAGGATATGTGACATGAATAGGGCATCAAAGATGGGCATGGAAACCTCTTGTAGAAAATTAGAGGGAAAGCGCCCAGTACGTAGGCCAAAAATGAGATGTTAATCACGATTTGAGGGAGTTTAATTATTTAGGGAATTATTGAAAAAAATTACCTCAGCATACAAATGTATGGAGAACGTATTTCCGCGCGGCCATGAGTCTCCGGGTTCGATATTTCCACCGAGTTATTTGGATTAAGAAAAAAAGCATTATTTAAGAATAAATTAAAAGTAATGTAGCTTTTAGCAGTGAGAGGTAAATGGAAGATAGAAATAAAATTTGAAATTTAAATTATTAAAGGTAAAAGAAAGACATCTCACATTGATGTAGCTAAGGATTCGGATATATCCTTAGAGGGCACTTAAGATAATTTATTTTAGAATATTATCAATTAAGGGCCAATATCAATTTATTGGAGAATACTTCTTTAATATTTCGAGTATCACGAATTACCCAACTATTCAAATAATTGTATTACAACAACTGGTGTATTTCAATTCTTTATATTTGTAGGCGAATCTGTCATTTTCAGAGAAATATGAGTGACAAAACAATTTGATTACAATAAAGTAATTGTTTTATTTACTAAAATGAGACAAATTAATAGCAATTAAATTTAAAAGTAGGTGTCAGCAGCTAAACGTCGTGTTGGCAATTTAATAAGTTTAGATTGAAACAAACTAGGTCATATACTTCAATAACACACTAGTGTTGATTATAAATGTGGTAGTTAACGGGTAACCTGCTGAAATGAATAGCTTTGTTTATTTTTCCAGATATTTACTACAGGAAAACAATATTTCAATATTTTCCTAGAAAAATATAATCGCATAGCATTAATTTGTGTACAAAAATAACATCATACATCAACATAAAATATCTGAAATATAATTTATATCTAATAATGTGGGAGAAAATAATGCGCAAATGCTCCATAAAGCTCTCAGACCAGTTTGACACACCTGACATACGCCAACTAAATTTACTAACAAGGGAACATCACTCGATATCCACAAAATTTCAAAACAATTTATAGAATCGGAAGAGGAAATTGAAATGTGTATATATTTTTTTTAAATTATACTCTGCGATCCACATACGATTTTTTTGTAGTAAATGTATCCATTGTTATTTTCTTTTAGGTTCTGAATCTGAACATTTTATTTGAAAAGAAGAAACAAATGGAATAAAAAAATAAAAAACAAACATGGCTAATTTTAAATGTCTGGAATAGTGGTATTCACCGCTTCTAGATAATCATTGTCCGTCATTCAATGAGATACTGATATATTTGAATTAGAGTTGGTCATGATTTAAATCAAGTAATTTAATTATTGATTTCATCGTGATTTAAAACAGATATTTTTTATTTAAGGGTAGCCATGAGTGAATTTTGAGTGAAAATTGACCAAAACACACATTTTGTATTTTATCTCTCATAAAATTCTCCTAAGCTTTCCGTTCAAGAAAATATATAACTTATCGCTATTTCGCTATTATTAAAGCCCTGGCGGCCATTTTTAAACTCCCTCAGAACTTGTGGAAAGATTATACCAATATATCAAAAATTGGCATCAGATGTATTATTGGAGAGAGGCACAAAAGGAAAAACCCTAAATGGTAATGAGAGTCTCTACCATACAGTTTGGCACAAATATCCAAAATAAATATTTGTCTCAACACAGAAATTGGTACTGTGTGCATTAAAGCAGCCAGAAGAATGAAAAACTTTGTAGCCTTTTTTCTCGAAGTATATTTTTCAAGCGTATGCCCATTTAAAAAAAAGTTCCTTGCACTGCATTTTTGCCTTATTCAACTACAATGTTCAGCACGTATCTGTAAGAATACAAAGAACCAAAATTGCATTGGATTTTAATCATACTCAAAATGCTCATGAGTTCTGATTTTTTATATAGTCATATATATCTCGATTTCCGCCAATATGAAAAATCAGTTAAAAACATTTTTTTCTCTGAAGTATTAACAGCACAGAAAAATCCAATGCAAATTTAGAAACAATGAGTATAACGAATATCCTGACAAAATATTGGAACAAAATATTGAAAATTGTACTGCAAGAAACTTTTATAATTAATTAAAATAAAAAATGAGAAAAATAATATAACTTGCAAACTAAAATAACAAATCTCTTGACATTTATCATAAATATTACTCATGTTGGTAGACATCTGTGGTAAACATTTGAAAGAAATATCTCTGTTAGTTTCGGAGTTTCAAAATTCACTCGTGGCTATCCTTAAATTAGGTACTTTTTTTTAAAAATTTGTCAGTTTAATAAGGCATAAGTATCACAGCAGTTTCAAGTGCATGTTTGTAATGACCCATGTTGCGAAAGCCTGCAATTATAAATAAGAGAAAAGTATTAAACATATCTATGAAAATGAATTCAGAAGATTTATTACATACATTGAAACCCATTGTTGTATTCTTCGATTATATTCAAAATTACAATTGTACAATTGAAAATGTTGATTTTGAATCGCTCATTTGGAAATCACTAATTGATAAATAGAACATTTTTGCTGATGCTGAATTTATGCAAAAATACAATTCTAGATATAATCAAGCTGTAACTGAAGTCCATTTTTATTTTATTTGTAATGTTTCCTGTAATTTCTCTTACAGGTGAGGAAACCCCCTGGAAAAAAACTTCTTCCAATTGGTAATAGAACCCGAGTCCGCTGCATATGAGACACCGAGGCTACCCCGATACTACAGACCTTATGAAGGACAATTATTTTATTAAGAATTGAAGTTTTCTGATAATGATATTGATTATTTAAAACAAAGTTGTTATAAAAATTAATTTAATATTTATTTTTTATAAGTACAATTCCTTTAAACTTTCATATGTATAACTTACATTCCTAGCTTGAAATAAAATTCAGTGATGCAGAAGTTGGTAGTTTAAAGCATATACTTACATTGTAATAACATGCACAAGGATCCGCTTGAATTCTTGTTCTTTGTTACATATTCTGTTATAGAGAAAAAGGAATTCTGTTTTGCTGGTTTAGCTTAGAATTCCGATCATACCTGTTCTTCTGTTCCTCATGTAATTTTCCAATATTCCCGGCTTTTGTGAAATTGAAACATATATTGCAGAACTTTCCACTAGGATCCTCATGCCAATATTTGGGAGAGCATTCGCCAGCTGGTTTAGAGAGTAAGACATAGTCAGAACTACCGAAACCAATAAGCTGGATTAGAAAGGATTTTAGATGGAAGCAGGACTAGTCTGTAACTGGCACTGATCTCTTACTTTCAATTGTCAACTAGATTAAACTATCTCCAACTGATATAAATACACACTATATTTTTTCTACCTATTTAAGAGAATACTACATAAAAGTGAGCTATATGATATTTGTGGGAAACCAGATTTAATAAGAACATTTAGATATCGTAGATTGCAACGGGCAGGACATACTGCACGATTGGGGAATGAAATAGGGACATGGAAACTTGTAAGAAAACCAGATGGAAAGCGTCCAATGGGTATGCCAAGAATGAGGTGGGAAAATAACATTAACCATGGAAATGCATGCTATTATACGTTACAGAGAACCTTGACGTCCCAAGTGCTTTCAAAAAATGTTAAACTGAAAATATATAAAACCATTATTCTACCAGTTATATTATATGGATTCGAAACATGGTCTCTTACTTTAAAGAAAGAAAGGAGATTACGAGTATTTCAGAATAAGGTTCTTAAGAGGATTTTTGGACCAGAGAGAGATGAACAGACAGGTGAATGGAGAAGACTACATAACAATGAACTATATGGTCATTATGGAAAGCCAGATGTAACAAGAACAGTTAAGTCTCGTAGACTGCGATGAGCAAGACATATGGCACG
The DNA here is from genome assembly GCA_030220185.1 of Diploptera punctata. Lineage (NCBI taxonomy): Eukaryota > Metazoa > Arthropoda > Insecta > Blattodea > Blaberidae > Diploptera > Diploptera punctata. The sequence continues at coordinate 1,455,066 of JASPKZ010008377.1, forward strand.
AATGGGGAGTGAAAGACGTGCTTGGAAGCTTCTTGTAGGAAAACCAGAGGGAAAACGCCCAGTTGGTAGACCAAGAATGAGGTGGGAGAATAACATTAATCCATGATTTGAAGGAAATACATTATACAGGAAATGATTGGAAAATATTAGCTCAGGACTGGGATGTATGGAGAGCTTATGTCCGTGCGGCCATGAACCTACGGGTTAGATAGTGCCAGTGAGTTAGTTAGTTATGATTTTAGGGAAGTAATGGGGAATGAAAGAGAGACATGGAAACTTGTAGGGATAACCAGTGGGAAAGCGGCCAGAGTGAAGTACATTTAAATCTGACACGTGTAATTTCCAGAAATGGATAGACTCCCCGAATGAGTGATCAGTTTAATCCAGAACCTCATCTGAGATAATACAAATATTTAAGACGAAACACACAATTCATTCAAATATTCTTACTAAGCATTGCTAATATTATAATGATAATTATGATGGCTAGATTATTTTCGGAGACAATTTGTGTCAAAGGTTTCTGACATTGATTTTACACAATCAATGAAACCGGTAATCGAAACCAAGCCTGCTGCGTACGAGACAGCCGTTTTAAAAGGCAAGGCACAGAAACCAAAGCCAGAATCCAGCAATGGCAACCCATTGTGCGGAGAAGAATTACATCCCCGCATGAGTTAAGGACAAAGTGAAGTGAGCCGGGACGCGGCGCGGACTGCAGATAGAGAGGGTTTTCCAGTCTGCCAATACAGGAGTTCTATTACTTCCCTATATTTTAAATGAGAGATTTGGCGCTTGATTTTAGAGACTTGCTATTAAAAATGCAGTTTTTTTTGACACGGCCTTCGTACAGCATTTGAAAGAATTGATGGCGCACAGATAATTTTGAAGTCCCAGAACGAAGCTATTGCGCATGATCAGGGTTCAGCTACTTGGTTCACAAGTGCACAACTATTTGAGAACTAAAATCCGTTCTATTTCATTGTGTGTCATGCAAGGGAAAATAATTTCGCGCGTAAATAAATAAAACAAAGCGAAACAAATTAAAATAAATCAAACAAAAATAATTGAAACATGACTAGAAAAAATGACAGCGGGATCGAACACGCGACCCCATGCATGGGAAACAGGTGTTCACTCCACTAGATCATAACCGCCCCTGCTAGAAACAGTCTTTATGAAGCGATGCAGTAATCCAGGACTTACTCGTATATTGAAATTAGATATTAACTTGAATTAATTTAAATTAATCAGATGCATTTTGCATTAGTTGTGGAAATAAACAATCTTATTATGCCTTGTGTTTTGTAAACTAAGTAATGCGATGTTGCAATCGCTATTTTATTTTCTATATGACCTGTTTCCTTTAATTAATTTATTTCACCATACATACGAATGTATTTATTTAACGAAGCCTGGTAACATGTAGGCATTGTAAAAATTAACAACGTTATTTAAAAAATCTTCCTGACCGGGATCGAACCTGGGCCGGCGTCGTCACAAGAGAGCATCTTGCCGACTGCTCCACTGAAGAGAACGATACGAATACTATATGAGGAGAGACTCGCGCCTCCCGCTTTGTACTCAAAGGAGCCCACACATAAAACAACATACTGCTGTGAATCGCTCTTCAAAACTCTAACATTCCGTCATCAAGAGTTGCGCCATCATTTTTTTTTTCAAAGGCTGTACAACACAACGCTTCTCTGGAAGAAATTTCAAGGTAGATTTCGGCATGCATTAGTTGACAGTTCCGTTGTCAGACTCAACCTAAGATAATATAAGAGGAAAATACTCCTTTGAAATAACGTGTATTTAATGAATTGATTAGAGAAGAAAACTAGATATCAAAGAACTGTTTTTGCCCATCTGCAGTGTAGATAATGATAATGTAGGCTTTGAGGCATTAGCCTATAAAACGCAACGTGGATGTGACAGAAGGCAATGCGTTATATGTACGTATTCATGACGTATGCAGACGTAATATTGACTGATTTATGACGTCATCACATTCAGATGTTGATGCAGCGTGTCCGTGTAGTAAAATGACCTAAGTTGATAGTCATATCACGTCCAAACCATTTCCACCGAAGTCTCCAAGTTTGATTCCTCCCTCTCCCTCGTCGTTGGAGCGAAAATCTTTAATGCAATGGACCCCCCCCCCCAACAGATGCTTCTGTCATTCAACATTCCCATCATGTTCGTCCATTATGCGTGCGCCGTTATATGCCAATAACCTTACTTAATTTAATATTATCCAGAGAATCACTTTTACTTCCAAGTTAACTTTCCAGCACTTTAACTACAGCAGAATCAGGTTGCTATAAAATGGGTTCATCTCTTTTTAAACCTATTCGAAAAGTAAAAAAACGATAATGAGAAACAATGAACACAACTAATTCTCCCTTATAACCTGTTTTCATTGGTGGACATGGCCATGAAAGGTACAATAAAGCTATTATTTTTCTATTGGGAATGAGCCCATGTAGGACCACGCGATGTACTTAGATGCGTTTCCTTTGACTCCGTATTTCCCTTTTTTTTTTGTTTAGCGCTCATTTCTGTTAGAGGCTGAGTCAACCCAGTGTAATGATGCCACTAAAAGGTTGTGGGTCAGTTTAAAAATCCTGTCCTCATTGAGACTCGAACCCTCGACCTTCCCGCTGGTATTGTATTGCCTTAACTTATTATGCTAATTTATTTATTTATTACCTTAATTCTTGAGTAATTCCTGCCAATTTTAAGCCCTTCTTCACTTCACCAATAAATTTCATAGCATTCACTAGTGCTTTACCTCTATTTTCGTAGAATTTCATTATTTCTCTATTGTTATTATTATTTCTCTATTATTATTATTATTATTATTATTATTATTATTATTATTATTATTATTATTATTACCATTATTATTACCATTATTATTACCATTATTATTACCATTATTATTACCATTATTATTACCATATTATTACCCTTATTATTACCATTATTATTACCATTATTATTATTATTATTATTATTATTATTATTATTATTATTATTATTATATTTGTATAGGAGTTTGAAGATTAACATTATAAGTTAAAAAAGCTTTTGTCATAATATACTAAATGGGGTTCATTTTCCTTCGATTCTTTCTAATAGCAGTTATCTTCTTAATTTTTATGTAGAAATTGCTTTTTCTATTAATACGAAAAAATATGCTTACATGGCTGTAGAGGATCAAACACAATATTTAATATTGGGAGAAGGAATTGAAATTTGTATACTTTTGAAAATTATAGATAGGTTTCAGGAGTAATAATTGCCAAAGACGATAAAGAAGAATATGTAGTTAAAAGGAGGATATAATTGGGATGCGAACTATATTAATTTTCAATAGTATTCTTTGGAACAAAAAATTGGAAAAGAAAAGAAATCAAGAATCTTTGAAACAGTAGTAAGAAGCATGGCAATAAATGGGTCGGATACTTTGCTATTTAATGTTCACATAAATTCTACAATAGGACTATTTTCTGTGGAAATGTATTTTGAAGAATATCAGCGATAATATAAAAAAGACAAGAATACAAACAATATAACTGAAACTATAATGGGAGCAATTTTTTTTCTATTGGATTACATACAACAAAAATTATTACAATTGTATCCTCTTGCGAAAAGAATGACTGACGAAAGACTACCGAAGAAAGCTTCAAAAAAGTCTGCCACCCGAGAAGTTGAAGAGAGGAGGACGAGTATATTCAGTGGTACAGTCCTAACCTAACAAATCGATAGTACAAACCAGTTCTGTTCTGTGTCTTTCAAAATGCTACTATCTGTAGTAGTAATTTAGGCCTACTGGTGACATAAAATGCATTGTACCCCCACTGATCTGACTTCATGCCGTTTATGTATAAAACTAAGGGACCTAAAATCGTACACAAAATAGAGATACGCTCATACTGAGCACCTACAATTCATTTCAATAATGATTATAGAATGTTTGTTCTTTTCACTGTCAAGAAATTGATAGGTATGAAGAAGTCACTGTATTTTTTAAAGAAGACAAATTACAGTTATATTTTAAACCTGAAAGTGATTTTCTTAGACGTTCTTAGTTTCTGGCTTGAGGTCCATTTATTATCGAAAATCTGCTACAGTTTTATTATCCTTCTGAAGAATGATATGCTCATTAATTTTGCAGCGTTAACAATCTATTGATCTCGGTTGAGTTTGAGTGGTAGCAGTCTTTTATTTATCGACACTCTATAACAACTCATGTAATTGGCATCAAAATTCAAAGCGGAACGTGAAAGATACACAAATTCTGTTCAGAGAACCCTTATTTCTGGCTTAAGGTTATTTCTTGTGCCTGAAATCTAGGATATGGGATCCAAGGCTTTAATTTCCTTCTGAAGGGAATAATACTCAACATATTTACGCCTTGGAAAATCTAACGACCTTGGCAAGGTGTTTGAAACCAGAAGGGAGCGTGGTATCCATTCTTCCAACGCCCAGGTTTGAACTCGAGAATCTAATAATCTAAGAGTTGACATTTTACTCATTAGAGTACTGGTTCGACTGCAGTTAAAATTTCATTTTAAATACGTTTGTAAGATTACAGGCTTCATTATCTTATGAACCAACTTCTAGCTCATAAATTGCAATATGTTAAACGATAGCACTCAAGGAGGGGGTATATTTTTAATTCGATTTAGTTCATCTTTTGGGAATTGATTAAATATTTTCATTTTAAAGGAGGTCCTTGGTGTAGTAACATATTAAGACTCCCAGATTTCTGGACTATTTTGAATTCTCGATAAACTAGAAGAGCACAAATGCCGATTAAAAGAACATTTAGACAGAATGGACAATACAAGATTACCCAAAACGATCAACACCTACAAACCGCATGGAAAAAGATATTTGGGACGTTGTAGCGATTAATATGATAGGAGACATATAAACTAAGATACAACTCTAATATGCATGGATCTGAAACTAAAATGTTCCGAAATATATTAAATTGTTATTAAAATTAAATAAATCTATAAATAATGAAAATAGAATATATTACTAATATCGCTATAAAATATGTATGTGGAAAAGTAGAAATATATCCAGGTAAAAATTCCACGTACATTTGTCTAGAAGAAAATACTGTAAAACGCTACCTGCTATACAAATGACAAATAATAGAATAAAGAGGTATTGTCAGAACTCTACCTACTACCCAAGTTACAAATAATATAGGAACACAAAAAGGGTATTGTCAATAGAATATAACTAATTCCAATTAGCAGTCTATACAACTTGATAGCCTTTCACGATATCATATGAAAATTGTCTTAGGAGATTTTAATGCAAAAGTGGGGCGGGAAGATATATTCAAACCAACAATAGGCAAATTCAGTCTTCATGAAGATAGTAACGACAATGGCGTTAGATTAGTCACATTTGCCACATCGAAGAATCTCATTGTTAAGAGCACAACATTTCAGCATAAGGATATTCATAAATACACCTGGACGTCCCCAGATGGAGAAACTCGGAACCAGATAGATCATGTATTAGTGGATAAACGCTGGCACAGTAGCATCATTGATGTTAGATCAGTTAGAGGGACAGACTGCAATTCGGATCATCATCTGGTCAGAGTGAAAATCAGACAACGGCTATCGCTTATAAGAGGAACAAACGCTAAAGATGATTCTGTAAAATATGAATTAAAAAACTTGAAAAATGATGAAATGCGGCAAGAATATCAAATCAAAATTGCTAATAGATTTGAAGTACTGGAATCTTCAGATGACAATGTGGCAAACGAAGAAGTAACTGATATAAATAAAGAATGGGAGGCTATAAGAGATACTATTAAATTGTCAGCATCAGAAAGCATTGGTTGTTTAAAAAAGAGGCAAAACAAGAAATGGTTTGATGAGGAATGTGCCGACATTGTAAAGAAAAGAAAGCTAGCAAAAATGAAATGGTTACACGAGCCAAATGAGGTAAATTTAGAGCAATTGGGTAGTGTTAGACGGGAAACCACCAAGTTACTAAAGAGTAAAAAGAGGGAATATTTGAGAGAGAAGATTAATGATCTTGAAATGAATGCAAAAAATAGGAACATTAGAGAATTATATCAGGGAATTAGTATAGAGAAGAAAGGGTTTCAGGCTAGAACAAACATAATTCGGAATGAAAATGGGGATATGATTGCAGATTCTAGGAGTATATTAAATAGATGGAAAAGTTACTTTAATCAGCTATTAAATGTACATACAGAACAGGACATTGAGGAGGATAAGTTACAGACAGCAGAAATGCTAGTCGCAGAGCCAAGTGCATTAGAGGTTGAAATGGCAATTGAAAAATTGAAGATGTATAAAGCATCAGGTTCAGATGAGATCCCAGCAGAACTGATAAAATCAGGGGGAGAAAAATTGATGGACAAGATACGCTGGTTGCTTAGTATGATTTGGGAAAAAGAAGCTCTTCCAGATGAATGGAAGGAATCAATTATCGTACCAATTTATAAGAAAGGAGATAAAACTGATTGCAACAACTACAGGGGCATCTCATTACTTTCAACTTCGTACAAAATTCTAACAAATATATTAGTAAGCAGACTTACTCCCTATATTGATGACATTCTAGGAGATCATCAATGTGCATTTAGAAGAAACAGGTCTACAACAGATCAGATTTTTAGTATAAGACAGATTTTAGAAAAGAAATGGGAATATAATGGCACTGTACATCAACTATATGTAGACTTCAAAAAATCATATGATTCAATTAAGAGGGAGAAGTTATATAGTATCCTGCTGGAGTTCGGAATTCCTAAAAAGTTAGTTAGACTTATACGAATGTGTCTAAATGGCTCAAAGAGTAGGGTGCGTGTAGGCAAACAGTTTTCAGACACTTTTGAAATCCAGAATGGGTTTAAAGCAAGGAGATGCACTATCTCCTCTACTATTTAATTTTGTACTAGAGCATGCCATTAAATCTTTAGAGAATGAGGAAGGCTTACAACTCAATGGTATTAATAAGCTGTTAGTTTATGCTGATGATGTAGTACTACTGGCCGATAGCGAGGAGATACTAAAGGCCAACACGCACACACTATTGAGTAACACTAAGAAATTAGGACTGGAAGTAAATATCAGTAAAACTAAATATATGGTCACACGTAGAAATTCAGTATATAATGGAAATGGACAGCTAATGACAAATGAGGGAAATTTTGAGGAATTGGCTGAATTCAAATACCTAGGAACAATAATCACAAATAGGAATGAGATGCACAAAGAAATTAAACATAGGCTCAATTCTGGAAATGCATGCTATTATGCATTGCAGAGACTTTTGATGTCCCAACTCCTTTCAAAAAACGTTAAGCTGAAAATATATAAAACTATTATTCTACCAGTTATATTATATGGGTGCGAAACATGGACTCTTACTTTAAGGGAGGAAAGGAGATTACGAGTATTTGAGAATAAAGTTCTTAGGAAAATTTTTGGACCAAAGAGAGATGAACAGACGGGTGAATGGAGAAGACTACATAACAATGAACTACATGGTCTTTATAGGAAGCCAGATATAATAAGAACAGTTAAGTCTCGTAGACTGCGATGGGCAGGACATGTTGCGCGTATGGGGAATGAAAGACGTGCATGGAAACTTCTTGTAGGAAAGCCAGAAGGAAAACGCCCAGTTGGTAGACCAAGAATGAGGTGGGAGAACAACATTAACTATGATTTGAGGGAAGTAGATTATACAGGGAATGATTGGAAAGCATTAGCTCAGGATAGGGATGTATGGAGAGCTTATGTCCGCGCGGCCATGAACCTTCGGGTTCGATAGTGCCAGTGAGTTAGTTAGTTAGTTAGTTAGTTAGTTAGTTAGTTAGTCTATACAACTAATAAGAAATATTCATTCTTTAAGAAACTGAAAAACATTTATCTATTAAATATCAAAGAACCAATTTACCCAGTTCTTAGAAATGTTATACATACTAGTAAATAATATTATTGTAACATAAATATATATTCAATTGTAAGGAGTGGATTCGAGAAAAGTGGGAGGAGCCACCGCCTTTATAAGCGAGAACTTATATCAAAATACTATCACTCAATCACTCTCAGTGACTCTGTGTTCAGTGTTGGAACATCGTAGACCTGCAGACCGCGATCTCGATTCAGTTTAAATATTAGATTCGTCCGAGAAATAGCTAAATTTAAAGTTATAGTCCGTTAAGCATTTGGACTTTGAAAATATTCGATTCGAGCACGTGGACCTCTAAGTATTTCATCGACTCCACTCATAGATATAACTTTGTAACTGTATTATCAAAAGTGTATTTCTCCGTAAATAAACAGTTTCTTGGATTCGTTAAAATTGAGTGTACATTTGTACGTTGTTCTTTTGCTTATAAAGAGTTCATAACCATGAGATCTCTTACCTACCACCGAGCTCCGGTACAACGTCCAAGGAAACGATGGACTTGAGACCGGAACAGGTCGCATTGACCTAATCCTGGAAAGGAAGAAGAAGAAGAAGAAGAAAAGAAAAAGAAGAATAATAAGATTTCTGGACAATCCCTAGTCCTTGACACAGCTGTAGCCATGCAATCATACGTATTTGCAGTTCTTAGAACTTTATATTCTAGTGAAGTAAATTAAGGTTCGAGATATTACTTCAGTTGTCAGCTCTGTTGACGGCTGCCTTTACCTTCAGGACAAGCTAATAGTACTCGTTTTTGTTAGAGACTGAATCGACCCCAGATCCACAGTGCCACCAGAGTATTTAGGCCGGTTTATAAACTCCGATGCTACCGGGACTAAAACTACCGATCTTCTGGCTTTTAGTGTATTGTTTTAACCAATTACGCTATGACGTATCCAACTGCGCTGTGTTAGTACCTCTAAAACAGTACTCAATCAGAAGACAAACATTAAATCATCATCATTATCCAATGATATGGTATTTGCTCATTTCGACTTCATAATCCATCAGCCCAACGTTTTCTAGGTCTTCCGACATAGTCTTCGTCTTGCTTGATAATTTCTTGCTAACAATGGATATATCTCCTTACTCATTCCATTCATGTGATCAATCCACTTTTGTCTATAATTCGTGACAAGAATCAAAGTAAAATATTAAAATATACAGAGTGTTGCTGCAAAAAACACTGACAACGGATGTGAGGTAGTAAATTGACATATAATCATTTTTAATAAGGTACCAATGTCCGGAAATGATGCTTTTCACACTTTGACTAGTTAATTATGTCTCAAGATCAGTGTTACTTTGAAGTATTTTAGGACAACACCTCACAGGTATGGAACCTATGATACATGGCTTCACAAGGGAATGTGGCTACAACATGATGGAGTTCCAGCTCACTTCGATGTCAATGTGAGGAGACAATTGGATACCACGTATCCAGGTCGATGAATTGGCAGAGGGGGAACCAGCTCCAAGGCCTCCGAGATTATTTGATCTTAACCCTCTCGACTACTTTTTGTGGGGCGACATGAAACATTCTGTTTAACAGATTCCAGTATAGTCACGTACGGATCTTATAGCCTGAAACCGCACTGCTGCAGAGACAATTGAAACGAGGCCAGGCGCATGTGGACGTGTGCGCTAATCACTACACCGCTTATGTATGCTCTGCAATGAGATGAAGGTGGATATTTTTAAAACTTGATGTGACTGTGCCAGAACAGTGTTGTCAAATATTGAGTGTTGAAATCCAACTAACGGAACTCTTGAGAAGTTAGCTGCTCATAGCGTGAAAAGGCATCATTTCCGGGCATTGGTACTTTATAAAAACATTATTAACATATCTCAATATACTACCTCACATCCGTTGTGGGTGTTTTTTCTGCAACATCCTGTATATCTGGCGAGTACATATTTTAATGGTTTATTTTAGGAAGTAATATTTTGAGGTTCTTTTAATCAACTTTTTTTGAGTCTGGAAACACATTACCTCAATTTCATATTGATTTGTTCTCGAACATATTTCGATATAATATTCTATAGAATCTTCAGCTTGCCCATCCAGCATCGTGAGGCATTTGGGTAGTTACAATAAAAAGCGCTACAGGCCTGAAGATGATGTACAAGATTGTATCGAAACTTGTTCGAGAACAAATCAGCATTAAATTGAGGTAAGATGTTTCCTCCTCCTTCTTCTTCTTCTTCTTGTAAGCCCATGTTTCCCTTAACAGAGATTTAGGCGCTCTCCCCCTACAGGGAAGAATTTGAACCATACTAATTTAGTTACACTTGTTTTCGTATAGATGTCATTTCAATGGTCCGTGGTCAGCGCTCCGCCTCATACTGACATCTAGGAAACCAAGGTAGTACTTAGGACGGGAAAACTCGGTAAATTTTGCTTAGAGGCCTTTTTATTCAGGCTTAAGGATCTTTTACGAGCCTGGAAATCTTCAGACTCGGAGCCCACGGATTAAAGTCCCTCCCGAAGGAGTTGCTCCTTGGATTTTTCCATCCTAAAAAAATCCATCGACCCCGCCGGGTTGAACCCGCGACCCTCGGGACCAGAGGCAAGGAGCATAACCACTAGTCCACCGCGGCCGACAAGATGTTTACAGACTAAAAAAAAAACTTGACATATTTTAATATCTTACTTTGTGACTATGTACCTGGACGAAATTTTAGTATGAATTTTATCAGTATTTATAAGCTACGAAATTGAACTTTTAAGCACATTTGATAAGAGTTAACATTACGATGGAGTTTACCCTATGTATAAGCATGGAAGTTTGGAACACATCCTGTATTGTTAGAAACTCATCAGTATGCAAGTAAGTATTATGATGTTAGAGGTCTAAAGTTATGAAAAGGCCTAGAAAATCACCAGTTTCTTTTTGTAACGTATAATTAGGTCATTGTAGAGCAGGCCTAGAGGAGTTTAATTACTTCGCTTTATAGTTCAGCTCGACGTGTAGCAAAATAATTTAGCCTGTCCTCACAACTTTGACTCGCTTAACAACATCAATATCAACATTCTTGTTCTCATGTGTCAGCAACTCTCGCTTCGTTAACTCCACAATTGCATAAACAGTTTAATTGTAATTAACATTATCATTCAATTAAATTCCATTTTAAACCTGCACGTTTTCAAAATGAATTTATTTAATTTCGTAACTGCATATATGATTTAGTTAAATTGACTACTTTCACTCATGCCCCAAATGGTAGTCAATGACCAATAATAATAATAATAATAATAATGTTTTATTTATTCTGGCAGAGTTAAGGCCTTCTCTTCCACTCAATCAGCACAAATACAAATAAATATTTGTCAAATACAGATATACACTATACTAATTATAAACAGTTAAAGATATATTAAATGTAGCAATGTAAATTTCATGTACAAACAACATTTTATACGATAATAACAATAATAATAATAATAATAATAATAATAATTACAATAAAAATAATAATATAATAATGATAATTATATTAATAATAGTATAAATAGGATAAATTATACGAGAAACGCCAATTAATATATGTACCTTACACTGGGTAATGATGAAGTCGAGGTTAGAGCAAATATAAATTTAAATTTTACGTTTCAATAAATATTGTTTTACAACCAATGGCAGTCGTGTTTCACCTCGATTATTATCTATTTATCTTTATCAACTCCTGCTTTTGTGATAAAGAAACACCTCCTTTTTAATATTCTGAAGAGCTCAGAGCATTATTGTTCTCCAACAAATACATTGAATAAAGCAAGTAATAAAAACATTCCTTGATTTTACTGAGTTTACTAAAAAAATTAATTAATAACCTATAATGTTGATTATAATATACAGTTCGCTGTGCTTCATTATTTCTCCCCTAGGGCGCATTCTCATAATATTGTGATCCAGTTTGACAATAAATAATATGATCAAGTTGCAGTGAATATACATAACCTCACATTTGTGATTTTTCAAACATCGCCATTTTATATTAAATATATAAATATTTTAAAATACCGAAAACTATGTTTAAATTATGACTTGTGAATAAACAGCTTAATTTTATTCGTTAAACAGTCCTTCAAAATGCCACTCTTGATTTCCAAATCATCTAGATAAATTGGAAATCACTCGTGACATTACTTACGATAATAATTAATTCGTTATCCAAGTCAAAGTTATGTTCATTCAGGAATTCGTCGACGTTTCGATCTCCTGATGTGAGATCATTTTCAAACTCAGTTTTCAGTTATCAACCGTAATGGAAATTGATACGTCAAATGTAATTAAAAATCAACCCTTTTTGCAGATATAAATTTACTAAGTTACTTCAATACGCTAAAAGCAGAAACGTCGCGGGTTCGATTCCCGATGAAATCACCAGTTTTAAATTGGCCTAAACCCTCAGATTACGTCATGCCTCTGAGGCAAACCCCGGCCTCACACTGAAGTAAGTACCACAGTATGTTCTGGGGGAAGAAAGGCGGTCGTCACGCAAAACTTACAATCAAGCTATCTCATGCTGATTGTCTAGAAAGATGGCGGGAGCCTTAATCTGCTAAGGCCTCTATTGTATTACTAATTTTCCTTCTGAATCCGAGGTTCGGGGTTATAAATTCCGACGTGAAAATGCATTTTTAAAGGTATAAAAATCATGAATAGGCTTATGTTGTTTTGTACAGAGATTTACATTGCAACTTTTAACGTATTTTTAACTCTTTATAATTAGCATAATGTATAGATAATCGACACTGTACATGCTACATATAATTGTATTTGTGCTGGTTTGACGAAGACAAGGCTTTGTGATCTTAAATCTGCCAGAATAAAATAATTGACGTCGTCGCCGTCGCCACCACCGCCGCCGCCGCCGCCACCGCCGCCGCCGCCGCCGCCGCCGCCACCATTATTATTATTATTATTATTATTATTATTATTATTATTATTATTATTATTATTATTATTATTATTATTATTATTATTATTATTATTATTATTATTATTATTATTATTATTATTATTATTATTATTATTATTATTATTATTATTATTATTATTATATTATTATTATTATTATTATTATTATTATTATTATTATTATTATTATTATTATTATTATTATTATTATTATTATTATTATTATTATTATTATTATTATTATTATTATTATTATTATTATTATTATTATTATTATTATTATTATTATTATTATTATTATTATTATTATTATTATTATTATTATTATTATTATTATTATTATAACTCAGCCACGGCCGGTTCCAAGCCCGGATGAGAAAGGAGATGGGGAAGGAGCAACAACCTCGTTAAAAAAACAGAGTTCAGTTGGCTCCGACTGATAGTACTCTGTAAGGGCTCCTAGCCAGGGTTACGGTGAAGACCTCAACGGCAGAGTCGGCGCAGGAGTCCTTCAACACGGCGCGTCTGGCGGAAGAGGCAACCCTATCTCTAAGGGAAATAGAGAAACGCTGCCTTGCGGTGAAGAGGGATCTTCAAAGGCTATGGGAAGAAAACCCAGACAGAAATTTTCCTGGTCCTCCAGGTTGGGGGTTTATCCTGTGGGCCAGCTCCCCACACATTAAAACATAAAATGCTAAAAGACCAAATCAGTCAAAGCTGGACAGCAAAAAGTACGAAAGACAAAAAGCAACGTTTCATTGAAAGAATTGAGGAGAAGGAATTAAAGTGGTTAGGACACGTTTTAAGAATGGAAGATGAGCGATGGCCAAAGCAACTATATCAATGGCATCCGATGAGAAGGAGGAAGAGCAAAGTTAACATGGAAGGAAAACATGAAGACATTAATGCAAGCAAGAGGGCTAAGCATTGAAGATGCCCAAGATCGTAGGCTTTGGAGGTTTGGCACGGGAAGACGGCAGCAGCTGTAAAATCCGAAGCTAGATGTATAGATAATTATTTTATTATTATTATTATTATCATTATTTAGGAAGGGAAATAAAGGTATGGGTACAGTGTCACAGATTTAAGAGACGTAAATGAACCTCAAGTCTGAAATAAGAAGCCTCTGAACAACATTTTTCGGTCTTTTCTCACCCAGATTTGATATGCGACGCTAATGACCTGGATTGTTAAAGAGCGTCGTTAAATAAAACACTAACTATTAATTTCGTTATATTCTTTAAAAACCAAATTTCAAAATTATCCAATTTTCACTGATGTTCTTCGTGAATTATGATACATGACCAGTTCTTATCTGATCAGCCTAAATGTTCGATACGGCAAGGGAACCCTACGTTCCTAAATCGCTTCACAATAAAACCATGGTACACATTTTAATGAGACAGAAAATGTATCTTTTTTAAATATTCAATTGTCTCCTACATTAAATAAATTCCGTTTATCTTGTCTACTATTAGATTTGTACTGTCTTGAATTTAAAGTCTGCATAAATTAGCAATTTTAAAGTACCTCGAAAATAGCATTACTACTATGTACAAGAAATTATCTTAATTGAGCATCTACCGTAAATGAATACCAGACGCTTGTTCTGGGGGTAAAGAGGCCATCACGTAGGGCTGACAACCCGGTTCACAAAGTATCGATTGTTTATAAACAGTGTAATCCTTAACATCCTACCACATCAAGAGTCTTCTATGGCCTGTAGTGGGATCACTTTACCTTTACCATTCTGTTAATATTGGAATATTATAAAATAATTTCAATTGTTGCATAGCATTTCATAACTTAAATGATTATAAAAATATAATTATAGGTACCATAGTTATTTATTTAACTACCCTATTGTATCATGCACCATTATCCATGGAATTTTAAAAAATATCATAAAAGTGCGGGCAAATTTTGCTCAGTCTTTCAGGCTTGAAGTTTTCTTACGAGTTACACATCCATGGCATGGGATCCATTGTTTTATTTCCTTTCCAAAACGAAGTCATATACTAGAGTCCTCGAATTGCTAATCCAGGGGGATCATAATACGAAACCACTGATATCGACTTCAATATATGAAAGGGTTATCAATAAAAAATATAGGCCTACAATGCAGTTTCTACCTATGGGAAATATAACAAGGCATTTTTCAGCTATATAACAGAATTAAAAGCGTTCAGAAATGCGAAATAAAATTAATATTGGCAATCACAAATATTCATCATTATCGTCACAGTCAATGTAGGACCATAACCTCCTAATAAATAGACGCCATTCTTCTCTATCCTCAGCCTTTTTCTCCATATTCTGACTCCCATTTTTACACGCTTTATATTAGATTGACCTGTATCTGTCCATCTATCTATGTAACGGAATCTGTCAACACGATTTTCACCCACTTAAAAACATTGGATCGACTTGAAACTTTGTATACGTGTAAAGGACCAATGACAATACAATAATTTCATTTGTTTCTAAAATCCGGGCCAGAATCATCAGAAAATCAAAAAATAAATAAAAACCGGTATAATAGGTTGCGGACTTATAGACTTTTAGCCAATCGTTGTAAGAGCTCAGTGGGTGGACTGTAGTGGTACATAATTCCACTAATCAATAGGTCGCTGGTTCAAATACGGCCCGGAGGATTTTTTAGAAGAGTATTAAGCAATTACATTTTAATGGGACTCTGGTTTATGACAATCAATTAAACTATAAATTAAAAAATAAACAATAGTTTAAAAAACTAAAACAATACGATTTATTAGAAAACCGAACTAAAAAATAAAAAATAATTTTAATTTCCAATACGCATGGGATAAAATTAAAGTGGTCAATAAAAAAATCATCTCCAACACATCTAGAATAAAACTAGAGTTATCTACAAAAATAATAATTTTACATCATAAGCGTGGGGTGGTTTTTACGTTTTCTTCTTAGAGACTTTACTTTTACCAATATCTGTTTATTATCAAATATATTATTTGATATAGAGCACCCCACGCTTTTGATGGTAAAATTATTTTTTTGTAGATAACAAGTTTTATTCTAGATGTGTTGAAGATGATTTATTTTGTTGTTCACCACTTCAATTTTATCCCATGCGTGTTGGAAATTAAAATTATTTTTCATTTTTTAGTTCGGTTTTCTAATAAAACGTGTTGTTTTAGTTTTTTTAAACTATTATATTTTTTTAATCCTCCTCCAGTAAGTCCAACAATCTCAATCCTGTACTACCCACAATTTTTTCCCTAGTTTATCTTCCAATATCCTCATAATATTTATATTTCCATCCATTGTATATACTTCTCCTAACCATCGCATCCTTTTATGTTAATGGTTGATATTATATTAGGATAATTAAACAAGTATAGCTTCTGTAATTGTATGTGACTTCTGACTTCCAAACAATTAAAACGTGTGTAACAGCCCTTTTCGGTTTTATTATCGAAAATACACATCAAGATTTATAAAAATCCATTACCCCATCAACCGCCAAGTGGTTCCTTTTCATTATTAGGCACAAATATGTATGTCCGAAGCATTATACCAGTTTACTTTTATTGTTGATATTATATTAGGCTAATATAACAAGTGTAGATTTCTTAATTTTTGTGTGACTTCTATTTTAATATTTTCTCCATATTTTTTTAGGAAAATTCGTTTTCCCATGTGCATAAAATTTGTTAACTCATCTCTGTTAAAATGCTCGTCTCATCACCATAAATTACATTAGCCATAAGGACAATTTTATATAAGTATATATTTTCTCGATTTTTTAAATTTCAATATCGGAATCAACGAATAATAGTATATACTTAATTTAGTAGATCTTGATTTTATCTCTAAATCCACCAGAATGTCGTCATTTATAAGGGAGCCTGAATGTGTAAATCTATTTACATTTTCATTTTACATTCTATTCATTTTATTCTTTATTTATGTGTCCATGTGGCGGCTACGTGGCGTAAGCGGTTAGACGCTCGCCTCTCACCGCTAGGGTTCGGAGATCGAGACTCGGTCACTCCATGTGGGTTTCGTGGTGGACGAAACGCAGCTTGGGTACATTTTTCTCGGGGTTTTCTTCCGTTTTCCCCTGCCACAATTGCATACCACCATTTCTCCATACTGATCTAATCCATTTCATTTCGTTCATCTGCCCCCGTGATGATGCGTCAGGCGTGGTCGGCCGGCACCCTTATCATTTACAGGGGCTTCACCTCATTTCATCCCTCAACCCAACCCTGAGTTGGACACGAGTTGAGGATATATTTACGTGTCCATCTCCCATTGGTTGTAGCTGCAGTCATATAGTATTGTGACGCATCATAATAGCAGCGTTTAAAGGCGAGACTAATTGATCTCGCATTAGTGGAAATATACTCGTAAGTCGTTGACTCACCAGTTGAAAGACCCGAGTAGATAACCAATGCGTCTGGACTTCTGTTCCGGAGATTTCTCTAAGCCTCTATCCTCCCTATCGGGAAGGTTCGATGCTAGAAGCTTCCGTACTGGAAGAGTCTCGACTGAAATCCGAGAAATTTCCCTCCCCGACCTATATAAACTGCACCGAGGGAGCGAGAGAGTGAGTTGTGTTCTGACAGCGATACAGTGAACTGTGGCCAGAAGAAACCGTGGAAAGTGAAAGCGTTAGAGATAGTGCAAATAATTGTGTGATAGATAAACTTTAAAAACTATTATTTTTGCAGCAATTTGTGAGTGAAATTTCACTGAGAGTTCATAAAATTAAATAAAGTTATGGAGTGTTACGCAATCATTTGTGTTGATACATTAAGCGAAGACAACGTAAAAACGACTACACGGCAGCCTGCTACAATACGTTTTGTGTTATTTTCTCAGTCAAAAATATTAGTGAACATTATTGCGGAGAAAGTAAAGTAGATAATGGATTAACTACATATATTCGTTTAAAAGTTGCAATGCAAGTTTTACCGTACATGATCTGCGATCTGGGCACTTTACTATGACCCTTTACGTGACGAAAACATTCATACACGTTAAATAAAGGAGTTATCTCGCAATAACCTACCTTTGATGCATAAATTTCAGTAAAAAAGCCATTATGTTGCACGATTTCTGCAGAAATGGTAAAGTGACCAAAACAACACATGCAGCGTTCTTTTCATTTCGAAACGTGAAATATTTCCTCTCCACTTAAAGTTTTTTTTTTCGATTTTATTTTATACACTTTTTTATATGTCGCTAAGCTTTTCAAGAGCTTGTACTTTTCGATTTCCATCAGAGTTCGATTCAAATCAATTTTACCACTAGAACAAATTCACACATATTCAGGTACATACAATAAAGCGGGAGTTAAAATTCGAGTAGAAGCTCTCACAAGCGCGTGTTATTTAATCAATGAACACTGTTATCAAGTGTCCAGTGCACCGGAGAAAATTGAGACCACTCGCCAATGTAGTTGTTTAGATTAACAAGACGTAAATATATATATATACCGAGATTAAATCATTCGCTTTCATTTTCACACAAGTGTTATTCAAGTTTATATCCTCACAATATACAATCCATCTGACTGTACAAGTACGTCATTCTATCACTATTTTTACCATACTTTTAAGCTCTCCTTTGTATGTTTACGTTCTCCACGCCACAAGGGCCTTATAGAGACACGACCTGTCGGGAGAGAATTTAAAACTATGGATCACACATATTTTTAAACACTGTCTTATCATCAATTTCCCAACTCAGGATCACAAAATCGAAATAAATGGGTAGACTTTTAATTAATATCTTACATATGTAATTAACATTAATAAGATTCATGATCAAGTTCCGTTGAGGCATTATTCAAATTTAAAACATAAAGTAATTAAATATCTACCTGAAAGGTCCGTCTCCTCAACTTTATTAGTTATTTAACTGTAGCGCTTTCGGAACCAGTCCCATCATCAGTAGGATTGAAAACTGGTGTTTCATTGAAGATCTGGTAGAGGGGGTTGCATGTACAGGGTGCGTTTTCATTTGTCAGATGGTCGTTGTTTTTATAGTCTCTCTGGTTTAACTTTACGAGAAATTTGTAGAATGAGACAACTGTGCTCACCTATCTCACTCGCACCAGTGTTGTCGGTGTTTCTTCACTAGATATTAATAGGAGTAAGGGGAAAGAGAAAAACCGGCAACAGGGTGGGTTCTATCTTTTGTATCTGAACTAAAGCGGTGATCGATCTACCCTTGTATCTCCATCTCGCTCTCTCTATGCCAAGTTAAGCCAGCTATACAATAAATACCTTCAAAATTTCCATCTCCTCGAGTACGTTTATCTTCGCTGGATTATTTTATCTGTGCATTACTGTTCAATATCTAATATACGATGTTCTTCATGAAAAACGTGTGTTAGATATTGATAACACCCTAACAGTAATGCACGGAGAAAATAATCCAGCGAAGATAAACGTACTCGAGGAGATTGAAATTTTGAAGGCAGTTAACAAAACGACCACATCTGATAAATGAAAACGCACCCAGTACGTGTAAACCCCTCTACCAGATCTTAAGTGAAACATCAGTTTTCAATCCTGCTGATGATGGGACTAGTCCCGATAGCGCTACAGTTAAATTAATAAAGTTGAGGAGACGGACCTTTTAGATAAATATTTCATTACTTTTAGTTTTAAATACATTGTAATACTCGGCAATGAAATAGCAGACACTTTCCCAAGGAAGAGCCGAAGTTTAAGTATAAAAAATTAACCATGCCTTAGAAGAAAAATAAGGAAATAAAAAACGAACGATCAGTAAATCGTTAGGAAAATCAATAAGCATGGAATGGAAAGCAATGTGAGGAAGCCCGAAGATCTTGCAAATACAGTAATACAACTAAAGAGTGATATCGAAGTATATGTAGAAATTTTGGGCTATTCCATGCCACCCTACCACATATCAATATTCGATCTAAGAACAAGTGACTGATAGCGTCGTGTTGACCAATGTGATACACACATTCCATAGAGGATATTACCAACATATTTACTTTCATATAAGGGGATTCTATCCCAGGAGTCCAACATACATTAGTGGACAAATTAAGATGAGAAAATCAGCAAGTTAGTGCTAAATGGACAATTAGGGTGAGCAAATGGGTGAGTTAGTCCAAATCCAGAGTGATACCAAGACCTGTCTGCCCCATTTCATTTCAAATCTGCTTCAACCTCGCAGTTATGAAGCATAAGAAATTTTTAAAAGTGAATATAAATATAATATTTTTTACAACGAGATAATCCTGATAAGTAAAAAGTTCAAAATGAGTGCAGTTTTTTACTTTAAATCACTGTTCATTCTAGATGTTAATATGTTACACTGGATTTTTTTTAGTGATTTTGATGTTAAATGCACTGATACATATTGCATTAGTCTTACAAAAACCATCGCGTGATAATATTTCAGAATTAAGTAAAAAAATAATCTAAAGGGTTTATGAAAATATTTTTTCTAAAGATTAATTCTAAAAATAAACAAAATAATCAGTTTTTTAACTTACTATCTTCTACGTGCCGCCGCCTCAGGTATATAAATGTTATTTTGAAACTTACCTGAAACAAAAGAAACATCAAATTATATGTTACGCATACTTACATATACAGCACATTACTCAGGTTAAAATGTAAAACTTCACTGTCATTATTATTTATTTAACTTTAATCGATGAGTACAATGAGTTTCAAAATGTGTGCACATTGCAAGCATACACATGCAGTTTAAGGGGTTATTGTTGGACTTGTAATAAATTTAATACAAGTTTTGATTGAATCAAAATTCAATTTTTTAATATAAATTATAATAGAATATGTTTTTAAGGTCAATTTATTTAACTGAACCTCCTACAGTAGATTCATTAAACAGTGAGAATAAAAACAATCCTGACATTTTAATAGTATTTCCTTAAGTGTACCAAAATGATTTTTTTAATTATTTAAAAATTAATTCTGTAATAGATCAAAATACCTTTATATATATATATATCAAAATGGGACACGCCGTAGCGTAGTGGTTAAGGCACTGAGCTACAAGC
This sequence comes from Diploptera punctata, assembly GCA_030220185.1. NCBI lineage: Eukaryota > Metazoa > Arthropoda > Insecta > Blattodea > Blaberidae > Diploptera > Diploptera punctata. The sequence continues at coordinate 1,476,036 of JASPKZ010008377.1, forward strand.
CAGAAGGTCGAGGGTTCAAGTCTCGGTGAGGTCAGGATTTTTAAACTGACCCAAACCTTCTGGCGGCACTATGGTCCTATGGTCGACTCAGCCTCTAACGGAAATGAGTACCAGACGCTTGTTCTGGGGGTAAAGGCGGCCGTCACGCAGGGCTGACAACCCGGCTGACATCAAGTGCCGATTGTCCAGAAAAAGTGGGAGCCTTAACCTCCTACTACCCGAAGGGCCTCTTGAGGCCTGTAGTGGGATTACTTTACTTTATATAATTATATCAAGAGAGATTAGTTAAAACAAACTATATAAATGGAAGCCTACAAGAACTAGAGCTGTTGGTAGACCTAAGATGAGATGGCAGGACGATGTTTGGGAGGATTTGAAGAAGATGAGGGTGACAAACCTGAAATTGGCAGAAGATAGAAGAGTCTGGAGGAAGATTAAATTGAGACGGCCAAAATTTTATATTTTGAAGTTGTAGTGCCTTATTGTACAGAAATTTACATTACAAACTTCTTAGGCTTGTAGAGAGGATTGAAATAGATGACATTTTTACGCGCTTTGTATTAGCTTGACCTGTATCTATCTATGTAACGGAATCTTTCAACGCGATTTTCACTCACTTAAAATCATTGGATCGACTTGAAACTTTGTATACTTGTAAAAGACCCGTGACAATACAATATTTTCATATTTATTTTCTAAACTCCTGGCCAGAATCGTCACATAATAAAAAAAAGTGTATTTTTATCTATGTAACAATCTTTGAACAGGATTTTCACCCACTTAGAAACATTGGATCGACTTGAAACTTTTTATACATGTAAAGGACCCGTGACAATACAATAATGTCATATTTTGTTTCTAAACTGCTGGCCAGAATCATCAGAAAATAAAAAAAAATGAAAACTGGTATAATAGGTTGCGGACTTGTCGACTTTTTAGTCAATCGTTGTAAGAGCTCTGTTGGTAGAGCGGTGAACTCTAGTGGTATATAATTTCAGTAATCCATAGGTCGCTGGTCCAAATCCGGATGGGAGGTTTTTTTTTTAGAAGAGTATTACTTTTAGCTCATACTACAATAGTATCGAATTTAAAGATATTTACATTTTCATCTTATTCTGTAAAATATTAAAACTAAAAAATAAATAATAGTTTTAAAAAACTAAAACAACACGCTTTATTAGAAAACCGAACTACAAAAACGAAAAATAATTTTAATTTCCAACACGCTTGGGATAAATAATTTTACCATCAAAAGCGTGGGGTGCTTTTTATGATTTTTACATTTTCTTCTTAGAGACTTCACTTTTACCAATATCTGTTTATTATCAAATATATTAATTGATAAAGAGCACCCCACGCTTTTAATGGTAAAATTATTTATCCCAAGCGTGTTGGAGATTAAAATTATTTTTCATTTTTGTAGTTCGGTTTTCTAATAAAGCGTGTTGTTTTAGTTTTTTAAACCTATAATTTATAAATAGTAACTCTGTCCGGAAACGTACCTTTATCGTGCTACAGGTACAATTTCGCAAAAAATAAAAAAATAAAACATTTTAATCTCCCTCGGCTATCAGAGATAATTATACAGTAATTCTATAATTTATGACTCAATTAATTATATTTACACAAAGCAACATTCATTCGTAATGTCCAATGTCAAGAGAAAAATAAAGAAGCTTCGTTTTTTTCATTGTAAGAGTAACTGTGTATATGCAAACTAACCAAACTTATCTACTGTACTGGTACGTTTTCCAGACAAAGGTTCCTATTAAAAACGTTAATCTATTCAGTTCCCTTTACAATGCACAGAAGTTTTAATATGAATTTCTGAACATTTTATACATACATATTAGATAGCCTTGGCGCAAAGCTACGGGGTTGCGCTGCTCTGGTTGGAGTCCTCATGAAATTTTCTCATAGAATTTCGGCCAGTATGGGACCAGTGCCCATCCAGCATCGGGAGGCATTTGGATAGCTACAATAATTAGCGACTCCGGGTTGAAAAGACCAAGTATAACAGCTGGGGGACCCGAAATGCTGACCACATGTCACCCCTACACTGGCTAGATGATCGTCTAGCTCTGTGATTAACACATGCCGACGTGAGGCCAGCAGTCGGCTGGTAGACCAAGGGCCTTCCAGACCTGCCGCACTTGGAGTTTTTATTAGATATCTTGAACCATTTCTGCATTACAGAATTTTAAAATTAATTTTAAAAAATATCCTTTTGGTACATTTTACTTAGAAACTACTTAAAAAATTCTGTATATTAAAACAAAATATATCATAATTGACAAAGCAAGTATAAATTTTATCGGGTATTTAGAATCAATAGCAATATCCAAGGACCCACGACGTGTTAAATTAGAAATAGAAGGGAAAAGTATAGAACAAGTCATGAAATTCAAATATTTAGGAGTAGAAATTAATAGCACCAACAGAATAACAGATGAAATCCTCCATCAAGCAAATAATGCAAACAAAATATTGGGATGTTTAAACAATAATGTTTGGAAAAATAAAAATATATGAATAGATACAAAAGTAAGAATTTACAAATCTGTCATAAGACCAGTTCTAACATATGCCAAACAGAAACTCAAAAAATAAAACAAATCAATGAAACAACCGAAATGAAAGTTTTAAGGAAAATCGTAGGAAAATCGCTGAGAGACAAAATTCGCAGCTCTGTTATTAGAGAAGAATGTGAAATTGAACCTATAAACCTTTGGATAAATGATAGAAGATTAAATTGGAACGATCACATAGATAGAATGGAGAACAGTAGATTAGTGAAGAAAGTACGTGACAGGACACCTCAGCAGAAAAGGCCATTAGGAAGACCACAATACGATGAAAGGACGTCAGCATACCCCGGACCTGTAGTGAATGAACACGCAACAAGCTGCCAGCTTTCATGCGTAGAGGAAGAAGAAGAAGATTTAGAATTAGATGTATTTTTATTGTGAGCAAATTTTCACATCTCCTCATAACGGACTTCACTTACCATCATTAAGGTTGAGGAATTTTATTGTGATGTACTTAATTACAATAAGGTGCTCAAACATTTTCTATTTTCAAATGATAGGCCTAATATACGTAGTGAATTTTACAAAGAAAAATCCTGATTTTAACATTATATTTACATCCGGACACTCTTTATAGTCTTCATTCTCTTCTCTAAAAGTATGCACGACAGCTTTATTGAGGCGTCCGCAACGTCATACCTGCGCACCCTGAAAAACGTGCAGGCCATAAATTAACATTTTTGTTGTTCATATGGGAGGCCTTATGTTGTGTTCTCACATACTGCCTCCATACAAGAATCTCACCTGTAAGCTATAATACAGGCCGGTAAAAGAGTTTTCTAGAACACTGTTGAGCTAGAGTGGGCCACGGTGGAGTGGTGGTCCCGGTGTAATTCATTATGTTGCACTCGTATGAATAAAATCTAAGTAATATACACGGAAAATATAAAATATTATAATATAAAATTTAGCAGGACTAGAAATCAATACTGAAAAAACTAAATATTTGATAAACATAAACTGTGATGTTGGAGGAACTAACAGAATATTAAATGGAGCGACATATGAAGAAGTACAGAATTTTAAGTACCTAGGATCCATGGTATCCAGGAATATATTCAGATAAAAGAAAAACTAACAGCAGGTAACCGATGTTTAAGATTTCTGAATAAAATTATAGAATCTAGATATATATCTAAGAAAATTAAAATACGAATATACATAAACCATTATTATACCTGTTGTAGTGTATGGCAGTGAATCCTGGACCATATCACAAAGCTCCGCTGCAAGACTTGCCACCTGGGAGATAAAGATCTTAAGGAAAATATATGATCAAATTAAGGATAAGGGTACCTGGAGAATAAGAACTAACCAGGAAATATATGACCTATATAAAGATACATGGTCTTTATAGGAAGCCAGATATAATAAGAACAGTTAAGTTTCGTAGACTGCGATGGGCAGGACATGTTGCGTGTATGGGGAATGAAAGACGTGCATGGAAGCTTCTTGTAGGAAAGCCAGAGGGAAAACGCCCAGTTGGTAGACCAAGAATGAGGTGGGAGAATAACATTAACTATGATTTGAGGGAAGTAGATTATACAGGGAGTGATTGGAAAGCATTAGCTCAGGATAGGGATGTATGGAGATCTTATGACCGCGCGGCCATGAACCTACGGGTTCGATAGTGCCAGTGAGTAAGTAAGTATATGAAGATAACGATATAGTTATAGATATTAAAGTTAGACGTATCGAATGGTTGGGCCATATTTGCAGAATGAACGAGGCACGTTTGCCCAGGATGATATCAAACGCTAATCTGAATGGAAGGAGAAGAGTTGGGAGGCTTAGGTTACGATGAATGGACGACGTACATGCGGACCTATGGGAGATTGGCATAAAAATTGGAGAAATAAGGTCACTGACCGAAGATAATGGATGGTTGTTATGAGGAAGGCTAAGGTCAAACAAAAAGGACCGTCACGCCAATGATGATGATGGTATACAATTATAAAATTTTACCTTGTTTTGCACACTCCTCAACTCTTAAAATAATTAAAATATTGCAGGCCTTTATCATGTATTTTATTAGTATTGACAATAATTATACAGGGTATAATGTTTAGGTTACGTATTAACAATCTAAATAACATTCTGCAACATTCTAATTTAAATAAATATTAATTTACTTTTTAATAAATACAGACATAAGAAAGTGCAATTTGCTGCCGATAGGGTTATCCATGCCGGACTGGTCGAAGGTGATAAGCCAGACGAAAAAAGTACCTTGGTCGAAGGAGTGACGATCTTTCACCGTAAAAATACAACTGTCAAGAAATGCGGAGATGGGTTCAACTGGGGTAAAATTTTCCGGAGGTCAAATAGTCCCTCATTCGGTTCTCCGGGCGGGGACTACTTCAGGGAACCCATGCCAAAGGCTCAAACACAGGGACATGTTCCTAGGAAAAGCGAAACATGGACTCTTACTTTAAGGGAGGAAAGGAGATTAAAAGTATTTGAGAATAAAGTACTTAGGAAAAATTTTTGGACCAAAGAGAGATGGACAGACAGGTGAATGGAGAAGACTACATAACAATGAACTACATGGTCTTTATAGAAAGCCAGATATAATAAGAACGGTTAAGTCTCGTAGACTGCGATGGGCAGGACACGTTGAACGTATGGGGAATGAAAGACTAGCATGGAAGCTTCTTGTAGGAAAGCCAGAGGGAAAACGTCCAGTTGGTAGACCAAGAATGAGGTGGGAGAATATCATTAACTATGATTTGAAGGAAGTAGATTATACAGGGAATGATTGGAAAGCATTAGCTCAGGATAGGGATGTATGGAGAGCTTATGTCCGTGCGGCCATGAACCTACGGGTTCGATAGTGCCAGTGAGTAAGTAAGTAAGTAAGAAAGAAAGAGCAATAATATATATATATATATATATATATATATATATATATATATACTATTAAGGTCTAACCGAATGCAAACGGGTGGGACTGTATAAGTTTTGTAGAGGTACAATTGGCAGTAGTCACTTGAGAATTAACCAACGTACAATTTGTTAATTTTAGGGCACTCAATGCAAACATTCACTAAATTAAGTAATGAAATTTGAGTGTTATTTTGCTAGACCATACTTATGAATTATAAAAGTATATCTACATTTTAACAGGAGAACTCTGATGAACTTGCGTTCCACGCATGTCCGAGTGTTATATATAATTCATATAGGTTGGTCCACATAATTATGCCAGAACGAGCCTTCACTTCTCCCTCTACATCCTGGGACTGACCCATATCACCACAAAACTTTACAGCAGAACTGCCATATCGTGCCCATGAAGTTCTCACAATATCTTTCTCTCGGGTTCAGTACAAAAAAATACACACATCCACACGCCATGCACAAACAACTCAAGGATGTAAAACATATGATTTGCCAAACACAAAATAGTGATTATAATGAAACAAAAAAATAAATATATTACAAACCTTTTAGAAACTCATGTCCTAGAGAAGAATTTATCGTGAATTTACTTTTTTTTTTTAATAAAATGGATGCTCGTTACTTGGAGTGGATTTCATTATACCTACTCTGAGATATTAGAGTAACATTCTTATACCCAAAACAGGGTGTTAATTTATTTTTTAGTTGAAGTTGATGGTAATAAAATTAATACTCTAAAAGAAAGTAGATTACCAAATAAAATCTTCCATTATTTTCCAAGAGGAAGAAGAGATATCGGACGTCATCGGAAGAGATGGTCTTAGATCTATTGGTGAAGACGGAACAGGCAACTCTTGCCTAAACCAGGAAGTGAAGAAGAAGAAGAAGAAGAAGAATGTAAGTACATAGTATATCAAAAATTAAAAATCAAAATTTAAGAAAATCCACTGAATATTTTGTTTTGTATACAAACGGGAGGGTCATGGGTTCGAGTCCTGGTAGGGTCAGGATTTTTAAAACTGGTCCAAACTTTCTGGTGGCACCATGGCCTAGGGAGTCGACTCAGCCTCTAACGGAGCTCGGGTTCGACTAATAGGCCTAATGTACTACTTACATCCTTGTTGAGTAGGTAACTATTATAATAGTCAACAGTTGGGTATATATATTTCCTTATTTTTTCTAATTAACCTCTTCTAGTTGATCGCTGTGTAAATTTTGATTTTATTGAAAGTCGATCTTCGTTCTTTTTAGAAACGTTCATTAAACAAGGTGAATATAATTGAGATAAATTTAAAGACAGGAAATCTAAGATTCATGTTTGAAAGTTTAAAAATCAGTTACCCCACATTCTGTTAGCATATTAAATTGTTACAACCCTCCCAAAATTACATGTGTTTTACTTTAAATATTTAACATTAATAAATTGGGGCTCGAAGTAAACATCAATAAAACTAAATACATATATGCGTAGTCACACATAGAAATACATTACATAATGAAAATGAACAGTTAATGACAAATAAGGGAAATTTTGAAGAAGTATATGAATTCAAACATCAAGGAACAATAATTACAAACAAGAACAAGGTGCAAAAACTAATATAAACATAGGCTTCTTTCTGGAAATGCATGCCATTATGTATTACAGGGACTCTTGTCGTGCAAACATCTGTCAAAACCGTTAAACACAAAATGCATAAAACTTATTTTACCAGTTATATGGATACAAAACATCGACTCTTACTTTAAGAGTGGAGAAATGATTACAGGATTTGAGAATAAAGTTCTTAGAAAAAATTGTAAACCAAATAGAGACGAACAGACAGGCGAATTGAGAAGACTACATAACAATGAGCTACACGATCTTTATGGGAAACCAGATATATAGTGAGAATAAATAAGTCTCGTAGACTGACTACGGTGGGTAGGACATGTGGCACGAATGAGGATTGAAAGCAGGGCATGGAAATTCCAATATAAAAACCAGAGGGAAGCGCCCAGTAGATAGTCCAAGAATAATGTGGGAGAATAACACTAACCACGATTGAAGGCAGTAGATTATACAGGGAAGTAGATTATACACATTGGAAAATATTAGCGCAGGATAAGGAAGTATGCCCTCGCGGCCATAAATCTACGGGTTCAATAGAGCCATTGAGTTATTAGTTAGTTAATTTACTTTAAAGATATGTTGACGAGAACAAGCCATTACAGTTGACAAGAATAAACCTAATTGTTTTAGTAATTGCTCTTGTTTACGAAAATTTAGTTTCGTCCTAGTTCCAGTTTTCGACCGCTTTTGTGATTCAAAAGTTAGCAAGCCTCTCTAATATCCCAGAGGAGCCGATTCGATTCCCAATTATGACATCTAATTTCCCTTCATTTATAGCGTCTGGAACTGGTTTTACTCAATCTGTGTATAGCCACTGAGTAACTTATTGGCATAAGAAATAATAAAATGTCTTAAGTAGACTCGAAAATACTAGGTTACGCGACCCCTTTTAATGATAGAAAACAGTAGTTCAATCGAGCTTGGCTCTCCGAAACTGTCTTGCTAAAGATATTAGTTCCATTTTTCTATTTTTATATAACATTAAATCTCCAATACCTCTAAACTTCATTGTCAAACATCGTTGAGATTATATAGTATTTTAATATTTTAACATTTTACATTAAATCTTCAATGACATTGCGATAAAACCTTCAAAGAAAAGTTATGGTTGTTTAAAAATAAAATAATGATCACCTTACATTTTCTGTACATTTCAATTTATATTGTAAGAGTGAATTAGAATATCTAAATTCATCTGTTATTTCTCAAACTTACTTCGTTTATAACACTGTTCAACATGATGTTTGTCTCATGAGTACCAATAGTTGTACTTAATGCAGTTTTTTATCGTGTTTTCAAATATGTATTCGGAATTTCTCCATCACCCACAGTTTTTTTATTTTAATTTCAATTAATGGATTTAAATAATTATTTTTTTAATAAACGTTTTTCGTCCATTTGTCCATTGCAAAATAAAACCAAATGAGCTAACTCAAATGGTTTCAGCTATGGAAAAGAGATATCAAGGCAAATTGAATCCTAATATGCTGGCCGATTATTGTTGGATCATCAAGAGGGATGCTCTACAGGCGAAATATAACAGATATCGTCATTTCTTACTTTCTTGGCGAGCCCGAATTTTCGAATATTGTGTAGTTACCAACGGAGAAAATATTAAACTGTTTGAAATTATAAATTCCTGTCTCTCGGAAACCTTGCGTGATGGAGAAAAGCCGATACCATATTTGAATTCAGGAGAGAAAATACTATCAGAATCACATATTTTTCTTTGAGACAAAAAAAAAAGTTTATTTTTTGTTACTCAGTGTAATGTTGCTGGCACATAACCTATAAATGCCAAACTACAGTAGCTGCTTATGATCTCGATGACGTAACGTCAGTGTTCCTATAAACTATATCACATGCAACGGTGTGCAATATGTAATGCTCCACTTATACAGTTACTGTAGAACGAAATTTGCATATTTTTGCATTGTATGTTTGTATTTTATCCAGATAGCTACTAAATGCTTCCCTTTTACAACCTGTTTGTTACTGAACTCTTCATACTAATGGCTGTTGCAAACTACTTTGTATGTTTTTACGTATAATTGTTGTAAAGCCATGCACCAGGCTCTTTTCATGGAACTGGAATAAACACTGTTTTATTTTATTTTTTTAAGTAAAATTAAAAGAAGAACTTGTATATTAAAAATTCATGGTAAATTCCGTTGAGTCACAATATTTAAATTATATAGGCCTACCTTGAATGGCCGTCTCCTTAACTTCTTCTTCTTCTTCTTCTTCCTTTCCAGCATTAGGTCAATGCGACTTGTTCCGGTCTCAATTGCATATTTTCCTTGGCCGTCCCAAATATCTTTTTCCATGCGGTCTGTAGGTGTTGACCGTTTTGGGTAATCTTGTATTGTCCATTCTGTCTAAATGTTCTTTCCATCATTATTTGTGCTTTTCCAGTTTATCGAGTATTATAATATCTCCAGTTAATTCTTATTGACTCGTTATGTAAGCAATCAATGCGTGTACATCCTTTTACGGATGTTAAAAATTTCATTTCGGTGGCTTGAATGTGTGATATATCTCTTTTTTGTAAGTACCCAAGATTTAGATTAATATAAACGAACAGGAACAACCATAATTTTTATGAAACCTGAGCTGAGTTTCTCTTCGAGTATTTCGGACGGTTCCTCTTATGGTTTCGCCCACCATTTATCCTCAACTTCTTAAACTATTAAACAACGGTAGGCATTTCGGAATTAGTCCCATCAACAGCAGAAGGTAACAAGTATATTGACAATAGACCTGCTACATTCTGCTGATGATGGGAATGGTCCCGAAAGGCCTATAGTTGTTTCATAGTCAAAGAAATTGAGGAGAGAGAACCTAAAGGTACACAATTGTATATTATTAGACCTTTTAATAGTATATACTAAATATTGAAATTTTCTAAAATATAGGCCTACATTAGGATTTCATCATCATAATCAAGTCTTATGAAGATTTTCGGTCTCATTATTTTAAAACTGTATACACATATACAATAATTTCTATATAACTTTATTCTATCTATTACTTAAAAGATGTTTAGTTTCCTCCTTATATATTTATCAGCACACTGTCCTTTATATCCCTCCACAACACATTACCTATTACTTAAATATTTCACAGTTTCTGTTGCTAGAATATGGAATTCTCTTCCACCCTGTATCAAAGACTGCCATACCTTACCATCTTTCAGAAACAAATTGAAAATAAAATTATTAACAGAACCAACTCACTAATAGTACTTTTTTTTAACAATTTTTTTCATTATTAAAAAAATAGTATTAAGATTTGTAAATATATTTACCTAATGACATATATAAGCGATAGATTAATTCATTACAGTTTATTACTTTCTTTGTATTTGTTTCATTTCTTTTTTATGTGTAGTAGATTCGATCTGTTATTCCTTTGTGTATACATTCTTTCATTAGTTTAATTTTAATTGTGTTTAATTCTATTGTATTTTAGACATTATTTTCATTATTGTTCAGTTTCACCAAATAATTAATTGTTTAATACCTATTGTTATTGTAATATTTTGTATTTAAATGTAACATATGTATATCCTGATGAGTGGAAGAGAAAGCAACATGGCCTTAACTCCACCAGGCTAAATAAATCTATTCTATTTTTAAAACTATTTATTTTTATCAATTAATGCGTAGCCCATTACAGACCCCAAGAATCTGATTTCCGCTGTTTTCATATTATCTTTTTCTTATTATCTCCATCCTATTTATACCTTAGTTTCCTGCTTGATATCTCTTAGAGGATGTACTAATTAGATATCACTCGTTGACTCTACATGGAATTAAGCGTAACTATTCTGGATAAGACTTCCCATTAGGGAAGCACACGAGTCTCTACCGGGACGAATGGGAATCATTCATATTAATCTTCTTTTTTTTTTGGTATAAAGATCCAAAACTCAAAATTATAAAAGAACATTGGCACTTCATGAGAATTAATTGTAATAGGATTTATTGCAATATACACTTTCAGTTGTATTACTTCACAAAGAAATACACAATTCTTTGGTATTCAATTTTAGATATTACTCGTGTATTTTCAGATCCAGTTGTATAAAGGGCATGGACCGAGTTCGATTAAAAATGGCCGCCATTCACATTTAACCCAGATATTCTGTTATATAAATGCTAATCTATGAATCGTTAACTAAGTTTATACTTGACTCTCGAAATTTCTCAGATTACTGTCATTAAACTTCGAACAAAATAATTCGTTGGTATTTAATATTGAACCGGATTTGATGTCTCCAGGAGGACGTTTTTTTATTATCTTAGTAAAAAATATATTAACGTGAGGCATGTTTGCTTTGAATGATATATGCGAGATTTGTTGCATTTGCTTTTTGTAGAAATGAGGTATTAAATATCAACATTTTATATATATATATTATATATATATATATATATATATATATATATATAACATGAAAAGAAAAATAAATGAAATAAAGAAGTGTCACTACTATAAAGTAAAAATTCCCTTTAATTTGCTTACTTATTACAGTGGCTACTAGAGGGCAATGTGACTGAATTCCCGCTATCTCTCGTAATAAAGAATATACAAATATACATACACACACACACACACACATAATATATATATATATAAAGAAAAATAAATGTATGTACTAAATTTGTGCGGATGGAGTAATCGGTAGCGCACTGAAGTATTAATTCAGAATCCGGGTTCAAATCCCCGTCCAATCATTTATGTTTCTTTTCATGTCATATTAGGCTTGCATTGCTTAATGTCAGAGATTAAATTATAACATCGAAACGTATATATAAGAATTATAACGTATTATTATTAGCTTATATAATAATAATAATAATAATAATAATAATAATAATAATAATAATAATAATAATAATAACGTTTTATTTATTAAGACAGAGCTAAATGCTTTCTCTTCCACTCAGTAGGACTAATATAGGGCCTACAAAATACTCTTACAGACTAAAACTTCTATAGATTAATAGAAGTATTATTAAATGATAAAACAATAGATTCATCTACTTTATTTAATAAATTATAGAGTGATAATAATAGTGATCCATCCATAGTAATTCTGCCCGAGGGCAGGTCTTTCACTGCAATCATAGCATTTTCATGCTATGCTTTGCAGCTTTACTAGGGAATTATAGGTGTGGTAGCTTCCCGTGCTTTCCACACCGGTATAATAATGATAATATTAACAATAATAATTCAATAATAACAATGATAAAATTATACATTATTTTTCCAACAAAAAACTGAGCTCCACGTACAATTCATTATTGTAATTTCCAATGGAGTGAAGAATGTGTATTGGTGTAGCAGCGGATTGTAAGCACTTTGATGCAATTTGGAAAATGTTTTATTCCTACAACAAACTCCATTTGTCTCAGCTGTCTCACTCTTGAGCATGCATATGGTTATCAGGTTTATTTTAACAACTGGCAGATGCTGATTTCACGTGTTAGGAAAATTTCAGATGCGAGAAGTGGATGTAGTATATGAGGCGGATTGTTGAAATGTCCTATATTGAAATATATTCAGCAATATACTGTAATGCTATCGCATATGTGAATAACGTACAATAATTCTAAGTTCCAAGGTACATATTTAAATGATAGGTGGCGCAATGTGAAGAATCATATCGTAAAAAAATATTTCATTCACAATATTCACTTTTCAGTAACCTTTTTTTGTTCAGCAAATATTTCTTCTTCTTCTTCACTTCACGGGCTAGGTAAAATGACTGTTCCGCCTCACAGTTGTTCTGTCCATCTTTTCACTGGCCTTTCTACATTCCTTGTACCTCTTGGCTGGTAGTTAAATGCTGCGTTTGGTAATCTTGTTACGTTCATTCTTTCTACATGTCTAAACCATTTTTCTCTATGTCATTTGATTTTATCATTTAATGGATATATATTTAACTCTGTTCTTATATTCTACTTTGTAATTTTTTGGTCATTACGCAAGTTTCACTCCCATAAAGTAATGCAGGAACTGCCAATGTTTTATAAAACTTCAATCCAGTATCTCTCCTTTTTTTGTTCTTTAATGTTTTATGTAGGTATAGTTCCACATATCATTTAAAATCTTGACAGTTTCACATTTACGTCTCTATCAGTTTTTGTGTTTATAGTAAAATTACAACCCAAATAATTAAAATTTGTTGCTTGTTCCAGAGGTTTGTTGTCTATTATGATTTTTTATCTAGTATGTTCACTTCCCCAAAATGTCATTATTTTCGTTTTTTCCTTTGATATTTTAAAATTATATTCTTGGCATAACTGATTTAATTGATGTAAGGAGTACTGTAAATTATTTTCATTTTCTTGAATAATAACCATATCGTCAGCATACATTAAAACATTTAATATTTTTAAATGGCCTATTCTTATACCTACATTAACATTACTTTTCCAATTTTGGATGATGCCATTAATAAATAAATTATTAAAATATTTTTTTACGAAAAATCTAAATTGATTACATGATATCTGAAAGAAAAACATTCATATTCCAGGTAAATAATGCCTTACTACAAATTAATGAAATATTATATCATAAATACAATTGGAATAATTCATATTATAAAAAGTTAAAAGTAAAAAAAAAGTTTTAAAATTATTATAATGTCCTTAGCATATATTTTAAAATTATTCTCAAGCGTTAACAGAATCGTTTCAAATGATGGTCACTGAAAACAGACAAAAAGGAGGGCTACACATAATGCAATAATAATCGACTAAATAGTCTTAAAGATAAACAATGTAAGTTTATCCAACTAAATTTCATTTTTGTCGTCCAGGTCGTATGGCATTTTCACTTTCAAATAGGATTCTTGATACAGCCCTCCTATAAAAATTCACCAACTTTAATTGACACCTGTCATGTAAACATCTCGTTTTAATATAATTTAGTTCTATCCGATAAGTAGACAACAGTTTTAATAAACTGATGTACAAGTGGAACAGAACTCCATCAACAAAGTTTCGCAAGTTGTTCAGGAACCAATACTGTTATTTTAATACAGTTCCAATAATGGATCATATTATAATATTATAATGATATTGTGAAAAGAAAAAATAATGTCTGAACCAGGAATCGAACCGTGGACCTCTTGTATTCCGTACAAGCGTGCAAGACTAGTACACTATACGAGACATGGTATAAATATTAACAATTCTTTCCACGTATACAAATCTATAATTCTCGTTTCTTCCGCTGCCAGGTAGGTGTCACTACCATCACCAACGGCCGGCTTCGTTTAGAAGTATCTATATTTGAGAATTTTACACCACCATTCAAATATAGGTACTTCTAAACGAAGCCGGCCGTTGGCGATGATAGTGACACCTACCTGGCAGCGGACGAAACGAGAATTATAGATTTGTATATGTGGAAAGAATTGTTAATGTTTGTACCATGTCTCGTATAGTGTAGTGGTCATGACGCTTGTACGGTTCAGACATTAATTTTTCTTTTCACAATACCATATTGTTCAGGAATGTTGACTATTTGGCAAAAGAAAGCAATCATCTCTGCTGATTTTAATTACTACGTGGTAATGTATTGTTGATGTGTTAGACCTCGGCCATACTAATCCTCTGGACCGTGATGAGATGGAATCTTGAACTGTATAAAGAAAAATTAAAAATGACCAGCTGTTTTAAACTAGAATATCCAGCGTCGTAGCTGAGAGGTTGTAGGTATCCCTGCTTTGGCCCAGAGCTGTGGGAACATACGCTGGTTCGAGTCCCCATGGGAGAAGAAATTTTCACATGGATTTTGGGCCAGTTATCGGACCGGTACCCATCCAGTATCATTAGAAATTTGGATACCTACAGTAAGTAGCGGCTCCAGGCTAAGAAAATCAGGTACTGGGGAATTTGACATGCTGACTACTTGCCACATAGCTGATGTTCATCCACCTCTGCGAAGGTAACACAAATGGATAAAAAAGGCCACTGTTATCAGCTATTCCATATATTGGCATTGACCTCGTTCAATGAGTTTGAGGGGGATTTGCAGTAGATAATGCCACTTTAAATCGATTCTTTACTTTTCATTTTCTATTACCCTTTATTTTCGTAGCAATAGTAATAATTCATTATCAATATTTTTTTGCTTACTATGTTGATTTCTTTTAAGATTCCTTTTACGAAATAAAAAAACATAAAAACCTTTGAAAATCAACATAAGAAATATCATAAACATGAACTGAGAAATTAATCCTTTTTTATATCCAGACCTGTCACGCCATTTAATTAAACCAAGAAACAGTAAGTCTACATAGAGTTTCAAAGGAATGCACAATGCACTGTACAATAATTAATCAAAATAATGCTCTCTCTCTTTTTTTTCTTTTTTTTTTCATTTCTCGTGTAATTTTTTATATTTGTATTGAAGTTTACTTTTACAGTACCCAGTTAATACTGACAGTTTTTTTTGTAATATATCACGCTCCGAAAGACGTACTATATATCTAACACATAAAAAAATATATAATGTAATAACTAATCAGTCACCAGTGCCATAGATTTCTCATATAAAAACATTCACCAACCATCCCTCAACATATGAAATATTGTCGATAGAGTTCTGTTTCTAATTTATATATTATAGTCTGATAAAAAAAGAGAGAAAAGTATATATCACGGCAATGTTAACAACACAGATAAAAAAACACTCAAAGAGTTGACTGTGAAGTAAGTATAAATTTTTAGATAGAGGAACTAGAGCTGAAATTATGAAGTACTTCCTGTGCGCAGTTTCTATCTCATCTTGCAATGTTTATTTTTCATAGCTAATCTATAGTCTTCAAGAAGGAGAAAAATGTTCGATTCTCAAGTGAACTATAGACTCTCGCAGCTTTTGTTTTTGTAAAAATTGTGTTACTGATATTGTAAAAGTATGAGTATAATAATTAAACGTGCTCTTATCATAAGTAATGCCACGAGTGATTTCCAAATTATCGATAAATTCACGACTCACGAAGTGAGGAGTGAATTTATCTAGAGAATTTGGAAATCAAGAGTGGCATTTGTTAGGACTATTTAACGAATAAAATAAAGCTGTTTACTCACAAATCATTATTTAAATATAGTTATTTTAAAATATTTATATATTTAATGTAAACGGCGATGTTTGAAAACAAATGAAAAACGATAGGTACGCTTCTACTGCTTCATTTGTTTATCACTGCAACCAGATCATATTACGTATTGCCAAAGGAACGCAATATTGTAAGGAGGAGCTTTCTTTAATATGGTAATTATAACACTGATAAATATTTGGTGAAACACGACTCTGATTGGTTGTAAAACAGAAATCATTGAAACGTGATTGGTCATTGACTCCCATTTGGGGCATGAGTTAAATAGTCATTTTAAATACACACACACACACACACACACACACACACACATATATATATATATATATATATATATATATATATATATATATAAGGTTTATCTACTATTATAACAATCAATGACGCTTTAGTTACTAGGCAACAAAACCTATACTTTATATTCTAACAAAACAAAGCATAAAATAGTTCAACTAAACATAAAATACACTTTTCTTGAATTTCGTATAGCCTAACTACATAAGTAAACTTTCCTTGTCTTTTCTTGAAGTATATTAATAGTTGCATCTTAGATTGCTTATAAAATATTTCATGATAAACCGTAAAAATCATCTCCACTCATTTTTACTTTAAATTCACGTATGAAACTAGCACCCAAAATTGCGGAATATAACAACAATGTTTGTTGATTTATCTTTTCTTCTCTCTCTCTCTCTCCAAAGCCCACACTACTCTTCTTCTAATATAATTTCCGCAATAAATTAATTTAATTAAATATACTAAAATAATCTGAACATAGATAAAATATTGTAGACAACACGTTACAAAATTAGGTTTAGTAACTCTATGCTCATAGAACACTCCCTAACTTGAGCATCTCATTACTGAACCTCTGCTTTTGTAACAAGTCGTGCAAATAACTATTATTTGTATAATTCGGAGGTATAAAAGAGAACGACGATAATGTATTTAGGCCTACAATAGATTTTTTACTTCTGGATGTTAGAGGAGACGTAATTAAGACACTTTTCAGGCTACAATGTGATTTCAGACAGCAAAATGACAAAATCAAGTTGGAGCGTAATTTCTCTACGGCCTATTTGAATATTTCAAAGATTATCAGTTATGTGGCGTGATAACATTCTTAATAATAGTTATTTAGATGACTAGTCACAAAAGCAGAGGTTTAGTAAAGAGATACCCAAGTTGGAACACGACCGAAGAGGGAGTGTTCTAAGAGCAGCGAGTTACTGAACCTAATTTTGTAACGTGTCTCTACAATATTTTATCTATGTTCAGAGTGTTTTACTACATGTTGTACGGTATATTCAATATATCTAATGAAATTTATTTATTGCGGAAACTATATGTTTAGAGAAAGTGTAATGTGGGCTTTGAACATAAAGAGACATATTAAATCAACATATATTGTTGTAACATATGGCAGTAATAGGACTTTATTAGTCTGAAAGTAAGATATATATATATGTATATATATATATATATATATATATATATATATACAACATTATTTACAAATATGGGTCGCACGAGCAGTAAGCCGTACGTGCTGTTGACAGTCCGTTACAATAAAGTAATATTTGGTAATAACTTAGTATAAAGAAAAATCAAAAAGAAAACAATAATATTACAATTACATAATAACACAATAACATTATACATTAATTAAGTTATGTAGAATTATTTAGAACTAATAGTATTGCATTTTGATAACATGTATTTATTCATGAATGAGTGTTGTTCTTATTTTCCGCGTTTTGTCCAGTAATTTACCCAAGTTCATCCAATTTTCTGGATTTATCATTAACCCGTAGCATCCGATCTTTCACGATTTGAATCTAGAAATATTTCCGGTAATAACTGACGCCTCCAATATTCTAAATCGTTACATTTTTTATTAGATGTATCTCGTCTTCAAAGCTCCCGCACATTGGACATATTCGCATATCGTGATATTCGCTAATTTTTAGACATTTCCATGCCCCTAGCCTAAACCAAGCAAGCCCTGATCTCTTTAAAACCTAGGTAATATATAAATAACTATCAATAATCATAAAAGTGTATTTTACGTTTTGTTCAACGTGTATTTTATGTTTTGTTAGAATGTAAAGTATAGGTTTGGCTGCAAAGGGTTATTGTTTTAACAGGGAGGAGACCCTCTAATTATTTCTAGATTGAAAACTTATAGGAACCAGCCTGGACAACAACCCAACGTCCAATCCCTACCTTCTTGTGGTGCAGCTGTTAACATATTGTTTATGTAATATGAACTAAAGGGATGAGCTACCCACCACTTATACACGGCGTAAGTACGTAATGGATTCGTGTCATAAGCTACGACTGGATACACGTAATGAAGCATTAATGAAAGTATAGATTTTGTAGCCTAGGAACTAAGAACTAAAGAACCACTGATTGTTATAATCTAATATAAAAATGAATGTTTGTTGGTTTGTTTGTTCGTACTTTATGCACGGTCATACCGTTGATCTGATTCTGATGGGGCTTTTTGTAAAATGTTCAGGAGATTCCCGAGATGAATATAGGCTATAAGAGGGTTGCGATACTTAACTCCTACACCCTTAAAAATCGCCCTTTGTAGTGGAAAACCTGAAAAAAAAGCTCTTTGGACTCTTAAATGGCTTACGCTGCCTAAACCATAACAAATACACAAAATTAATGTACACAGAATTTAATATCTCAAAAAGCTCTACAAAAAGTTCGCGATAGCATAGGCTTATCTCTTACCGATAACTCACAATAACCATTTTTGTCTTTCATTGATGACAAGAAGATCGAGACCAGTACGAAGATCCCTATACAAGCGTAGCAGCATATAGCGGATATTCTTTTACGGATAACTCACATTAACGAATTTCGTCTTTTAGCTCATTTATGCCAATATGATCAAGATAAGTAGATTCCCGGGCAACACCGGGTAATCAGCACGGGTAATCTTAAAATAATTACGATATACATTTATAATTATTTTTCATTTTGTTTATTCAACTAATCATAAGAAGTACATTAATTTTTGTCTTTCAGCTCATTTATGCCAAGAAGATTGGGATGAGTAGAACGCCGGGTAAATAGCACGGGGGTAACCATCCATAGTAATTCTGCCCGTAGGCAGGTCCTTCACTGCAATCATAGCATTTCCATGCTATACTTGTAGCTTTACTACGGAATTGTAGGTGTGGTAGCTTCCCGTTGCTTTCCACACCGATGAAGGATGATGATGGTGATGACGATAATGATAAGGATGATGATGATGGCCATATGATTTCGGGGACCGTTTGGGCCTTAAAGTTTTCCTGAAATTTGTCTTACAGGTGAGGAAAAACCTCGATAAAAACCTCACCCAGAAAAACTGCCCCGACCGGGGATCGAACCCGGGCCCGCTGCGTGACAAGGCAGCACCCTACCTCGAGACCACAGCGGTGGACTCGGGGGGGGGGGGTATCTAAAAATAATTACGATATAAATTTTTCCTTCTACTTATTTAACTAAACATAAAACACAATTTTCGTACTTCAGGTTATTTGTGTCAAGAAGATCGGGATAAGTAGATTCCCGGGCAACTCCGGGTAATCAGCACGGGGTATCTAAAAAATATAAATTTATAATTATTTCTCCTTCTACTTATTCAATTAAACATAAAAGCACATTAATTTTCATTTGTTTAGGCGTAGCAGCGCACGCCGGGTATTAGCTAGTATATAAAATGTATTGGCAGAGCTAATGATTATTCAAAATGAGTGTATGTTAACTTAAATTTATTTTCATGCGTAGTGAATGTGTCTGAGTGAAAATGAGATTTAAAATTTATAACGAAATGTACCTCCTCTGTGTCGCCATACTTTACACTGGAATAAAAAAACAAAATAGCAACATAAATGAGCAATTGCACGCAGGATAACGAGCTAAACAACATTTGCTGAATGCAACTTTGGCTCGGATATTCAAGACAAAGGAACATTATCCGACTCGTAATGGTGAATTGCACACGCGAGTTTAGAATAGAATAGAATAGTGTACCGGCATCACATTAAAAGATCATGTACAGCTAGAAGCAGTCAGATAACAATCGCAAAGTCAGGGTTTTGCCCCGAGATAATCAAATTCTATTATATGACGCCACCAGTTGATGCGGGTTCTCTATCTTTTCAGCACCATCCTGTTCTTTGAGCCGCGAAATTGAAATTCGTAATCCCAGTACATTATCAACCTCAAACCTTGGTTTATAACAGACCATGCCTACTAATTTGTTACCTAAATTCTTCTACAAAATTAATTTTAATTGTTTTATCCAACTTTTCTTAAACCTAGAGTAAAACAGTTTTACAGTTTTCTACATCATAAAAATTCAAAAGGAAATCAATAGCCGTATTCATTTAATCGTGTCCAAAATTAATTATCTAAGGGGTATGGAAGCTTCTTGTAGGACAACCAGACGGAAAATGTCCAGTTGTTAGACCAAAAATGAGGTGGGAGAATAACATTAACCACGATTTGAGGGAACAGATTATACAAGTAATGTCTGGAAAATATTAACTCAGGATAGATACATGTGGAGAGATTATGTCTGCGCGGCCATGAACCTACGAGTTCGAAAGTGCCATGAGTTAGTTACATAGATAGTTAAGGTTAACTGAAGGAAGGTAAAATACTCAAATACTCGTATATACCCGATCCCATCAGCACATTGTCCTTTACATCCCTCCTCATCATACTACCTATTACTCGAAATATTTCAGTTTATCTTGTTAGAGCATGGAATTATCTTCCACCCTATATCAGACTGCCGAACTTTACCATATTTCAAAAACAAATTTAAAATAAAACGATTAACAGAAACATCTCACTAATATTACTTCTTTAACAATTAACCATTTGTTTTTTTTTTCATTATTTAATACAATAGTATTAGGATTTATAATAATAGAATAAATGCGCAAAAGTTGTGCAGAAAATATATGTTACATAAGTTATGTCATTAATTTGATTCACACAGTTTGTTATTTGCAGAATTCTACCAGGGATATCCCACGTTTTTTTGCAGATGGTTACATGGTAACGGTCGCATGGTTGCTCGCACAGTTCACACACACAGTTGTTCCCGGGATCGTGGAAACACTTGGTCTTGTATATCTTGTGGTGATATCCATGCACTGCTATTGAATTCACCAGGTGTCGGAGTTCTTGATTGGTGTTCGTCCAGGATCTGTTTGTCATGGCTTCTGTTGTATAAAAGTCCAGCCATATCTCTTGTCTCTTCTTCTCCCTTTCCTGAAGTAGTGGGAGGATTTATCAATATATGTAACTAATGCCTTATACATAAGCGAAAGATTAATTCATTACAGTATATTACTTTCTTCGTTTTCTTTTTTTTTATGTACAGCGTATTCGAGTTGTTATTCATTTATTAGTTTATTTTTAATTGTACTAAATTTTATTGTATTATTGGACATCATTTTCATTATTGTTCAGTTTGACCTGATAATTAATTGTTTAGTATGTAATATTATTGTATTGTTTATTTAAATGTAACATATGTTTCTCCTGGTGAGTGGAAGAGAAGGTCACATAGCCATAACTCCACCAGGCTAAATAAATCTGTTTTATTAGGTTTCTTATTGATTTCCATTACAGTAAAGTAGATAATGTAGGTATAAATCGGTGATTTTGGAAATTCATTTAATGATTTGAGCTTATCCGTCTGGGAAATAAAAATAAATCTTCTTCATTTCACTGTTTAGGCTCTAGGCCTGTTTCGAAATAAAAATATAGCGGTGATATCATTATTACTATTATTATTAGCATTATTATTATTATTATTATTATTTATTATTATTATCATTATTATTATTAGTATTATTATATTAGTCAAGATGGGACAGTGGTTACGTTCCTTATCTCTACTTCAAGGGACGCGGGTTCAAAACCGGCCGTGGTCGATTGATTTTAGGAACATATCCTCCTGGAGGAACTTCAAGCCATGGTTTTCAAGCTCGTAAAAGAAGCACAAGTCTGAATAAAAATACCTCTGTGCAAAATTTACCGGCCGTTTCGCATCCAATAATGCAATACCTTAGTTACTCACTAGATGTTTCATCGAGCGTAACTGAATTAACTTGCTCAACAATTTAGCGCCCTAATCCCTGCATAGGGAAGGAAAGGGCTTAAGAAGAAGGCCTTTTACACCTAGTGAGAACTTAACGGGGCTTATGATATGTCTGCAGAGAATTTTAAAAACTGAATCACATATTTTCTGACCGTTCTAAGACATCCAAGTTCTCCCCTCATCAGGAATCGGCTCGTTGCCAAGGTCACCTCGGAGACAACACGAAGATTTTATGCAAGACACTCATAGATGCATGCTAAAAGTTTCCAACATTTGTATTAAAGCCGAAGAAAAACCTCAACCCAGAAAACGTGAACCGATAGTATCCCAAAACACAGCAGTGAAAGTATCAGATAATGTTAACATAAAAATGCATTTAAAATAAATATGGTATGATAAAAAAGACACAGACCACAGGAGTCCTTGAATCAGTAAGGGGTTACGGTTCCCATTTTTCCTAGACAAACGGCACTTGATGTCAATTGCTTGTCAGCCCTACATGACATACACCTTTACCCCAGAACAAGCGTCTGGTACTCTTTTCCGTTAGAGGCTGAGTCGACTCCATGTCCATGGTGCCACCAGAAGGTTTGGGTGGGTTTTAAAAATCATGACCTTATCGGGACTTGAACTCTCTATCTTCCGCTTTTATCATATTGCTTTAACCAAGTATGCTACAACGTGGCCCCAAACGTGGTATGATAGTACCATAAAAATTACATTTCAGAAATGTTATTTTTTTAAAAAAGACGACAGACTGTGAGATTCTGATTTTAACTGTTAGTAAATTCCAGTAATAGGGAAACAGCATTGTGAGAAAAAGAGGACGAAACGTTCTAAGGTGGAGTAATGTTTAATGTTAGACTGACGTGGAAGCTAATGTTTAAGTTGTGGTTAGACAATAAAAGGTAAACTCGTAATGATAAAACTCCTGCACACAGATGCTTATATTAGACTGACGTGGAAGCTAATGTTTAAGTTGTGGTTAGACAATAAAAGGTAAACTCGTAATGATAAAACTCCTGCACACAGAAGCTTATATTAGACTGACGTGGAAGCTAATGTTTAAGTTGTGGTTAGACAATAAAAGGTAAACTCGTAATGATAAAACTCCTGCACACAGAAGCTTATATTAGACTGACGTGGAAGCTAATGTTTAAGTTGTGGTTAGACAATAAAAGGTAAACTCGTAATGATAAAACTCCTGCACACAGAAGCTTATATTAGACTGACGTGGAAGCTAATGTTTAAATTGTGGTTAGACAATAAAAGGTAAACTCGTAATGATAAAACTCCTGCACACAGAAGCTTATATTAGACTGACGTGGAAGCTAATGTTTAAGTTGTGGTTAGACAATAAAAGGTAAACTCGTAATGATAAAACTCCTGCACACAGAAGCTTATATTAGACTGACGTGGAAGCTAATGTTTAAATTGTGGTTAGACAATAAAAGGTAAACTCGTAATGATAAAACTCCTGCACACAGAAGCTTATATTAGACTGACGTGGAAGCTAATGTTTAAGTTGTGGTTAGACAATAAAAGGTAAACTCGTAATGATAAAACTCCTGCACACAGAAGCTTATATTAGACTGACGTGGAAGCTAATGTTTAAGTTGTGGTTAGACAATAAAAGGTAAACTCGTAATGATAAAACTCCTGCACACAGAAGCTTATATTAGACTGACGTGGAAGCTAATGTTTAAGTTGTGGTTAGACAATAAAAGGTAAACTCGTAATGATAAAACTCCTGCACACAGAAGCTTATATTAGACTGACGTGGAAGCTAATGTTTAAGTTGTGGTTAGACAATAAAAGGTAAACTCGTAATGATAAAACTCCTGCACACAGAAGCTTATATTAGACTGACGTGGAAGCTAATGTTTAAGTTGTGGTTAGACAATAAAAGGTAAACTCGTAATGATAAAACTCCTGCACACAGAAGCTTATATTAGACTGACGTGGAAGCTAATGTTTAAGTTGTGGTTAGACAATAAAAGGTAAACTCGTAATGATAAAACTCCTGCACACAGAAGCTTATATTCTCCAAGATTACATTCTATCATCTGTAGGTCCTATATTCCTTCGGATTAAGCCATTTACATATGCGTATTGCTCGTGGGATTCAAAGAGTTATGTCTTACATGCGTTAACGTCATTAAAAAGTTTAATCTGAGTCCCTTGTTGCATGTTTTCAATGGAAAGTTACCGGAGCTGGAAGTAAAACGAAGCTTTCAAATATTTAAACCGGAGCTAAAATACACTCGGAAGTCCGTCCTGCACTTCAGGAAGTTGCCAACTTATGTGTCCATTACGTAGAATGCATTTAAGTCAACCATCAATACAAATGGAATCACATGTTTTACAAATTAAATAACGACCTATTTCAATCGAATACATTAGTTTTAAGATACCAGATATCATTAGCTGTTTTGCTAATTCAATAAGACATTTATTTTTTCCTCTAAGTCACTGGCACTATCGAACCCATAAGTTCATGGCCGAGCGGACATAAGTTCTCCACACATTCCTATCCTGAGCCAATGCTTTCCAAACATCGTCTGTATAATCTACTTCCTTCAAATCATGGTTAATATTAATCTCCCACCTCATTCTTGGTTTACCAATTGGACATTTTCCATCTGGTTAACCTACTAGAAGCTTCCATGCACCTCTTTCATTCCCCACTCGAGCCACATGTCCTGCCCATCGCAGTCTACAGAACTTAACTGTTCTCAGTACATCTGGAGTCTTACAAAGACCATATAACTGATAGTCATGTAGTCTCAATACTAATAAAATGCATTGTTAAAACCGTTGAGGTGGAGAGTCATAAAATAAAATAAGTTAAAATATACCTTCTTAGGTAAGATCCGTCGTCCTCAACTTATGAAATATGTATTCTTTATGCCTGTAGGCCTTTCAGAACATCCGTTCCATCTTCAGCAGGTCCTTCTTCGGTACAATATCTAGTATGATGGTTGATGCTGCTGGTCCTAATGTGGTGTTGTCGTGATATCCTGTCCTTGTATCTTCAGAAAACATGTAAAAGAAAAAGAAAAAAGAAAAAACAGAAAAAAGGAAAAAAACGAAAAAAAAAACAGACGAAAGAAAGATGTTTTCATCCAGCTAAAAATCTTGACCATATTGAGACTCGAACCCACTGAGTGAGTGACGACAACATCACATTAGGACCAGCAGCATCAACCATCATACTAGATATTGTAGCGAAGAAGGACCTGCTGAAGAAGGAACGGATGTTCTGAAAGGCCTACAGGCATAAAGAATACATATTTTAAAAGTTGATGACAGATCTTACCTAAGAAAGTATATTTTAACTTATTTTATCATGTGGTCTTGTCCATTCATCTATCTGTTCATCTCTCTTTGTCCAAATATTTTCCTAAGAAATGTATTCTTAAATCGTAACTTCTTTCATCCCTTAAAGTAAGAGTCTATGTTTCGCATCCACATAATATAACTGGGAGAATAACAATTTTATACAATTTCAGTTTAACGTTGTTTGAAAGCATTTTTCCCCTCAGTTTAACTATTCGCTTTTACATCCTCATGCCAGCCGTGTTTTGACTGTCAGAATACTTACTTTTTTTGACGACGTAAAAGACATTATAGTGTCTCCGCAGGTGAGCTCAATGCTTAGGAATAGCTTCAAGGAATCAAGATAATTTAAGACAAGACACGCCATTGGCTCATACAATAATAATAAATAAATTGAATATGAGATGAATGATTATCATAACCAATTGGTAGTTACTTTACAGGTGAGGAATAACTCCAAATACACACCCATGAGTTTGTCCCGACAGGGGATAGAACGCATTGGCCCTGTTATGTCTAAGGCAACGACCCCGACGCACTAGACGACAGCGATGGGCAGATTTATAAACATTCCAAATAAAATAAATAATTCCACCATAACAAATTAAATACCAAAAAAAAATAGACTCCACTGGAAAAAATGAAGGCTTGAAATTTCAAAGTTTCTAAATACTTTATTATTATTATTATTATTATTATTATTATTATTATTACTATTATTAATATTATTATTACTATAATTATTATTACTATACTATCATTATTAATATTATTAATAATACTATCATTATTAATATTATTATTTTTTTATTATTATCTGCTAGGATATCAAGGGAATAGAAAATTAGAAATGAAGTTATAAAAGAGAACATGAATGTACAAAACTCAATTTTAGAATGTATCCAAGAAAAGCAACTAAAATGGCACGGGCATATTAGGCAAATGGAGGATGAAAGAGTACCGAAGAAAACAATGGAATGGACACGATCAGGAACGAGAAGGAAAGGACGACCAAATCTCACGTGGATCCAAGGGATTAGAGAAACTTTGAAGGACTGGGAAATAGAGGAAGAATGGAGTAAAATTATAAAGCGAAATTGAAGACAAATCATTGGTGCCGGAAAAATGTATAACATTGTTAAAACTGGAAATATATATATATATATATATATATAATATATTTATATATATATATATAATTTTTTATATGTGCAAACAAACATAACTCATTATAATGCGTTTTTTTCCGAACTTACGATGTTACCGATTATAATCGATTATTTAAATATAAATAATAACAAAAAAGCTTCTCATAATACTGTTGCATAATGAATTTTAATAAACCTAATTTATAAATAAAATGAATTGCGAACTAAATACATCCTATTTCAATATTCTAACAGACAGGCGGGTACTTAACTGCCAACCCCAAGACTCTGGAGATCTCTAGACTCAGGTCACTGAGTGACGTCAATGCGACAAAATCTCAGATGGGTTAACAGGATGTCACAGTATTAGTTCACAGAGGATTATTATTAATTTGAATACTGATTATTTTTTATTACGAAATTATTTGTAATATATATATATATATATATATATATATATATATATATATGCGTAAATTAAGTGTAGTAGGCCTTTATGCTTATCTCCGGGTGTATTGAACTAATTCATTCTGTGAAAGTAATCTGAAGATTATTCAGATTGTTATATTTTATAGGAATTAATACAGTCTGCTTATAACCTACAAGATTTTTATACCCCGTCTACTTTGAACACTAGATCTTACTCGTTAAGTTCCTATGGCCTTTATTGTGGATCATATCCGATTTTCATTTCCACTACTCTAGTTACTAATGAAAAAACCGATCTATTTGAAAAGCTCATTCAAAAAATGATTATTTTATATAGGCTACAGAGTTTCAATGTTTACACATCTATCTGTGCCTAAAGTTTTATTGTCCTTCTCCAATCGTATCTATCCATCCACTCCATGTCCTGTAGCCCTCTTGTTCTCATTCCAGTTCTTATTTCTTGCATCCACGAGTTTCGAGGTTGACACCATTCCAGTGATTTTCTTGGTAACTTTTCTTCTTGCATTCTTTGTACGTGTCCATACCAATTTAATTGCTTGTTTCTTATATAATCTACTATTTAATACTTAATATCGTTTTTTTCTCGTATAACAGCTTTTTTTTTCTCATTTTGAACATCTTGCTGTTCTCCTCAAGGAATCCATTTCCATCTCGAAAAATTATGTAACATTAATTTCTGAGAAGGTCATTTTAAAGTGCTAAAATTAATCGCCGTTATTTATGTAATGCTTCTCAACTTACTCAGTAAGTAGTTGGCATAACTGTCATGTAGTATCATTTACCACTCGACTGAGCTTGCATCTATATTTTATCAATACAAATGACACAATGAATTGTTGATTAGATCCTTATTTAAAGGAAGTATTCAATGCTGTTTCTCTCTCTCTACATATAATATATATATCCATAGTAATTCTGCCCGAGGGCAGGTCTTTCACTGCAATCATAGCATTTTCATGCTATGCTTTGCAGCTTTATTTTGAGAATTATAGGTGTGGTAGCTTCCCCTTGCTTTCCACACCGGTGAAGGAT
Organism: Diploptera punctata; assembly: GCA_030220185.1. Taxonomy (NCBI): domain Eukaryota; kingdom Metazoa; phylum Arthropoda; class Insecta; order Blattodea; family Blaberidae; genus Diploptera; species Diploptera punctata. The sequence goes on from JASPKZ010008377.1 coordinate 1,504,369, forward strand.
TGTGATGACTATTTAACTCATGCCCCAAATGGGAGTCAATGGCCAATCACATTTCAATGATTTCTATTTTACAACCAATCAGAGTCGTGTTTCACCAAATATTTATCAGTGTTATAATTACCATATTAAAGAAAGCTCCTCCTTACAATATTGCGTTCCTTTGGCAATAAATAGTATGATCTGGTTGCAGTGATAAACAAAAGAAGCAGTAGAAGCGTACCTATCGTTTCTCATTTGTTTTCAAACATCGCCGTTTACATTAAATATATAACTATTTTAAAATAACTATAGTTAAATAATGATTTGTGAGTAAACAGTTTAATGTTATTCGTTAAATAGTCCTAACAAATGCCACTCTTGATTTCCAAATTCTCTAGATAAATTCACTCCTCACTTCGTGAGTCGTGAATTTATCGATAATTTGGAAATCACTCGTGGCATTACTTATGATAATGATAAGGATGATGATGATGGCTGGATGATTTTCGGGGACCGTTGAGTCCTAAGCTTCCTGACATTTGTCTTAGAGGTGGGGAAAAATCCCGAAACAACCTCACCCAGCAGCCTGTCTTGCTATGCTTTGCAGCTTTACTAGGGAATTGTAGGTGTGGTAGCTTCACGTTACTTTCCACACCGGTGAAGGATGATGATCATGATGATGGCCATATGATTTCGGGGACTGTTTGGGCCTTGAAGTTTACCTGACATTTGTCTTACAGGTGAGGATAAAAACCAGAAAAACTGCCCCGACCGAGGACCGAACCCGGGCCAGCTGCGTGACAAGGCAGCACGCTACCTCGAGACCACAGCGGTAGACTTTCCTAGTAATAACTAATAATATTCCTAAACATAAAACTCTACTTCCATCATTAGATTCAAGTTTTAACAATGACATTAAAAATCACAAATGAATTCACAACAGCAACAATATTAGTTAATCTCATCGGCGTTATTAATATTCATTGTAGTTATGTTATTGTAATAATAATAATAATAATAATAATAATAATAATAATCATAATAATAATAATAATAATAATAAAATAAAAGAATGATCTACAGTTGCATTCCTTGAAGAATTCTTGATTATAAACCTGAAGAAATGAGAGATTTGGGAAGACCACGGAAACATCGGTTGGAGAATATGTGAAGCCGGAACAGGTTTAAGACTCTAAGCCCTGATTAAGAAGAAGAATAAAATGACAAAAGATCTTAGGTAGAATATATAAAATTATCTTGCACTATATAGGGAAAAAAGGTTTAGACATGTAGAAAGAATTAATGTAACAAGATTACCAAAAGCAGCATTTAACTACAAGCCAAGAGGTTCAAGGAATGTAGGAAGGCCAGTAAAAAGATGGACAGAACAACCGTGAGGCGGAACACGCATTTTGCCTAGCCCGTGAAGTGAAGAAAAAGATCCTCCACTCATAAAAAAGTTGTGAGCACCCTTGCCATTGTTGATCAAAAGATTCCACTACACTTCGTGAGTCGTGAAATTTGGAAATCACTCGTGGCATTACTTTTGAAAAATTTTAAAATTAAGTTTATATTGTTTAATGTCGTTCACCCTAAACAAAAAAGAATGAAGCAAATACTGAAATAAATATGACTGCTTAACAAATTTAAAGATCTAAAATACCTTATCTGGTAATTTTATGAATATCACTAACAATTTATATTTTATCAGAATATAGTTACATTGTCACAGCTTTTACGTGCTTTTAAGATTTTCCTGTCGCTTGAATTATAATACAACACAAAGGACCCCTACTTACTACTAATGTCTACTGCGAACGACTCTCCGCCTAGGAAGGACTCAGTTGTTGATGTTCTTCACTATGCAAAGAAGCAGAAACTACAATTTTGTGAGAACGTTTACTTATTAGGAGTATGCAACTTTAGAGCAGAATTCGCGTAGCCTTTTCTACTAACTCTACTAATTTCTCTTTCCATGTCGATCAATGACGAGTTTCGACAAAATGGAGCCTCTGAAACTAAATTATCATTCCGTCTCTCCCCCTTCTTCTTGCCATCAAAAGAAAGCATCTTTCTTGTTTCCTGTTCTTACGAAGTTTTAAAGCTAATGGCTCATCTACTGTATAATTAATGTTTTTCACGATCCATTAACATTCACTAACACTGATAAATATATCAATAGACTTAGAAAAAATAATTGCCCTCCCTTTATTCTAAATGTATGATCTGAGTTTCGATTCCGACTCTCAGATATATCGAACAGAAAAAGAAGATAGGTCCCTACATGTATGGTTTTCTATATATTTGTGTCTTTATATATATACACACATACCGGGAATAACAGGACCTCACCGACAAAATTATAGGGATGATAGGCCATGCAGAAAGGATCATTTTTTGTGAAATAACATATAGTCGCAAACACGCCGTTTATAAATTATGTGCAGATAAGATGTTCACCCGTAATGGTCGGAATTGAATACAAACCATTTTACACGTATCATTTTATTGAAAAATGACATGTTTTTACAATAACTGTTCAAACAGTCGACCCTGTGCCTCCTCATTGCATGTTTGATATCGTCGGGCACAACAACGATCGGCCAGCACAGCTGATTATGGCAGGATTCATTTTGACGTGCGTCGTCAAAACATTTGTTGTTTGAACATTTATTGTAAAAACATGTATTTTTCAATAAAATTATACGTGTACAATTGTTTGTATTCAATTCTGCCCCTTACGAGTGAACACCTTCATCTGCGCATAATTCATAAACGGCGTGTTTGCGACTATATGTTCCTTCACAGAATATAAATCCTCTCTGCATGGCCTATCATGGACTGCAATTAAATCCTACAAAGTCACAATCAATCATTATGGGTCATCAGAGACTATTATCTACAATTAACCTAAACACAGTTTCGCATGTGTCACTAAACGGAGTTCAAATCCCTTATAGTGAGACAGTAAAAATTCTAGGAGTATTTATTGACAAAAACTTAAATTGGAATGCACAAATAAACCATACATGCAAAACAGTCTTCTCAATAATACATTCATTAAATCGTGTACGAAATTGTTTGCCATTCGCCCTTAGGAAAATGTTAGTAGAAACACTTGCAATGCCCCATTTTGATTATTGTGACACTCTTTTTACAGACTTAAATATTATTTCCACTCAAAGACTTCAACGTGTTCATAATTCTTGCGCACGTTTTATTTGTGGTATTCGCAAATTTGACCATGTTACACCGTCCCTGGAACAATTATCGTGGTTTCGTCTAAGAGATCGTAGAACTGTCCATTCCCTATCCCTTCTCTATAAAATACTTCACACATCATCGCCTAATTATTTATCACGCCGCTTCATCAGACTATCCGACACACATAATCTTGACACTCGATCCCATCAGCACATTGTCCTTTATATCCCGCCTCATCACACTGTATATTATTCATTATCTTTTACGGTGTCACTTACCAAAACATGGAATTCCCTTCCACCCTATGTCAGAGACTGTCAAACTATAACATCCTTCAAAAACAACTAAAGAATTATTTAATAACAAACTAATTTATACACCTCACTGATAGTATTCTTTTAGCAATATTAATATATTTAATTATTTATGTAAATAATATTAAGAATAACAAATATTTTTATTTGTTTTGTTTTAAATATTGTATAATCGTAAAATTAAGTTTTCTATATCTCATTATTTTCCTGTTTTTTATATACACTAGACAGGGACAATTTAATATGTCTTGCTTGTATACATTTTATTATTAGTTTTAGTCTTAATTTTAACTAACATTAACTGGTTGTATTATAGATCGTAATATGTATATTAGATATTATCTTTTGATCAAATTTTTACTTAGTGTTTAATATTAGAGTTAATTAAGATTGTTATATTCTTATGTAATATATGTTTGTCCTGGTGAGTGGAAGAGAAGGCCACATGGCCTTAACTCCACCAGGCTAAATAAATCTTAAAATCTTAAAAAAAAAAAATATCATCCCTATCATTTTGTCGGTGAGGTCCTGTTATACCCTGTGTGTATAGACATATGTATATATATATATATATATATAGAGAGAGAGAGAGAGAGAGAGAGAGAGAGAGAGAGAGAGAAAGAGCATATAGGCAAATATTTTATTTTTTCTTCTTCTTTTGCCGTCAAAAAATGATGCCACTAGCCTCAATTGAAGCTAAACAGGTTATTTCCTGAATGGTCGTTTTAATAATAATTTGCAAAATAGAGATTATTAATTATTCTGGACCTGGTTTCTTTATTACAACTTTCTTTTTTTGTAGTTTTGAGCATATCTCTCGTTTGTTGCACAGTTCGCACACGCAGTCTTCATTCGGCTGGTGGAATCACTTGTTTTGGCAGAATTTGTGATGAAACCCGTGCGTATGCGTATCGTCTTATTGCGTGTAGGTTTAATGTACGCATATTATGACCATTGCATACATACACATGAGTCGTCGTTTTTCAACTCTTGATCTAGACTTCTAGAGTATATTTCTTATCATGGATATCTTGAAGGTAGTATCCTTAGAAAATATGTCCTCTACTTATTTTGATATTGTTCAATATTTTCTACAGAGCTTTTTCTAAATGTGTCCTAATGATGAATAAATAATTGCTGTAATTTAAAAACCTCTCTTCAGTACCTGGGGATATTTTAAAACTGTAATTGTATATCGGATGAAACCATGAGTCTATAAAACTTACAACTTGACTAAATAACTCACTGGCTCTATCGAACTCGGGAGTTCAAGACCACCCGCATATAAGCCAATTTTTTGTCATTCCATATATAATCCAATTTCCTTAAATCACGTTTAATGTTATTCTCCCATCTCAATGTTCGCTTACCTACTGGTTCATTCCATTTAGTTTACCTACAAAGAGTTATTACTTCTTCCCGTAAATATCATAAAACTCATGGTCATGTAGTTTTCTCCGTGTACCTCTCTCTTCCTCTTCCTTTGATTCAAAACTTTTCCTAACAACTTTATTCTCAAATACTCGAAATCATTATTTCTTCCTCAAAGAGAACATTTTTCGCATCCATATAACATAACGGACAAATCTCGTTTAATATAAATTTTAGTTAAAATATTTTGAGAGAAATTGGTTCACAAGAATTTCCTGTACTGCTTAATATCACTGATTCTTTTTAATGAGCCGAAGAACTGTGAGTCTGTAATTGGATATATTTTGGACCAATATCTATTAATTTGCAATATGAAATCATATTCTTCTTCTTCGGCTTTCCCTCACTTATACGTTTGCTGTCTTCAGTTTCCATTTATCTCTATCATTCCAATCTCCCTCTTCCAAATTCCTATCATCCATTATATTTCTGACGTAGGTTTTCCTTTTTCCATCTTGGTTTGCCACGTTTATTTCTTCCAGGGGGTGACCATTGGTATATATATTTTTTTGGCCATCTTTCATTTTCCATTCTTTGTACATGGCCATACCATTTAAGCGTTTGATTTTCAATCCTCTTAACAACAGATGTGGTGACATTCATTTCTCTCCAAAGGAATTAATGTCTTATTTTATCCTGTCTTGTTTTTTGGAGGCTTCTTCTAAAATAATCAAATTCAACTGTTCTAATTTTATTCTTTTGTAATTCCGTCAAAGACCAAGTTTCACTTCCATATGACAAAATATTCTATATCATGCTCTTACAAATTATTATTTTAGTTTCCTTTGTAATATTTTTATTCCAAATTATTCCATGTAATGTCTTAGTTGCATTTTTTTCCATTGCAATTTTAGTCTGCACATCTCTCTCACAGGTACCTAAACTTCAGTAAAATATGAAATCATTAATACCCTAAAATGTCCTGTTAAAGGCAAAGGTCTCCTTAAAGAGAGCAAACTCTACTCCACTTACTTACATGATAAGGTGTAATCATTCGGAGCACCTTGTTCATTGTTTTGGTTGTCTATTTAATTAGCTCTAACACACTTTTCTCTGTCACTGTTCGCTTGTTTCCTCGAAGTGTTTCCACTCCATTCTATTTCTGGTTCTACTTTACCAATGGTTTCCCACAAATTCTTTGAATATGTCAGCCTATTTTCGTGTTATTTTTCCAATGTGAGGATCCTTCATTGCGACTTTATGCGTTTATATTTTGCAACATGACCTCTCCACTTCCATTTGATGTCAGTGACTTGCTGTCATGGAACATTAATTTCTGTTATATAGTGTGATTATAAAGTCCCAGTGCATTTTAAAGAAATCGCTTACATATCGTATTTCTGTTACAGCCATTCGAAAGATACAAATATGTTCACTATTGAAGAGCGGATAGAGATTGTTACTGCGCGTTTAAGAGGCCAGTCGTACGAAGAAGTTAGAGACAGATTCCAAAGGAAACCATCACGGGAGGCGTGTATCTTGATATGTTGCAACTTTTCTTACAGCCACAGTTACAGCAAGATGGTATAATTGATACAGTGGTGTTGCAACAAGATGGAGCACCACCACACTTTGCTCTAGCTATACGCGGGTATCTCAATGACAGGTTTCCCAGAAGGTGGATTGGAAGGGCATCTCCTCGTATGTGGGCATATCGTTCGCCAGACCTCGAACCCCTGGAGTTTTTTTCCTTGGGGGTTCATCAAGCAATAGGTGTACAGAACCAAGTTTCCCAATCTGCAAGTGCTGAAAGAACGCATATGCAAGCGAGAGAAATGATTACAGAGGATGTGTTGGTGCATGTTTTCCGGGCGACGGTGCGTCGTTGGGAAACATGTTTTGAGATTGGTGGAGGTTATGTTGAACACTAACTTGATAGTAGAAACTACCTTATAATTTTTGTTTTATTTGCGCTACGTTATCCACAAAATGTACTGGGACTTTATAATCACAATGTATTTTGAAGTAGGGCTAATTCATGTACACCTTGTCGCTCAGTGATATGGCTAGGATCTTCCTTCATATTTTGTTTTACATACTTGGAGTTTTAATTTATTTTTATACACAGATTTTCAATGTTTACACATCTTTCTGTGCCTAAAATTGTATTTTCCTTCTCCACTCGTCCCGATCCATTCACTCCATGACCTCCAGTTCTCTTGTTCTCATTCAGTTCTTATTTCTTGCATCCACGAGTTTTGAGGTCTTCATTCTTTCCTTCTTCCAGATGGACACCATTCCAATGACTAGGATACTTAATACCTAGTTAAAATAACATTGATTCTGAAATAGGAGATATTCCATAATATTTAAATTAAACTAGATACAGAAAGAGTCCATTCAGGTGTAGTTACCGCCGATAAGAAGATTCTTCTATGCCATAAATAAATCATAATCACCACCATTATCTTCTTTCACGGATTAGGTGTTTGCCTGTTCCGATCTCATATTTGTTCAGTCCAGCGTTTTCTTGGTCTTCCCATCGATCTTCGTCCTCTAGGATTATACATAAATGCAATGTTTGGTAAACTACCCTATGTCATTTAATGATTAAATTAATTTAAAACAAAATCACCAAGAACATAAAATGCGCAAATGTACTATTGGTACTGTTCTATACCACTATTAACCTGACAAGTGCCACGGGTTGGGGACTAAGCAGGTTTTTGTTACTAACAAAGATATCAGCGGTTGAGTTTTGTAGAATTCTACGGTTTGAGGGCACTGGATAATAACGGAGTGTGGTTTACGGAATTAATGGAAATAAAATATAGCGGATGCTAATACAATTATGCTGTTTATTAATTAATTTCCAGTAGTTACTGTGCTGCATACATCTAAATTAATTAAACGCCAACTGATTAGCTACATTTATGACACACAGGAATACACGTTATATTTAATTCAATACACCAATGCTACATTAAATATATTCTGACATCATTCTATATTATTAATTCAGTTAAGCTCTTGTTAGTGCTAAACCTCATGAGAGATACATGTGTTACGCTTTACTGGATTCAAATCCTTGTAGTGATCTCTGCACGGCCTATATAATTCGATATATATATATATATATATATGATACTAGAAGTCCCGGCCATGCGCTGCTGTGGCTAAGGTATACGTTAAAAATTTAAATTACGTTGCTGTGTTTCAGCCAAATTACTTAAAACTAATATTTACACACGAAATTAATAATATTGAAAATAAAATAAACATTGAACACACATAAATTATGAAATAATCAATAATTGTAATTCAATTGAAATTCGCGGTTGCAACAAAAGCACAGCCATCTGGATATTTCTTTGTTATATAATAAACCAATTACCTTACCAATTTACCTTACACCGCCATCTGTTAGAATCGTATGGAACTCACAGATAATTATAACTCTTTGTTAAATAATAAACAAATAATTTGCAATGAAAAATAATGCGACTATAAATTTAGTTATAAACTACCCTAAGTCTCAAGTTGGATCAAACTGCACACAGTGTGCAAAATCTTATTAAAATCGGTTCAGTGGTTTAGGATTCCATCGCGGACAAACAATGTGACGCGACATTTTTATATATTAATATGAAAAGAAAAATAAATGCCCTAGTTGGGATTTAAACCCCAGTCTCTAAACTCTGTACGTTTAGCGCTCTAAGCATCTAAGCCACTCAGGTATCCTAACACAAACATTTATTTTTTTATATATGTAGTATTCTCAATTTACACGAGAGGTAGCGGGAAGTCATTCCAACTGCCATCTAGTGGCCACCATAACAGGTAAGCAAATTTTAAAGAGTATATATATATATATATATATATTTTGTGACCCAAGACATAAAGGAGATATTTTTTTTTAATCAAATACGCATACCCTCTTTCTTTATGTTTGGCCTTAATAACGCAAATAAATATTATTGCGATTGGATCATGACAACCCGTGCGACTTCATGCCAAACATAATACATGCAAATTTGTACTGGGTTAATATAGAAGGATTCTAGAACTAAAAGTTCATTTAGTAAATAAAACATTAATATGTCCAAAACGTATAACTATTTTACGATACAAAAAAAATACTGTTCAAATGTTCTTTTCAAAGTTTGACTTTTACAATCAAGATAAAACAAGTCGGCACGAGTTGCCGTGGGCCTACGTACACCAAATTGTACCTACAATTGTTTTAACGTTATACAAATAAATTAAAATGGTATGCGTTAAAAATAAAATAGGCTACTTCGATTTTTTGGGACACCCTAATATATATATATATATATATATATATATATATATATATATAACATTGATTAGATCAATTGTTACTTATGGTTCTGAAACTTGGGTACTTAACTCTTACTTCTGTAATCATTTAGATATTTTTGAAAGAAAGCTAGAAGAAAGAAGAATACTGGGACCAGTTTGTATTGACTATTTAACTCATGTCGCAAATGGTACTCAATGACTAATCACGTTTCAGTGATTTCTGTTTTACAACCAATCAGAGTCGTGTTTCACGAAATATTTATCAGTGTTATAATTACCATATTAAAGAAGGCTCCTCCTTTTTAATATTCTGAACAGGTCTGACCATTATTTTGCAGTGACTGAGCCTGTGAGAAATACGGCTACCAGATTGTATATATAGTGCATGAATGTCAACACATGCCGCATGCGGGAGTTAATATAAAAACATTTGTAGCAATTGATTATACCACCAAAAAAATAAACCACTCTTTGCACTTTCTTAAATGTATTTTTTCCCAGGTAACAATCCAGAAAAATATAATTGTCATATTTACATCATACGACATCAGAAATGAATTAATATACAGTTTGATGTGTTTCATTTTTTCTCCACTAGAGAGCATTTTTACAATATTGCGTTCCTTTGGCAATAAATAGTATGATCTGGTTGCAGTGATAAACAAAAGAAGCAGATCAAGCGTACCTATCGCTTCTTATTTGTTTTCAAACATCGCCGTTTACATTAAATATATAAATATTTAAAAATAACTATAGTTAAATAATGATTTGTGAGTAAACAGCTTAATTTTATTCGTTAAATAGTCCTAACAAATGCCACTCTTGATTTCCAAATTCTCTAGATAAATTCACTCGTGGATTTATCGATAATTTGGAAATCACTCGTGGCATTACTTATGATAATATCTGGAGAATAAGATATAATAGAGAATTAACACTATTATTACGATATATCGATCTTGTCTCAGGCATAAGGCTTGGCCGTTTGACATGGATTGGACATGCTAATAGAAAGCCAAATGGTAGAAAGGTGAAACGAATCTTCTGTTCACAATCTCAAGGAACCAGATTAAGAGGAAGACCTAAGAACAGATGGTGGGATGTGCGCCAAGATCTTACAAAGAGTCAAATTAACGTTTGGGAAAGACTTTCTATAGAGAGGGATATCTGGAAGGATCATTGAGGAATATTTATTTAAATTAATTAAATAGACTAATTTTAACTGCACTATAGAAATTTAAACAGACAATTTGATATTTTCAATTGAAATTCCTAGAAGGTAAATATGACTGAAAACTTGCAGCCATTAAACTAGTCCAAGAAGCTAAGTAAATGCTATATACGATGTAACCAAGGTAATTACTTCCGTCCAGTCATAATAAGGGCCTTAATATCGAAATCGTATAATATGCAATTAAATTAATAAAATTTTAAAATGTGTACTTAAAATTAAACACTATGAAATATTAGCAAGCAAATGATTACATTTATTTCACATGTTCTTAATTCTTGAAGTTAGAATTCTGTAATTTATTTCTACTGTAAAGAGATTGTCACAAAACAGTACATATATATATATATATATATATATATATATATATATATAATCCGTCCACCGCTGTGGTCTCGAGGTAGCGTGCTGCCTTGTCACGCAGCGGGCCCGGGTTCGACCCCCGGTCGGGGCAGTTTTCCTGGGTGAGGTTTTTATCGGGGTTTTTCCTCACCTGTAAGACAAATGTCAGGAAAACTTTAAGGCCCAAACGGTCCCCGAAATCATATGGCCATCATTATCATCATCATCCTTATCATTATCATTATCATCATCATCATCATCATCCTTCACCGGTGTGGAAAGCAACGGGAAGGTACCACACTTACAATTCCCTAGTAAAGCTGCAAAGCATAGTATGAAAATGCTATGATTGCAGTGAAGGACCTGCCCTCGGGCAGAATTACTATGGATGGATATATAATCCCTTTCCATACACATTCTAATAATTATTTTAAATCTAGTTATATGTATCAGAGCAGAAATAAACAATAGTAAACCTACTAACCTAACAAACAGTGGAACATTAGAAAATCTATAAAACATATGCATTCCGTATTTTACTGTTTTGCATTCGGTACTACAAACGAAGCGTTTAGGTGCTTCCAGCAACACACAAATCTAAACAAACACTGATTTGCTTCTCCCAATTTCAAAGAAACAAACAAAAATAAATAAACATTTAATTTATATTTTTTTTTAGAAAAATGCAAATACACCTACTATATATTCATTGTGTGCAAGTTGGATTAATGGCATTGACTCTGCATTTGCGTGTTTTGGTTTTTCAATCTAGTAGGTGTATGTATAGGACATTAACTAGCTTCTCTAGGGCTCGATGAATGAGTACAATGTAACACTGGAAACGGGTACACTACATTTAATCAGTGCTAATAATACCCCAGCTGTAATCGATTTTAAGGTGAAAACCTAAATACCTTTCGATTAATACTTGTTACAAAATTGTGCTAACTAGCATTCTATATTAAACTTCAATAACTCATATTAGAATGCTTTTGAAATTTTATGTCCAAAAAGTATTTTCCTACAAAGAAAAAAATTAATTAAAATTCAAATTAAAGCTGTGGTTTAACTAGGAGAACTAGGCGAATAAAGAGAGACAAGTTTGGTCTCTGACTGGGTCTCGGTTTTGAGCACAAGAGTGTAAACTCAGAGAGAATGGGTTCAAATTCCGGTCAAGTGCAAATTGTTATTTCTTAGTGAACATTCTTAGTGGAAGCATTACATTCCATATCAACTTCCCTAATGTAACAATTCACCCAGTTTGAAGTCAGTTGTACTAACCTTACATCTACAACTGTTAAAATTCATTATAAACACCGTTGAGTTCACTATGTAAAGGTTAAAAATTAAATTTCGTACCTGAGATCTCAGTCGTCCTCAAATAGGTAAAATACTTTGAAGACCTTTCAGAAGAATATAGGTTCCATCTTCAGCTTGTTAAGCGGTACTAACTGTTGCTGGTCAAAATTTTATGTAGAGGGATCAGGTCACTGGGTATGTTCTCATTGAGTGCTGTATGTTCTTAGTTTCTTAAATTAGTTCAATTTCTTCCAGGATATTAATTTATCGGTTTTCTATTCTCTTTGTGTATTATCGAAAAGACATTGTTGATTGTATTTGAATTTGTGACCTGCTACTGTTATAAGTTTGCCAAAGCTTGATTTGCCCTCATTATATATAGAACCCTTAAAATGCTTGTTAAATATTCTATTAAAATTTCTTGTAGTACTGCCAATATAAAATTTTTCACAACTTTTACCATTTAATTTGTATACACTTTTGTTTTTATATATGTCTTATTCCTTTATTTTATTTTAAATTGTTACTTAATTCATTGCCAGTTCTGTATCCAATTCTTATATATATTCCTGTTTTTAATGGTTTTCTGTCACCTTTTGTGTTTCAATGCCTATATACGTTAACGTTAATCTCTTATTATTTTCATCAGTTTCCCTGTTTAGTTTGGTATATTTGTTATTTATTCCTTTTTTAGTAGTTTATTAATCATTTCTTCGTGGTATCCGGTTTTGGGAACTAAAAGTTTTATATAGTTTAGTTTGTTATTGTAGTTTTCTTGGCTTAGCGGTAGTTTCATCATTCTATTTATAAGCCCGATAAAGGTACTCATTTTTTATTGAGGAGGGTATGTGGATTTTTTGCGGATGGCTATTATATTACTAGGGTGTTTTCTATAGACAGAAAACATGTATACCGATGTCTAAACTATTGATATTAAATTTTTGTTATTGTTAGATCTAGACAATTTATTGAATAGTTAATTTCTGTAAATTCTATCTTCTTGTCCATTTTGTTAAGTTCTGTTGAGATATATTTTCAATTGGATTTACGTTGTCGTAAATTAATAGAGAGGTCGTTATCTTGCTATTAGTTTTATGTTAAACTGTTATTTTAATTTTTCAAAATGTTTGTCTTCCACGTTTTGTAGAACATTTCGGAAATGATTCCAGAAGTAGGGGTATTATTGGTATACCATGATATTGGGTGAAAAACTCGTTATTGAATTAGAAACAATTTTGTTTTTATATTGTGTTAATTATTTTAATTAAAAATTAAAATATAAAATTTTGGAATATTCACCTGAAAGGTCAGTCTCCTCAACTTAATTAATTATTTAAAACGCTACAGTTAAATAATTAATTAAGTTGAGGAGACAGACCTTACAGGTGAATATTCCATAATTGTATATTTTAATTTAGAATAATACCTAAACGAAATACATCATGAATCTTATAAAAGTTGATTATTCTAATTAGTTGTTCTATGTAAATGTTTTCAATTTTACTTCTTTAAATGTTTCTATTAATTTTATTGTTTCATTAATATGAATGTTTTTGTAAATATTTTCAATGTCGAATGACACTATTAGTATTGTTATTGATTTTTGTATTTACAATTTTATTTGCTAGTTCATATGAGTATTTTTACTGTATATTTGGTTTTTGGTATTTTTTCTTTTAGTTTTTTTTAGCAATCAGTGATGTGACCTTTAAATTGGATTGGTGAATATTCAATACCTAGCGTATGAATAAAATAGAAAATGTTTAGACTCATTCTAGGAAGGGGAGAATGACAACCAAAATATAACAAATAATATTATATCACCTTCACAACTCACCGAATATTATTACAGATATTAAGGTAACTACATTGAGATTGGAACCCCATAAATTATATATATATATATATATATATATAATCATCTTCTTCCTGGGATTAAGCCTGTTGACTCGTTCCGGTTTCATCAAAGCTAGAATTGTTTAAAATTCTTCAGACCATCTTCTGTGTGAGCGTTCAACATTTCTTCTTCCGTGTGGTTTGTAATTTACCAATAATTTTGGAAATCTTTCTTTTGGCATTCTATCAACATGTTCTTTCCAGGCGTTCCTATATTTAATTATTTGGTCTGTAAGTTGGAAAATATTTAGTTCCTTTCTTATATCTTCATTTATTTTCTTATCCTGCAGAGTGTATTCTGTTATATGTCTTAAAAATCTCATCTCAGCTGCTTCCAATGTTTGTTCTTTTCTTTTAGTGATCGTCCAAAATTCTGATTCATACAACAATACAGGAATACAGGAACAGCCATTACTTTATAAAATTTCATTTTTGTTTCCTTTCTTGTGTTATATATATATAATGAGATAGTAAATAATAAAATGGAAATATAGTCAGGAAGATAAAGAAGTGCAAAAGATCTAAATACAAATGTGCTGATTGAGATATAAAAGGTACATAAATACTTAATCAGAATTTGTTGTTCTAGATAGTTGTCAAGGAAATAGAAGTCTGGAAGAGGATTCTTGGGAAGGTCATGGCCCGATCTGGGTTTTAGATAAATATCCATCCATCCATAGTAATTCTGCCCGAGGGCAGGTCCTTCACTGCAATCATAGCATTTGCATGTTATGCTTGCAGCTTTACTAGGGAATTCTAGGTGTGGTAGCTTCCCGTTGCTTTCCACACCGGTGAAGGATGATAATGATAAGGATGATGATGGCCATATGATTTCGGGAACCGTTTGGGCCTTAAAGTTGTCCTGACATTTCTCTTACAGGTGAGGAAAACCCCGATAAAAACCTCACCCAGAAAAGCTGCCCCGATCGGGGATCGAACCCGGGCACACTACCTCAAGACCAGAGCGGTGGAATAGATAAATATAGTAATGATTTTTCTTTTACTTTAGCAACTAAAAATAAAATTAATACATAACTTATAATATGAATAAAATAACCAGCTGTATCATGGATCCTGAGCATCATAGTCAGTCGGTAGCTCAATAATATCAGTGTAATTCATGCTCCAATAAGCGGGATAGTCATGAAAGAGTGATATTCCTATACTGCGTAGAATGATGTACTATGTAACTGATATTGACGGACAACTGTACTTTACAGGGACTGGGTATAAGTTTACAGAGTGTGCAACATGAACCAGCCATTTTACCAGCAAAATACAATTCCAATAGCAATAAATTCAAGTATTTCATTAATTTGCATATATCCTATTACATTTCAGCTGAGAGAGAGAGAGAGAGAGAGAGAGAGAGAGAGAGAGAGAGAGAGAGAGAGAGGAGAGAGAGAGAGAGAGATAGTAAAATACCCGTATATCTAACAAACAAGTTTAAAATTTAATATTCACTTCTAAATGTATAAACCAGTGCTTAATGACGTAACTGTGATGGAAAATAATTTAAATGTTATGAATCCATGCACAGTACATGGTGGAAATTCAGATTAATAATGATAATTCATTTAAGGTGTGGTCTCGATTTAACCTCGTTGCCTCGCACAAAGTGGTAATGAGTTTGATCCCCTGGCGGGACAAGTTTTCTGATGGATTTTTTAAGGATTAGCCTCATTTTTAAGACAAATATCGGGAAACTCTGAAGTAAGACCAAATAATCCCCAATAACATTTGGTCATCATAATCATCATCATGAACAAATCCGTTTTAGGCCATGTGGCCTGTACGGTAAACCTAGCGAATATGGTCTTGATCTTTCCACCGATGTTTTGGTCTTCCTTGGTCCCTATGTCCAGTTGGGGTATATTGGAATGCCAATTTTGGAAGTCTATTTCTTGTCATTCTCCTCAGACGATTTTTCCATTCTTGTTGGTATCTTTGTATATCTTCATTTAAACTTGTAACTCCAAGTTTTCCTCTGATAATAGTGTTCCTTTGGTGATCCAGTCTATTAACTCCTAACTCCTCATCATAATCGTCCTATAATATTCGCCTTATTCTGTGTAAATAAATGTCTTAAATGTCCGTGTTTTCTCGGAGATAGCCTTGACATTAAACTATCACTTATCCACGAGCCTCTCCATGTCCTTGTGTGGTCAGAAAATTAGCCAAGGAATTATTGTATAGCTGACTTAACTTGGCAGAGAGAGAGAGAGAGAGAGAGAGAGAGAGAGAGAGAGAGAGAGAGAGAGAGAGAGAGAGAGAGATGGAGATACAAGGGTAGATCGTTGAACGCGTTATTCAGATACAAAAGAAAGAACCCACCCTATTGTCAGTTTTCCTCTTCCCCCTTAGCCCTATTAACATTTGGTGAAGAAAAACCGACAACACTGGTGCGATGAGAGAGGCGATTACAGTTGTCTCATTCTACAAATTTCTCGTAAAGTTAAACCAGAGAGACTATAGTAATATATTTTACAATTTCAGTATAATTTCCACTCACGAAATTAGGTCATTGTTGACCCATTTCCTATCCGATTAGACAGCATCAAGAAGACGTTTCTGTGGACATCAAAAAGTCGTAGTCGTCAACCGTGAGGGTGGTATTGGAGATTTTTTGTTTGTTTGTTCTAAATGTTGCCTTTTACAATTTATTTATTTATTTTATCTGATGAAGTTAAGACCGTAAGGTCTTCTCTTCCACTTCACCAGGGTTAAATTATGCATATAATAACAATTATGAATTATCAACATGTTGATAATACATATTGATATATGTTTATAATACAGTATCTAATTGATTTGGTAAGAAAAGTTTATAATATAAAGTAATAAAAGAATACATGTAACACAGTTATACATTATATTGTCTAAAGAAATATTAAGTGAGTTTTGTTTTGAACTGTTTTTGAGTCGGGCAGTCCTTGATATACGAGGAGAGGAATTGCAGAGTCGTGTGGCTGAAACAAGGAAGGATGAAGGATAATGAGATGTTCGATGTAGAGGAACAGCTAGAGTTAAATTTTCTCTCGATCGTGTGTTTAAGTTACTGTGGGAGGGTAGCGAATGGAAGCGAGCAGAAATATATAGGGATGATGAGGTGGACAAAGTGTTATATAAGAAGCACAGAAACATAGGATAATAATATTAAATGTGTAAGAAATAACATTTAGCAGATAGTATTATTGTTTTATAATGGACCTTATTGAAAATAATTAAAATAGTATATATTCAATCAAAAAGTTTACATTTCAAAGAAGATTAAAACTTTATTTTCGAACATATTAGCAATTGAAAGTGACAATACTATTTTCATGAACTTGTGATCATCACAGGCATCATGGATTGGCTAATTTGGTCTGTTCGATCTCCACAATTTATATCCGCTCTCGCTAACGCTTTTTAGGTCTTCCAGTCTTCTCTTACTCTTGATTTCAATAGAATTTATCTTGGCTGCATTCGTTATAGATACAAAACTAAAATATTATCTCTATTCGTGAATTGTTATTTGTAATATATTTGAGATGTTTAATTTCTGACGAATAGAGTTATTTGTTGTAGGTCAAGGATAATGTATACTGTCAGAGGTCTAACAAGGGAACTGTCAGCCATTGAAATTTCTCCCAGAGAAACGTTGTAGTGTATCAAGGCCGTGTCCAAAAAATCTATCGTTTTTAACTGTAAAACACAGAAAGGAAGTCAGAATTCAGCAACCTCAATCCACTGTACGGAATAAATGGACTCCCTGTTTGAATAAGAGAGGAGGGAAGTGAGCTGGGACGAGGTGCGAACAATAGGTAGTGAGGGTTGTCCAATCTACCAACTCAGGTATTGTATTACTTCCATATAATTTAAATGAGAAATTTTAGTGCCTTTCAGTTAAAAATTTATGGACACGGCCTTTGTATATCTCAACGCTTCTCTCGAAGAAATTACAAGTTAGGTTTCGGCGTGCAATGTTTAACAGTTCCCTTGGGAATAATTTCTTCTTTCCTGCTTCAATTAATTACCTTTCTCTGTATCGTAGTTAGGACCCAATTTTTTGACCTATATACAAATGTAGGCAGGTCTAATTTTTTATAGTTTCAAAATATTTTCCCTTTTTATTTTTATTTTCCAGTTCGTTTAATTTTACCAATTAATTGGAGAAATTTCAAAATTTGTATTCTAAATCATTTGATATTTAGTATGAAATTTTACAGCCCATGTAATCAAATACTTGGACATGTTATAATGTTTCATAATTTTACTATTGATCTGATGTGATCTGTCCAACAAACCAAATAGTTTTATCTTTTCTGTGAACATTTCTAAATTGGTATGCACCGTAGTGATGAACTGCAATTTGCAAATTGTCTTCTGAATTTGAAATAATGAGTTGGTCATCGCCAAACAGTAAAGTGTGAATATGTGATACAAATATACAGGGTGTTGCAGAAAGAACATCGACAACGGAGGTGAGGTGGTATATTGAGATATGTTGAATAGTTTTAATAAGGTACCAATACCCGGGAATGACGCGTTTTCACACTATTACTAGTTAATTATGTCTCAAGATCAGTGTTAGTTAGAAGGATTTGAAGACTCATTACTTGACAATAGCTCACAGATATGGAACCTATGATACTTGGGTTCGCAACGGAATGTGGCTGCAACATGACGCAGCTCTAGCTCATTTCGATGCCAATGTGAGGAGATCTTTGGATACCACATATCCAGGTCGAGGGGGATCAGTCCCAGGGCCTCCGAGATCATCTGATCTTAACTCTCTCAACTACTTTTGGTGGGGTTACATGAAACAGTCTGTTTATCAGACTCCAGTATATAGCCCGAATCCACGCTGCTGCAGAAATTATTCAAAATAAGGCCAAGCGTATTTGAACGTGTGCACCAATCACTGCACCGCCGATGTACGCTCTGCAATAGATGGGAGATGGATATTTTTTAACGTGATGTGACTGTGACGGTATTGTCAAGTATTGAGTCTTGAAATCCAACTAACGAAACTCTTGTGAAGTTAGCGACTCATATTGTGAAAACGTATCATTTCCGGACATCGGTATCTTATTAAACATGATCAACATATCTCAATATACCACCTCACCTCCGTTGTCGGTGTTTTTGCAACATCCTGTATAATGCATTTAAGAAATCCGTCATGTAGAACCTACGTAAACAATGTTAATTCCTCAGAAAATCGAATCAATGATCAGATTTTACTGGCTTATGGAATATATTTCGCTTCTATTTGATTAAATAGTATGTAATTAGTTCGTTGTGTGGAAACAAAAATTGTGTACTACAGAGTAAATTTCCAAATTATGGGCTCCAGGTAAATATTTAGTCCAAATAGTCATATTTTGCTGGTTAACAGAACGTATATATATATATATATATATCAAGTTTCGTTGCTGGAAAAGAAAAATTGCTGCCGATAGAGCATTGAAAACGGCCCTAGAACAATTTTTAAATTTCAGTTTTCAAGCAAACCATCACTTCTAAATGCATGTTTTCCCTAATTTTTCAGCAATATATTTCCCGAAGAAAAGTAATGTATATACATATATCTTCTTCTTGTAAGCCCATGTTTCCCTTAACAGAGATTTAGGCGCTCTCCCCCAACAGGGAATAATTTGAACCACACTAATTTAGTTACACTTGTTTTCGTATAGATGTCATTTGAGTGGTCCGTGGTCAGGGTCCCGTCTCATAATGACATCTAGGAAACCAAGGTAGTACTAGAACGGGAAAAATCGGTAAATTTTGCTTAGAGGCCTTTTCATTCAGGCTTAAGGATATTTTACGAGCCTGAAAATGTTCAGACTCGGGACCCACGGCTTGAAGTCCCTCCCGGAGGACTTGCTGCCTGGATGTTTCCATCCTAAAAAATCCATCGACCCCGGGCGGG
This sequence comes from Diploptera punctata, assembly GCA_030220185.1. Taxonomy (NCBI): domain Eukaryota; kingdom Metazoa; phylum Arthropoda; class Insecta; order Blattodea; family Blaberidae; genus Diploptera; species Diploptera punctata. The sequence goes on from JASPKZ010008377.1 coordinate 1,524,245, forward strand.
TTTGAACCCGCGACCCTCGGGATCAGAGGCAAGGAGCACAACCACTAGTCCACCGCGGCCGATGGTATATATATCATAAAATGATTATTTTAGATTGACACCCTAATGTTATGTAATTACCTAATTCGTATATATATATCTGTGTGTATGTGTGTGTGTGTGTGTGTGCGCGCGCGCGCGCCTTAAAGCTTTTGTGGCCGGAATTTTTGTTTCTCACAACCAAACTCGGATTATAAGAATAAATTGAGATACATAAGAGAGAATTTATTGACCAGAAAAATCTAATCATTAGCGGTGGGTATTAACCTGAAGCTAAAATAAAAAATCGATCTAGGAGCCACAATATTCATAATTTCGCAACGAAATACTTGATTTTCCAATGAAATAAGTAAAAAAAGTATCTGAATTTTCAATGGGGTAGAAGAAACCCAGAACCCCCCTCTGTGGACTCCCCTGAATTTAATTTTCCAGACCGATTAGTATATTTTTTCATGAATTTCATAATCCCTGAAAAAATCTAGATCTTTTTCATCACCACCGCAGTAGTTTGGAAGTTCATCAAGGAAATAGATAAAAAAAAGAAAGAAACAGGGTTTTATCTAGATCTCGATAAATGCAGAAAAGATAACATTAAGATACCAGTTTCAATCATCAAAATGTGTATGAAATTTGGATCAAATTCGAATCCCCTATTGATATGGTTTTATTAATTAGTTAATTACACTTCTGTTCTACTCCAAGCAAACTTTACAACTTAGTAAAAGGCATAGAATTATTTCAGTCTGAGGAAGACTGAGATTTTTATATGATAATGATAACTAGTTTTTTGTTCAGTGGAGTGGATTTTATACCCAGTTCCTATGACCGTTTGAAAAAGGTATTTTCTGGAATATTTTCGTCTCAGCAACTTCCTCGTTGCACAATTACGCTCATTTATATCTTACGTGTCTCCTCTACAAAATCTGTGTCTCTCTCTTGAGAAAACTTCCTATAGCAAGAAATCACCTTTATGTAACTATTGACATTTGTCCAATCCACTTTAACACACAACACTCAAATGTCAAGGTCATTTCTATTCAGACACCGTGTTGAGGTGGTTGTGATTTCTTTTACGACTGCGGTATGCGATTTGGAATGCCAAGGGCTTCGCTGCTAGCGCGGACAATAAAATGGAAAAGGTTGCACATTTCATCTGCATAATATCAATACTGCAACTGACATTCTCTCCAGACCTACAGCTGTGCAATAAATTATAAAAATTCATAAAATTGCCTACAACAGGTTCCATATAACAGAAAAAATGTGCTGCTTCTGTTCTATATAGCCTAATATATTCTATAAACATTTGAGGGTTCAGAGTGCAAGGCGTAACTCCACTTTTTCTTCAAGTGTAGTAAAATTTATCATTTTATGTGTATGGAGAATTATAGTTTCAGTACTTTTTTGCGCGGTAGTGCGTTTTGTCGTTCTTACAGCAATGACGACTATAATTGAATGTTCAACTTTCTACATTTCCGGGTTGCCAACCTAAATAACTATACTGTAATATTACATATTACAAACCACGTGCGGAAGTAAAAACCACTGCCCTTTATGTATACTACATACAATGTATATACAAAAATATATCCAAAAGGTAGTGTTAATGTACATTATACGAAACAAATCACTGCATATTAAATGAACTGAAGTTTATTTGAAACAATATGAAACAATAAATACGTACTTGTCGCCATTTTATACTGAGTGGTGTCTCGGCCTGCTGTAATCTCAACTAATAAACATTGCCCACATTGTTAACATTAGTCAGTCGTTTATAATAAACGCAAATATTTCCAACAAAGATATTATTTTACTATTATTTATTACTTTGAAAACATCATGGCGCAAAAAATAATGTACAACACACGTTTGTGAAGAAGTGTTTTACAGAATCTCGGAAATTAAAAACCTCGCGAACGCTCAGTTTTTAAACATTTCCTCGCTTCTGTGTAAACTACTAATAATATACTATTAAGTAAGTAATTTCTGCATTACAACATTTCATACAAATTGCAGCACTTTGTTTACTGTTTTGTTCAGTGCAGTAACTCTCCAAATGTGTATATATATATATATATATATATATATATATATCCATTCATTGTAATTCTGTCCAAGAGCAAGTCTTTCATTGCAATCATAGCATTTTCATGTTATGCTTTCAGCTTTACTAGGGAATTATAGGTGTGGTAGCTTCCCGTTCCTTTCCACACCGGTGAAGGATGATGATGATGTTGATAACCGGATGATTTTACGGGACCGTTGGGTCCTAAGCTTCCTGACATTTGTCTTACAGGTGAAGAAAAACCCCAAAAAAAAACCTCACCCAGGAGACTGTCCCGACCGAGAATCGAACCCGGGCCCTCTGCGTGACAAGGCAGCACACTACCTCGAGACCACAGCGGTGGACTATATATATAACTTTCTTCCATTCTAAGGAATTAAAAAAAATGATCAGATGTATAATATTATTTATATTGATATTACTGTTTATATGCAGCCAGAAAGCAGTGTTTCTAAATTAAATCAATTTTTTATGAATGATGGGACAGATATTTACCTAGTGCCGTTTGTGCTAGTTATCAGAATAATATGGACATTTAGGTAAGTAAGAGAGTCATTCACAGTCACAAATTCAAGATGAAGAAAGATACCTCAAATTATAATAGATAACAGAAGAGTCCAAGAGAAAATGCAATTATTTCTAGCCTAAAAGTTAAAAAATATAAAATTGGTACCTCAGATCTCAGTCGTCCTCAACTTTATAATGCTGTGAAATATCAAGAAGGCCTTTCGGAGCAAGTATATTGGTACTAACTATTGCCTGTTAGAATTTTTAAAAGAGGGATCAGGTCATTGGGTGTGTTCTCGTTAAATAAGTGTATGTTCTTGGCTTCTTTTAATATCTCGATTTCTTCGAAGACATTGATTTTCAAGTTATCTTCTTTATGAATAATCGATAGCACTTTGTTGATAGTACTAAATTGATGACCTGTTTCTATAATATGTTTCGCAAAACTAGATTTACCCTCATTATATCTTAAGTCCTTAAAGTGATTAACACTTTTGGTATTAAAATGTCTTATTGTTCTGCCAATATAAAGTTTTTCGCAGCTTTTGCATTTTATTTTGTAAAATGCCCTTTATTCAAGCACTATTTCTTGCGGGCTAAACACCGTAGACGAAAAAGGAATGTCATGTCGTCGAAAGTAACATGGGTTTTGTTTACTTCCACATTATCCTTTCGTTGCGGGTAGTAAAAATAAATAATAGTTTTAAAAACTAAAACAACACGCTTTATTAGAAAACCGAACTAAAAAATGAAAAATAATTTTAATTTCCAACACGCTTGGGATAAAATTAAAGTGGTCAACAAAAAAAATCATCTCCAACATATATAGAATAAAACTAGAGTTATCAACAAAAAGAAAATAATTTTATCATCAAAAGCGTGGGGTGCCTTTTTTTTAATGATTTTTACGTTTTCTTCTTAGAAACGTTACTTTTACCAATATCTGTTTATTATCAAATATATTAATTGATACAGAGCACCCCACGCTTTTGGTGGTAAAATTATTTTCTTTTTATTGATAACTCTAGTTTTATTCTATATGTGTTGGAGATTATTTTTTTGTTGACCACTTTAATTTTATCCCAAGCGTGTTGGAAATTAAAATTATATTTCATTTTTTAGTTCGGTTTTCTAATAAAGCGTGTTGTTTTAGTTTTTAAAACTATTATTTATTTTTTATTTTTAATATTTTACAGAATAAGATAAAAATGTAAATATCTTTAAATTCGATACTATTGTAGTATGAGCTAAAAGTAATACACTTCTAAAAAAATCCTCCCAGCCGGATTTGAACCAGCGACCTACGGATTACTGAAATTATATATCAATAGAGTTCACCGCTCTACCAAGTGAACTCTTACAACGATTGACTAAAAGTCGACAAGTCGGCAACCTATTATACCAGTTTTCATTTTTTTTTTATTTTCTGATAATTCTGGCCAGGATTTTAGAAACAAAAATGACATTATTGTATTGTCACGGCTCCTTTACAATCATGCAAAGTTTCAAGTCGATCCAATGTTTCTAAGTAGGTGAAAATCGTGTTCAAAGATTCCGTTACATAGATAAAAACACACTTTTTTTAATTTTCTGATGATTCTGGCCAGGATTTTAGAAAATAAATATGAAATTATTGTATTATCGCGGATCCTTTACAAGTATACAAAGTTTCAAGTCGATCCAATGATTTTAAGTGGGTGAAAATCGCGTTCAAAGATTCCGTTACATAGATAGATAGATAGATAGTGGTAAAGCTAACATAAAGCGTGTAAAAACTAAAAGAAAAACTATATTATTATGACAAAACAAAACTGCAACTGAGCATTGAACTGGAAATTAATTGTCTGATGAATGTCAGGTTAAAACTTTAGAGAATGAGGAAGGCTTACAACTGAATGGTATTAATAAGCTGTTAGTTTATGCCGATGATGTAGTACTACTGGCCGATATCGAGGAGATACTAAAGGCCAACACGCACACACTATTGAGTAACACTAAGAAATTAGGACTGGAAGTAAATATTAGTAAAACTAAATATATGGTCACACGTAGAAATTCATTATATAATGGAAATGGACAGCTAATGACAAATGAGGGAAATTTTGAGGAAGTGGCTGAATTCAAATACCTAGGAACAATAATCACAAATAGAAATGAGATGCACAAATAAATTAAACATAGGCTCAATTCTGGAAATGCATGCTATTATGCATTGCAGAAACTTTTGATGTCCCAACTCCTTTCAAGAAACGTTAAGCTGAAAATATATAAAACTATTATTCTACCAGTTATATTATATGGGTGCGAAACATGGACTCTTACTTTAAGGGAGGAAAGGAGATTACGAGTATTTGAGAATAAAGTTCTTAGGAAAATTTTTGGACCAAAGAGAGATGAACAGACAGGTGAATGGAGAAGGCTACATAACAATGAACTACATGGTCTTTATAGGAAGCCAGATATAATAAGAACAGTTAAGTCTCGTAAACTGCGATGGGCAGGACATGTTGCGCGTATGGGGAATGAAAGACGTGCATGGAAACTTCTTGTAGGAAAGCCAGAAGGAAAACGCCCAGTTGGTAGACCAAGAATGAGGTCGGAGAACAACATTAACCATTATTTGAGGGAAGTAGATTATACAGGGAATGATTGGAAAGCATTAGCTCAGGATAGGGATGTATGGAGAGCTTATGTCCGCGCGGCCATGAACCTACGGGTTCGATAGTGCCAGTGAGTAAGTAAGTAAGTAAGTAAGTAAGTAATATCAGGTTTGTTGCGTTTGAAAAAAAAAAAAACTTTAGAAATTTATTAGGATTTTCAAATTCGCAGAATTTAATTAATATCGAGTTTCATGTTAAATATTATATTTTAATAAATTATAGAAATTAGTGTTTCGATTTTGGTTACATTATAACATATCACAATATTTTCAATGTTCTTTGATTTTAAAATATTATAATACCACATAATTGAAAGGATCTTATGTCTGATTACAATTACTTAAAAATTATATAATTTTATTAATCATTCTGTCTATTGCAGATAAATCACGATCACATATCATACGAAAATGTTTTATACATACTAGTGTTCGCGCATTGGTCGAAATTCGACCACAAATGACACGTCACCGCACTTATTTTATATTATGTTAGACATTGTTAGTTTTAAATTGTAATTTATTTTATTTGACATTATACTGGGCCTTTTATTATATATATATATGTGTGTGTGTATATATATATACAGGGAATCCATTTTAAGCGGAAAATTTACCGTGTTGCGCTCTCACTTTGCCCGCTATTGTGCTTGCATCCGCGGGGAGCGTGTACCATTACTACCGGCAAATGAAGACAATTAGAAGCTACAAAATACAAATAACTCTACTAATTAGATTATTATAAAAAATAGGCCTACACATAGAGGCTTATTACTCACCATTTATTTGAGATTTTATTTGAGATTTGAGATTTATTTGAGAAATTTCAGCAGTCTCGTAGCCACTGCAGAATGATGTGTAGTTTCCTCTTAAAATATATATAATGAATTATATAGGCCTATATACACAGACACAGAGTTAGTAGCGGCTCCACGTTCAGAAAATCAGCTAAAATGGTTAATGGACCCGACATACTGACCACATGTCACTCCTGCACTGGCAGGATTATCGTCTACCTCTGGCTAACATATGTATAACCCTCCCATAGATTAAATGGGAGTTTGGCGCTGAATTTAAGTGTCTTGCAGTTAAAAACGGCAGATAATTTTTGGACATGGCCTTTGTACGTCTCATGCTTCTCATGAAGAAATATAACTCTTGCACTATGCAGATTTTCCATAATCACTGGCTTGCAGTTAAAAAAGGCAAAACTGTTTCCAAAGTGTTCTTGCTGATAACACTAAAGCTCGTCAATAGCTACTAAACAAAACATAATAATAAAAATAAAATCGGCTGAAAAATAGAGGAGAAAATGGTACTTAACGTTTTTACTTTGCTTATTGATTATAGAGTTATTCAAAAAGAAGGAACAAATATAAACATTTATTTCTTCCAAACTACAAACAATAGGAACAGTTCCTGGAAAGAGAAAAGTTCAAATGTTACTATTTCATGCATTCAATATGAGCACCATGTGTTACACGACAAATATCAAAACAGTGGCTCATTTCTTGCCACACACAAGTCAGCTGATCTCCAGTTACCGAATTCACAGCTTCAACAATCCGATGTCGCAAATTTTCAAGAGTTTCAGGCATAGGGGGGGGGGGATAAATACACGGTCTTTTACTATCCCACAGATAAAAATCACACAGGGTTAGGTCTGGTGACTTGGGAGGCCACCGGTAATGAAGTTGATCTTCTGCTCCTCCTCGTCCAATCCAACGTCCTGTTGTGTCGCTATTTTAATACAATCAACATGACAAGCAACAGCGCCAATGCGGCCGTGATCTGAACTTCAAACTTTTCTCTTTCCAGGAACGTTGGAATTGTGTTTCTATTTTTTTTCTACTTTGTAAGATATAAATGTTTGATGTGTGTTCCTTCTTTTTTAATAGCCCTGTATAGATACAAGCATCCTTAATCAGACAGAATTAAGAACGAACATCCCAACAAAAAATAGTAAGGGCATAGTGTTTCTCCATTAAATAAAATTGCAGGATATGTTTTACGCGTCAGGGTAACAGAGTGGAACCCTTGATAGAGGTCCACTCCAGGGAGTAGGCGCCCCTGCCCTTTTGTGAGCTCCAGGTCCCACTCGCCCAGTGGGTAGTACCTGGGTAGGGCCCCGTCCACAAGGTTACGTCCCCAAAGCCGTAGTGAAGGCAACTTCTCTAGGAGACGAACACTCCGAAATTCCAGTTCCCTGCCCTCCAGGAAGAGGGGTTTGGCTAGAGGCTGGTAACCTCTACTAGTAAAAAGTAACTTACTCATAAACTTCAGCAGAATAAATAATAAAATAGCAAAATTCCAGGGAATATGTGGTACGATAAAACGATCAATAAATAACAAAACAACAAGAGAGACCCAATTTAAATTTTATAAAATGTTGGCAGTACCGGTACTGCTCTATGGATCAGAAGCCTGGTTACATAAAAAACAAGATCTAAGTAGGATAACGGCGGCAGAAATGAAATTTTTGAGATCTGTTAAAGGGTGCACTAAGGAAGACAGAATCAAGAACACAGAAATAAGACATGAACTTGAAATATTTGCAGTAACTGATAAAATAGATACATATAGACAAAAATGGAAGCAACACAGACAGAATGAATGAAGATAGATATCCAAAACAAATAACAAAATACAAACCTAAAGGCACCCGAGATGTGGGCAGACCTAGAAAGAGATGGGCTGAAGTCGGAACGGGTCAACAGACCTAATCCATGAATGCAGATGATGATGATGATGTTTTACGCGTAGCTGATCCTGAATCCGCGTACTTAGAGGTAAAAATTATAACTACACGTACATTTTTAATGAACTGTAACGAGTTTTTTAAATACTAATCGGGGAAAAAAAATTAAAAGAATGAACAATTGCCCGATCATTGATACAACGGCTAGCAGTAACGCTTTGTGATGTCCCAATACTGGGCTAGTATTGTCATTGATGGACTGTTGCTCCCAAAAGAGAAATGCACACTACAGATGGGAATAAAACTGCTACTTTGTCTAGTTTTCTATCCAAATTGTATTTTATCAAAACAGAGGTTGATTTAAAGCTAGTTACATAAATACTGCGTGTTGATATTTTTCACAAATATTATAAGAAAATGCAGTGCAGACCTTCTGAAAGAATGCTAAATATTTTATCAAGCATTTTAAAAGTGAGAATTTCAAAAATTCAAAATATAATTTGTTAGGATTAATCTATTTAATCAAAATATGATTTAAATGTCTGTATAACCAAAGCAAATTAATTTTATTTTTTATTTACTAACTGCATGCTGATTAGTTTCTTCATTAAGCGGACATCACATTCATATAGCCTAAAATGGTAGACTATATCCGTATATAGACGAATTCTATAGCCAACATATACACATTAATTAACTCACTCACTGGCTCTATCGAACCTGTAGGTTCATGGCCGCGCGGACATAAGCTCTCCATACATCCTTATCCTAGCTAATGTTTTCAAATTATCCCCTCTATAATCTAATTTCCTCAAATCATGGATAATGTTATTCTCCCACCCCATGATTGGTCTACCAACTGGGTGTTTTCCCTCTGGTTTTCCTACAAGAATCTTCCATGCATCTCTTTCATTCCCCATTCCTGCCACATGTGCTACCCATCGCAGTCTACGAGACTTAACTGTTCATATTATATCTGGCTTCCTATATATAACAAATAGCTCGCTATTATGTAGCTTTCTCCATTCATCTGTCGATTCATCTCATTTTGGCCCAAAAATGTTCCTATGAACTTTATTCTCAAATACTCGTAATCTTATTTCCTCCCTTAAAGTAAGAGCCCATGTTTGGCATCCATATAATATAACTGGAAGAATAACAGTTATATTTTTTTTTCAGTTTAATGTGTTTAATAGTAATAATTACTATTATTTTATCTGATGACGTTTAGAACAGGCAGCTGAATTTTTCCGATTTAAGATTACTCTTTATTACCTCGTTACAACGGGTTCCCTTTAAATCTCCTTTAAGAAAACAAGAGATACCGTGAATTTATTATTAATATTATTATTATTATTATTATTAATATTATTATTATTTTATCGTCATTTTTAAATATAGGAATAATAAGGATTAAAAGAAAGAGTCTCAAATAGTTTGGGCATCGGATCAGAATAGGAAAAGAAATATAGCGTAGATGAATTAATTAATTACAATCATGAGTATGACGAGGAAAAGGAAGACCAAGAGACACTAGGGGAAATGGGATAACGGAAGCAAAGGAGGAGAAGATTGAGACCCCAAGATGTAGGTGACTGAATACTGTGGAGGATTGTCCCAGGAAGACGGTAATTGCTGTAGAATACCTGATATATAGAGTTATTGACAACAAAATACGTGGAGTTTTTCGAAAAGGAAAAATCACATTAACAATAAAACTTGAATTAGTTATAGATTTATAGCTTGTAAATTCGCTTCTCTACTTTCTTACACCATATATATGCTCTCATTGTAGGGCAAATTATAAGTTATATACGTATTTAATTTTTTTAATACATCTTGCTTTTGAATGAGAATATCTTCATAAAAGCAGGTCAGTGAATTTTCAAGATATTTATATGCACATTGCAAAAGTAACGTAAAAGTTTCCAGGAAAAAAACTTGTAATATGTTCTCCCCTTAAACTCTTCAATTTCCTACTTATCAGCATCTAATCAATTACTGTATTAGCGAAATTAGATTATAAAAAACTGGGTAATAGTTTTTTAGGATTATATAATTTGTTCTCCCTTTTTATTTTTTTGGTAATTCTCGTCTAAATTAGGATGGGTATCGCTGAAGAGGGAAAGAAAAAAAGAATGCTTAAATACGAGAGGAAACAATGTGATCGAAGGAGACGAATATGCAAGAAAATGCGTTATTTGGTAGCGGACAAATTATATGTCAAGCAACCTTCATATTTAAAAAGTTCTTCTGTGAGTCGAAATCATCTCTCATCAGAATATCTTTTCAACATGCTATAAATTGGGAATTCCGATTATGTCTGTTGTAATATCCATTTTTGCGCGATTGTGCGGTTTGTTGTATTACAGCAATGGCGACCGCGATAGAATGTTGAACTTCCTAAATTTCGAGGTTGCCAACCTAAATAATTATACTGTCCTTTATGTATACTACGTGCAATGTATATACAAAAAAAATATCCAAAAGGTAGTGTTAATATACATTATATGAAACAAATCACTGCATTTTAAATAAACAACTTTATTTGAAACAATGTAAAACAATAAACACGTACTTGCCGTCATTTTATAACTGATTGGTGTCACGGCCTGTCGTAGTCTCAACTAATAAACATTGCCCATACTGTTAATGTTGGTCAGTTGTTTATAATGAACGCAAATATTTCCAAGAAAGATAATATTATTTTACTATTATTTATAATTTTGAAAACACCATCGCGCAAAAAATAATGCACAACGCACGTTTGTGAACTGTTTTACAGAATCTCGACATTAAAAACCTCGCGGTAATGAACGCAAATATTTCCAACAAAGATATTATTTTACTATTATTTATAATTTTGAAAACACCATCGCGCAAAAAATAATGTACAACGCACGTTTGTGAAGTGTTTTACAGAATCTCGGAAATTAAAAACCTCGCCATCGCTCGGTTTTTAAACATTTTCTCCCTTCTGTAAAAACCACTTCCCAACCTCGCATCGTAATATACTATTAATTGAGATCACCCTTACGAAAAAAGTGCACTGTTTAAGGTATATTCGAGATGTAGTGTGATCACAGCGCATGAATTTAATAATTCCATGAGCTGTGGTATAAAAATCAATGTTTCTCCCTGCGCTCGGAACTAACTGCACTGCAGCCACCACTAATTTCACTAACACTTTGTACGCTTAATTTTCCTCGAAACCACATTCTTTGCTAACCTTTTGACAGTTCTCCGGAATTCGGTTAAATTTACCTCATCTGATCTTTGAAACATTCTCTTTGACTAACCAATGCTGTCTAGCCAGACGTCTAGACTTTGATATAGAGATTTTCACGGTCAGCACATTTATATTTAATTTACTATGATTTAAATTACAAACGAAAAAGGTTACGTAATATATAGAGAAGCATATAAGTGAAACAATTTTCTTTATTTTTAGTTAGAAAAAAGTTTTGCCTGAAATAAACAACGGTTTTCATTGGGTTTGGATCCCAATATTTGTGACCCCAGAGTAAAACTAATTAAAAAATATGATGCCCCTTAGATTAAAATACAATTTTAAATGCATACCAAGATTTCATTTCTGTGTTTTTTTTTGTCTATTCTTTGATATCCTGCTAATGGTCTGAGGAATTTCATTTCAGCAGCTTGTATTCTGGCAGATTGTTGTGTTGTCACTACCCATGTTTCGGAACCATAAGTAATAATAGGAATTAAACACAACAATAGTGAAGTACAGAACAAACTTAAAATACCACTTAGCAAGGATGACTGAGAACGTAATACCAAAAGCAGCATACAATTATTCACCACCAGGAAGAAGTTTTGAGAAGATCAAAGAAAAAATGGAAACAGAAGCAATTTGGAGCCGGAACAGACTAATAAATAAGCCTAAACCGTGTCGAAGAGAAAGAAGAAGACTGATTTCATCCATATCCATTGTTTATCTGTAGTAGAATTCCTTTCTATAGAATAAATATATGAAGGGATATATGGCATAGCAGTTTAAGTCATTTTTCTTCATTTTAAGAAAAATCAATGTTTTATTTTCAGTTTACAAAAAATCAAGTCAGCTTAATACTGTTAATAATCATAGAGATATTTATTATCTTGAGTGATGGTATTAATTTGTTGATGTATCTGAAATACAGTATGCAGTTTCTTCTTTACAACTTGTACTTTACTCATTTTTTGTAAAAATCTGACTTACACAACTGTGCCATGTGATATTGTGAAATTTATACCAATAATAGAGGAAGCAAGATGCCGACATTATATATATATGATCACGAGATATAAAGCTTTACGAGTATTAGCAGCTACAAAATAGTTTATAAAATATCACTGCTATGTTTATTTTTATGAATAATAATGTATCTTATGAAATAGATTGGTTTATTTTTAAACATGCTGTTAAAGGAAATACAGCATTTCGTCTGTGGGAATAAAGTCGACAAATATGCTAATCAATTACCAAACAAGTCTAGAAATTGATCATGTAATTTAATCGCTGAGTTGAAAAGGGAAGAAACTCCTTTTTTTTTTTCGAAAATGAGTTAAGATATTAAAATTGTGAATCTTTCTGCAATGTGCAATGAACAAAAGGGTCACCACGTGGAACCACACTTGTAGTACGTATAACCATTTAGATGTCAAACACAAGACACGATATCAGCCCATTGTGTTTCGATCTTCAGACCTATTTTACATCGAAATGGTATGTTTCCAGACAAGGCTTCCATTTCAAAACGTTATCTACTGAGTCCCCTCTACAACTCCTAGAAGTTTGCAATACTTATTCTGAAACAACATTTACACACACACACACACACACACACATATATATATATATATATATATATATATTATTTAGAAATATGGATCCCACGGCCAACAACCCGTTTATCCTGTTAATAGTCCGTACCAATATTCAAATATGCAATTTTTTAATAGTACTCGGTCGGATATCTATGATAAGTTTCATTGATGTTCACCAACGATTTATTTTGGAACATATGTTATTTACTCAGTAAAATGCCCTCTTCAACTTATTTTACTAACATTTACAACATTAAGCAGGCTCTATCGCAACATTCAACGAATGCCTTTAATTGTACGGATTTAATACTACTAGTTACCATCTAAAAACAAATTCGAGATAGAGAAGGAGCAAATCTTGTGCTCAAATTAACTTACAGCGAAATATTATTTCCTAAGTAGGAAACCCGACCACATTTTTAGAACTCATTCATTCAATTCTGTTTATTTAGCTCAAAGCATTGAATGCAAATGTGGCCGTGAAATTGCGTGGAAGTGCAAGAATAGTTTTATTTAGTCAATGCCACCAGGTTGTCATTACAACTTTTCTGGTATTCTCTCCTGGCATGTCGTGTAATTGTAACCCACTTCTGAGGTTGGGGCGCTTGGAAGGCGCTCCCCCGATTATATGATAGGTGAATATGATGGTAATGATGCACCAGGAGAGGCCTTAAACTAAACTTAATCTAATAAGGCGAATATGATAACGTTGATAATGATGGCTAGATAGTGTTCGGAGACCGTTTGGGTATTAAACTTTCCTGGCATTTTTTTTACAGGTGAGCAAAAATACAGAAAAAATCTCACCCAGCAAACTTGTCCTGACTGGTAATCGAACCCGGGCCCGCTGCCTCTAGGCCACAACGATAGACATGTAAGAATAGTGGGGTGTATATTCGGAAACGCAGGCACAATAAAAATGTAAGTAAAAAGAAATTGATATCTCAGTACCAATTTGTATGCCGAGAATATTGTGTATCTTAAAAGAATTGAAGACTACGCCAATTTTGAAATATATTAAACAGTACCAACTAAATTAGAAACACCATCTTGAAAGTATGAGTTCAAATCGGATCCCCAAAGCTGTTTATAATTATATACCAAGAGGACGAAGATCACTGGGCCGTCCTATGAAATGCTGGAGGGAAAATTTTCTATAGGATCGTAACAGGCCTTGGCCTAATACTTGGAAGGAAGGAAGGAAGGAAGGAAGGAAGAAGAAGAAGAAGAATATTGTGAATTTATAGTTTTCTAACTATTTTTTATTGAATATTTAAACAATAAAATCTGTACCTGTTGCGGCAGTCGTCCTTAACAAATTATAATTGTATAAAATATTCTGCTATGCTTTCGGAACCGGTTCCATTTGCATAGCTGTTCATTTGGGCACTAGTTACGTTTAATTAGTATAAGAAAAAAATCTGTTTAAATCGTGATTCCTAATAGCTCAGATCGTTAATACACTGGTGTACAGAACCAGATATATTGGGTTCAAATCCCGATTTAAGCAAATTTAATTTGTCATAGAGTGAAAGTGATAAATTTAATATGAAGTATCGAATATTAGCTTTACTTGCTAGAAATGTAATCGGTCGATTTCCATTTTAAAGTGCTCTTATTTCCATACATAAGGACTTTATTAAACTAAAAGTAAGATACATACAATGTTATTTACAAATATGGATCGCACGGGCAGTAAGCCGTACGTGCTGTTGACAGTCCGATACAATAAGTTGATGTTTAAAAACAAAATGAATTATTACTATCGCTACAATAATAAATGGTAGTAGAAAGTGAAAAGTAAAGAATCGATTTAAAGTGGCGTTATCTACTGCAAAACCTCCTCAGACTCATTGGACTAAATCAATCCCAATGTAGGGGATAGCAGATAATAGATTAGTAATAACTGTTGAAACAAAAAAAACAATAATATTACAATTAGATATCAATACAATGCTGTGGCACCATGCATGAAACCAATAACCCTCATTTAAGTAGTTCTGAGAAAATGAAGATTCGTGCATGGAGATTTCCTATCTGAAGTGAACCTCCAATGTGTTGTCCATCTCTGTTTAACTAATTGTACAGCAAACAAAATTTGAGGGATGATAAATGACAGCTCCAATATTGCATTTATAATATTAACTCATTTTTTATATAATTTGAGGGTTATGGGTTTTATGCATGCTGCCACAGAATTGCATTATACATTAACTTAGTTATGTAGAATTATTAAGAATTAATGGTATTGCAATTTGTTAACATATTTATTTATTCCTGAATAAGTGTTGTTCTTATTTTCCGCGTTTTGTCCAGAAATCTTCCCAAGTTTATCCAATTTTCTGGTTTTACCAGTAACTTGTAGCATGCCAATATTCCACGATTTGAATTTAGAAATATTCCCGGAGCTGTTATTTAAGAGACCGCTAGATGACGTTTGTGGAACAAAAGTTCACTGCTACCTGGCGCACTGGAATCGTATTAGCATAAGAGAAAAATCTGTGTTTAAATCGTGATTCCTAATAGATTAAATCGTTAAAGCACTGGTGTACAAAACCAGAGATACTGGGTTCAAATCCCGATTTATACATATATTTTTCTCTTCAAATTTAATTTGTCATTGAGTGAGAAGTGATTGCATTATGGGTTGATTTAGGAGGGCGTGTTCTCGTTCAGCAGGTTATAGTTTCTTGTATGCTTCATAATTTATATTTCTTCTAGGATGTTTATTTTCCTGTTATCGCAAAATGTTTCTCAAAAGTATTTTATATTACTAATTTCAGATAAACATATGCCTGTAGATAGACAGATCATCGGTTGGTTAATGTCTTTGTCATCGTCAGATTCCTAATAGCCAATTCTGTCGGTCCATCCAATCTCCTGGTTGTAGATGTTACTCCTCCATGTATAAATATATTTCCTGACTCCAGGAGGTTTTAGGCCTTCCTCTGCCTCGTCTTCCCTCAGGTTTCCATTCCAAAACAAATTTTGGTAGCCGCTCCTCTTCCATTCGCTGGACATGTCCATACCATCTTAATTGCTGAGTTTTAATATAATCTAAAATAGTGTATTTTCAATCTTCATATTCTCCCTTATAACTGAGCTCCTATTTTTTTCTCTTCTTTAAATACCTGCTTTTACTTTATTAAAATGGGATAACACAATCACCAACATCCAAACCTATATCTTACATTTCGGCAAAAATGTACATAAAATCAAAAACCAAGGATATAAATGATAACAGACTTCAATCGTCCACAAAATATAAGAAATGGAAAAGCCTCCAAAACACAAACACCATACCATAACTTCCACGGAAGACAGCAGTTACACAATACAAATTTACTACAGGACACGATTGCCTTGCTAAACACGTTCACAAGATCAACATATAGTCTACACCAAGATGCGTTCTATGCAACCATCCAGAAGAAGAAATGGATGATCAACACCTCAACAACTGTGTAGCCGTCAAAGAGGAAACTTCCAAACCTTCGAAGTACTGGAGAGCAAGACTGATAATGAATTCAGTGTTACATTCAGTACATTAGAACCAACCAACCAACTTTATTAAAATGAAATAAAACTTAAACATTGCTGCTTTGCTATCCTTTAACTTTCATACTGCTATACGTCATTTTATAAAATCCATTAAACTCTCAGACTAATTAGACATTTTAATTCAACTTCTTCTAACGTGCTCTCTCAAAAGTAAAGATTATAATTTTCTTCAAGACAAAAGGGTGTCTTGTATTGAAGAATTGTGGTAAGTAATACTCGAGACTAAGGACTAAGGGCAACATACCATCAATTAAGTATGTACAGTATCGGCTTTAATATACCGGGAAGTGTTTAATTGACCATGTATTTCCAGATTGACCTCTCTATTTAATTTCTTGGAAGGTTAGCGTGTTTGAGCTGTGGATCGATGGCAAAGCAAGCATGATGAAGGTACAATCAAATTGCAACCGGGTGAGAGCATCAAATATCAATCTTATCGACAATTCAGCAAATTTCCGCGATATACAGTAGTAAATCTCATGTTAGAAAATCAATACTAATAAAATTCATATCAAATTCCATAGAGATGAATACCCATAAGACAAACATTAAAATGTACCGTAGAGTTGTAAGCCTTCCTCATTCTCTAAAGATTTAATGGCATGCTCTAGTACAAAATTAAATAGTATAGGAGATAGTGCATCTCCTTGCTTCAACCCATTCTGGATTTCAAAAGTGTCCGAAAACTGTTTGCCTACACGCACCGTACTCTTTGTGTCATTTAGACACATTCGTATAAGTCTAACTAACTTTTTAGGAATTCCGAACTCCAGCAGGATACTATATAACTTCTCCCTCTTAATTAAATCATATGCTTTTTTGAAGTCTACATATAATTGATGTACAGTACCATTATATTCCCATTTCTTTTCTAAAATCTGTCTTATACTAAAAATATGATCTGTTGTAGACCTGTTTCTTCTAAATGGACATTGATGATCTCCTAGAATGTCATCAATATAGGGAGTAAGTCTGCTTACTAATAGATTTGTTAGAATTTTGATCGAAGTTGAAAGTAATGAGATGCCCCTATAGTTGTTGCAATCAGTTTTATCTCCTTTCTTATAAATTGGTACGATAATTGATTCCTTCCATTCATCTGGAAGAGCTTCTTTTTCCCAAATCATACTAAGCAACCAGCGTATCTTGTCCATCAATTTTTCTCCCCCTGATTTTATCAGTTCTGCTGGGATCTCATCTGAACCTGATGCTTTATTCATCTTCAATTTTTCAATGGCCATTTCAACCTCTAATGCATTTGGTTCTGCGACTAGCATTTCTGCTGTCTGTAAATTATCCTCCTCAATGTCATGTTCTCTATGTACATTTAATAGCTGATTAAAGTAACTTTTCCATCTATTTAATATACTCCTGGAATCTGCAATCATATCCCCATTTTCATTCCGAATTATGTTTGTTCTAACCTGAAACCCTTTCTTCTCTATACTAATTCCCTGATATAATTCTCTAATGTTCCTATTTTTTGCGTTCATTTCAAGATCATTAATCTTCTCTCTCAAAAATTCCCTCTTTTTACTCTTTAGTAACTTGATGGTTTCCCGTCTCAAACTACCCAATTGCTCTAAATTTACCTCATTTGGCTCGTGTAACTATTTCATTTTTGCTAGATTTCTTTTCTTTACAATGTCGGCACATTCCTCATCAAACCATTTCTTGTTTTCCTTCTTTTATAAACAACCAATGCTTTCTGATGCTGACAATTTAATAGTATCTCTTATAGCCTCCCATTCTTTATTTATATCAGTTTCTTCTTCGTTTGCCACATTGTCATCTGAAGAATCCAGTACTTGAAATCTATTAGTAATTTTGATTTGGTATTCTTGCCGCATTTTATCATTTTTCAAGTTTTTTAATTCAAATTTTATAGAATCATCATTAGCGTTCGTTCCTCTCATAAGCGATAGCCGTTGTCTGATTTTCACTCTGACCAGATGATGATCCGAATTGCAGTCTGTCCCTCTAACTGATCTAACATCGATGATGCTACTGTGCCAGCGTTTATCCACTAACACATGATCTATCTGGTTCCGAGTTTCTCCATCTGGGGACGTCCAGGTGCTAATTTCTTAATTACTAAAATAAATACACACAGTACAAAAAAAGTACGCAATACTCATGTGGTAAACACAAAGGCGGTTGCACCGGGTTTTTTAATTTGCTATGATTCACGTTTTCATTATTAATTTCATTATTAATGGATCATAACTTGGGCAATAACACAATTACACCAATTATAAGTAAATAAATAAATTGTTACATATTAAAAGAGTCGAGTTGAATGTTCTCTGTAAAACCTCGACCCTCCTAAAATGTAATAGGTCTGGACTAATTAAATTAAATTAAATAGCCTCTTACGAAAAAGGTATTTTTTTCCGGTGCTGCTTCTAATCAATGTAGACTATTATGGTAGAGATAATCTCTGTGACAGAGAAGAAGATTATCTACAAAAATAATTGGGTTAAACCTACAGAGCAGAAAGAAAAGCGGATTTCCTACAGCATTATTTATAATAAAGATACAACCAAAGCTTCCTTATACACACTCAAACAAATTAAAACTTCTCGAAAAGATAAACATTGAACAATCTTGTTTGGCAACTCAATTTCAACCGCATTTCAAACTTTAACATTTACCAGTCCTGCAATAATAATCAAACCTCTTCACTATCGCTGTGTCTTATCGACCTAAGCAACTGTGATTAGCCAAATTATAAATTTTGGATGACGTGTTTCATCATAGTGATAAACAATGTAATTATAGACCAAGCTCAGAATTTTAATTATTTGGGATGTAATTTAGGTAATGACAGAAATTTAGATAAACACACTAAAATACAACTATTCAATTATCTATGTGGCACAATTAGACGCACTATATTGAATGAAACTAGAATATAAACTATTTTAAAATGTTACACAGTATTGGCAGTTCCATCTCTTATCTATGGATGTGAAACCTGGACATTAACAAAGGCAGATAGTAAACAAATAGAGGCTGCAGAAATGAAGATGTTGAGAGCAATAGCAGGATACTAAAGGACCGATAAAAATAAAAACTAAGATATAAGAACAGAACTTAATACATTTAATCTCTGTGAAAGAATAAAATACTATCAAAATGCTTACCTTCAGCACGTATTACGAATGAATGAACAGCGCATACCAAGAAGAATGTATAATTATAAACCAAAAGGTAAAAGATTGTTGGGAAGACCATTGAAGAGATGGAAGGAGCAATTCGACCTATAATGAGATCGGAACAGGCCATTGGGCTTATTCCTTGTTGTTGTTGTTGATGATGATGATGATGTGTTTCATTCTATTAACGCAGTTTAACCTCTCACTTCATAGGCCACTTGCCACCCGGGCCTTACAGTGACACGACATGTTGGGAGAGGGATTTTAACTATGGATCACAAAAGAGCATGGAAGACCTCCCTGAATGAGTGGTCAAATCAATGCCAGGACCTCCTCCAAGACAATACATCATTAAGAAGAAACAGACCAAAAATATTCATAGTAAAAATAATTCCATGGCTCGAAGGTCCTTGGCCTAAGAGACGGCTGTTGGCCTCATAACTACATATGTTATCACTAGAGGGCGGATTTCTGCATAGTTGCATGTTTTATTCCTTCAAAGATAAACATATGCATGGAAGAGGAAAATGCGTTTCATGTAATTTGGAATCAATTGGCAAAATTTTATAGTGCATATATATGCATATTCACGGGATTAGCGCATATTTCACATGCATATGGGTGTATGTATTATACTTTTTTCTCTATTTAATACTAAAATATTAGTTTGTAACCCTATGAAATAACAAGTTTCTGCTTTATTATCATATTTTTTGCAAATGAAGACAATCTTATTTTTCATAGAAAGCCGCATCCCTATTTCGCATTTTCGCACAACAGGACAATGCCGAGCAGGGGGTCTGCAGTTTTAAATCTCATCAAATCAATAAATCAATCTGGCCTAAACCATTTCCTGAAAGGAAGATTTCGGAAGAGATGAACGTGCCTGCCAACAATGGACAGTTTATTGGTGGTAATGCCCTTGTTTTCGTTTTCAACCGGCGATATTCTTTGGAAGTTCGAACATCAGCTTTCTGAAATATACTATCATGCGTGCAAAATATACTTCATTTCACACAATGCAACAATTCAAATTCTACCCCCCAAAATTAATTTTATATATGTATGTACGTATGTATGTAAGTATATATGTATGTACGTACGTATGTACTATGTACGTATGTGTGTATGTATCATTACCCTATAAAATAGTAATTTAAAATTAAATAGACTTATTTATTTTGCTAGTTATCAGCTCATCCGTAACAGATTATAACTTTCCTTCGTGAAGAAGAGATGACGTACACATATATAGTCATAATCTGACTCAGGAAATGAATATATAGGAGGCTAGCTGTTGTTCCAACCTTGGGAAACTACGCCTGTGGTGTATGAACGTATCATTCCAAATGAGGGAGTTTATCGCACAGTCGCTTCACTGAGCGATAATCTTCCTTCCCTGGATTATGTACACTGACTTTTTCATGCAGTTCATTTCACATAAAAGCCAATTTTATCCTCTATATCCCAAACCTCAGCCCACCTTCTATTTTAATCATAATGTTTGATAAAACCTTGGTAATTTATAATGTACAGTTTTTTCTTCAATCATAATAAAAGAAAACAAGATTGGAACTAAGGTCATATAGCGTCTGTACCTATATATTTATTTATCTCTTAATTTTTATATAAATTCATAATTAAACTCCATTGAGGTGTTAGTCACAATATTATAATTCTTCTTCTTCTTCTTCTTCTTCATTTCACAGGATAGGCAAACTGTCTGTTCCGCCTCACAATTGTTCTCTCCATTTTTTTACTGGTCTTCCTACATTCCTTGATCCTCTTGGCTTGTAGTTAAATACTGATTTTGGTAATCATGTTACATTCATTCTCTCTACATTTCTAAAACATTTATTTCTATATTCTTTGATTTTTCATTCAGTTGATATATATTTAACTCTAATAATATTAAAATTACATGAATTCATTATTATATTAATATTATAATTTAAAATACTAAAATTAAAATTATAATATATAATTTAAAAATGATTTACCCTGTAGGACTATCTTCTCAACTTTTAAGATATTCATTCAGTGTAGGCCTTTCGGGACTAGTTCCATAATCAGCAGAAGGCAGGTCTGTTTCCAGTGACCCTGAAAAGTTAAAGGAACCAAAACCCAAGCGATTCTTTTCACCAAATCTCATAACGCCCCCCCCTCCACCGTATCAAATCACCTTGGGAGCTCACAATCTCAGCTTGGAACCTTCAGTGAAATAACTTGAAATAAATTTGGATTCCAAGTTTAACTTCAAAACTCATATTCGACACGTCCTTCGAAAATTAAATGCTCCAATTTCACTTTTATATCCATTTTCATTGTCTCTTAGGATCAAATTGACACACTATAAAACTGTGATTCGCAGCATCATGCTACTGTACGGCTGTGTGTTCTGGAGTATCCTCGCTGTTTAAAAAAAAAAGCTTGAATTATTCTACACAGATGTATGAAAATTGTATTTTCGTTCCCCCGATACACCTCATTCTTGGCCCACCTATAGAACGCTTACCCTCTTTTTTCCTACAAGAAGTTTCCATGTCCCTATTTCATTCCCCATTCGTGCCACGCCCTGTCTATCGCGGTCTGTAACTCTTAGTTGTTCTTATTATGTCTGGTTTCTCAAAAAGAACATGTAATTCTCACTCTTGTGAAATTTTCTCCATTCACC
Source organism: Diploptera punctata (assembly GCA_030220185.1). Lineage (NCBI taxonomy): Eukaryota > Metazoa > Arthropoda > Insecta > Blattodea > Blaberidae > Diploptera > Diploptera punctata. The sequence goes on from JASPKZ010008377.1 coordinate 1,546,439, forward strand.
TACATGTTTGTTTCTCTTTAATCCAATAATTTTACTAACCACTTTATTTTCAAATACACGTAATATTTTCTGCTGTCTTAAAATAAAAGAATATGTTTCGCATCATATAACAAAACAGTTTATACAGCATTATATTATTCTTAACAATTTACTGTTTCATGTAAATAATATATTCCTTCATGTACACCGCCGTGGTCTCGGGGGAGCGTGCTGCCTTTTCACGCAGCGGGCCCGGGTTCGATCCCCGGTCGGGACAGTTTTTCTGGGTGAGGTTTTTATCGGGGTTTTTCCTCACCTGTAAGACAAATGTCAGGTAAGACCCAAACGGTCCCCGAAATCATATGGCCATGGCAATCATCATCATTCATATTCATCTTAGGTTAAGCTTATGCTTAGGGACTCTCCTGGCGCACCGTTATCATCATCATCGCCCATCATATCATCGGGGCAACGTAACCCCGCCTTCGAGGCGCCCCAACCTTAGAAGTGGGTTACAAGTACGCCATGCCAGGAGAGAAACCAGGAATGTCGAAAGACAAACCTGGGGAATTAAAAAAAATTATATAGGGCCTATATATATATATTCTTTCATCGTACCTATGAGTTTTATTTTCTTGTAATTAAGTATTTTATTGTAAAAATACTCTAAATTGTATTACTTTCTCGAATTAATACTTTTAAAATTCACGACGAAACGCCGTTTAGGTCACTATGTAAAATTTAAGGTATAAAATAGGTACTTGATATCTTAGCCGTCCTCAACTTTATAAAGCCTGTAAGATGTGTTGTAGCCTTTATAAAATTGAGGACGACTGAGATTTCAGGTATCTATTTTATATTTTAAATTTTACCATCTCGAACCCAAAAAGTTTATCTTAAACCATATATGTATTTAATTATAACATCGAAATAAAGAAGCCTAACTGCTATAAAGTAAAAATTCTCTTTGAAAAAGTTTATTTGTTAAAGAAGCCACGAGGTGGCAATGCGACCGAGTTCCCGTTGCCTCTCATGATAGAGAATAAAAATAAGGAAAAATAAATGTTTATGCTAGGATGCCTGTATAGCGCAGGTAGTAGCGCGCTAACGTATCAAAGTTAGAGGTCTCGAGTTCAAATTCCGCGCGTCTGACCTCGGATGATGAACTCTAAGAAGCATATCTGGATGTTCCCTGATTTCCGCAAGCCGCTGCCAGGATCCTTGCTACAAGCTCTGGAGCTGTGCATCCAGGTCAATGGTCATCGTTTCCAACAATTATTGTAAAATAACATGTAATACCTTCCATTTTTAGAATTAGCCCTTAAATTGGCAAAACAAATTTCTTCTGTTAGTTATTTGAACGTGGCGGACCGCAATGAAAACGGAATCTTGTGTAACTGTTATTATTAGGTATATTGGACAATTATACACATATTTAAGTGGTATCTTTCTGTTCGTTTTCTTCTGATTTATTTAAAATATTAAATGAATTAAATCAACTGATGTATCCAAAAGGATACATTACGAATTTAAGGGTTAATAAATAAACAACAATGTGTTCAACAATTTTAAATGCTGTTTTATTCTGTAGATCCACAACAATGCATTTCCGACCCAAGGTTCATTGTGTTAAAATACTTGTATGGATGTTCCCTACCACCACAGGAAAAATATGCACTCATTTCGGTAACACTCTGTATATATGTTAGTCTCCCAAGAAATTTAAAAAAAAATACAACTCCATTATGGATTTAACAGGATTTCCCCCTAGATTTTAAAAATAAGAAGAAGACTTCCAACTCTCCCTTGAGTAAAGAATCCAGTATCACCAAGTGGCAGAGCTTAATCAAGACGCAGCTGGTATAAAATAAATAATAGTTTTAAAAAACTAAAAAAAACACGCTTTATTAGAAAACCGAACTAAAAAATTGAAAAAATAATTTAATTTTCAACACGCTTGGGATAAATAATTTTACCATCAAAAGCGTGGGGTGCTGTTTACCAATTAATATATTTAATAATAAACAGATATTGGTAAAAGTAAAGTCTCTAAGAAGAAAATGTAAAAATCATAAAAAGCACCCCACGCTTTTGGTGGTAAAATTATTTATCCCAAGTGTGTTGATGATTCTGGACAGGATTTTAGAAACAAAATATGAAATTATTGCATTGTCACGGACCCTTTACAAGTACACAAAGTTTCAAGTCGATCCAATGTTTCTAAGTGGGTGAAAATCGTGTTCAAAAATTCCGTTACATAGCTACAAAGGCACTTTTTTTATTTTCTGATGATTCTGGTCATGATTTTAGAAACAAAATATGAAATTATTGCATTGTCACGGATCCTTTACAAGTGTATAAAGTTTCAAGTCGATCCAATGATTTTAAGTGGGCGAAAATCGCGTTAAAAGTTTCAGTTACATAGATAGATACAGGTCAAGTTAATATAAAGCGTGTAAAATGTGATACATAAATCAAACCTTCTGAATGGCTGACTTGGTCAGATTTTTTAGTGTGTTGCAATCAGACGTTAATCTGCAAAACAGTTACTATCATATTTTCATTCAGGATTTGTCCATTACACCAGAGAGACATCTTCAAGTCCTGAGGTTTAGCGCATAGCAGGTTAATAACGGTTCAGATGGAAACAATCCCCACTTAATTAAATACCCAAGAGAATCCTCACAGCAGAGCGATTTTGTTTCTTGCGACTGGGTTCTCTTGCGCACTTTATTTTCAACCCGCCACGATAAACCAATATTTCATCGCAAAGTGTTAGTATCCTTTGGGGAAAGAATACATCCTCAAAGTTTTATCTACCAATATCAAGGCAACAATACATTCTCTCTTCTACTTCAAATAATTTCACTTCTTTCCTTCTTTTTAAGTCTATTCTTCATATGATATGTACTTCAGCAATAAAACCAACATAACATGTCCCATAAAATGCCTGCGCTTCACATTTTATGTGTATATGTACAAAAAAGTTTTGTTATTTTTATCTCTACACTAGCGATAATTTTATAACTTTTAACGTCTTTACAAAACTTCATATTCATTCTTGTATGTAGTGAGAATCGCTTAATATAAATGATAACAATAATAATATTTACTTAGCTTAATACTTAAAACAGGCTCTCCACTTTACAGCAGAGATTCCTATCTTCTCATTATCCTTCTTCCATACTCCTATTCATCATGGCATTATATATTCCCTCATACCTTCTTCTGTTTCTTCTTCCCTGTTCCTTCTGCCTGATACCATCCAATCTAACACCCGTTTAGGCCACGGTTCTTCCGACATCCGCTGTACATGTCCACACCACTGTAAAGCTCTCTTTGTTATCCTATCGATAACAGTCTCTTGTGGATCCATTTCTTACCTAATATATGTATTTCTAATATATTGTAGCCTGGATATTCTCATACTACTCCGTAATCCATCCATTTCTATCGCAAGACTCTTTTCTGCATTCTTTCATTTATTGTCCCATATGTAAGTATACTTGTTATTATATAATAATAATAATAATAATAATAATAATAATATAATAATAACAATAATAATATGATATATTATTAGTGATATAATCAATATTAATAAAATTCATTGTTAAAACCGTTGAGGTGGAGAGTCATAAAATAAAGTAAGTTAAAATATACCTTCTTAGGTAAAATCCGTCGTCCTCAACTTATAAAATATGTAATCTATGCCTGTAGGCCTTTCAGAACATCCGTTCCATCTTCAGCAGTTCACTCTTCGCTACAGCATTCAGTATGATGGTTGATGCTGCTGGTCGTAATGTGGCTTTGTCGTGACTAGAGTTTCTTCCTGACGATATCGTATAGTGGGTTGTTTAGTCTGGGAGTGCTTTCATTTATTAAAAGCATGTTGTCTATTTCCTTGATAATTTCCAGGTCTTCCAATAGGTTGATTTTAGTTGGAAATCGTACTGGATGCTGTAGCGAAGAGTGAACTGCTGAAGATGGAACGGATGTTCTGAAAGGCCTACAGGCATAAAGATTACACATTTTATAAGTTGAGGACGACGGGTTTTACCTAAGAAGGTATATTTTAACTTATTTTATATTACAGTGATATAATACATAACACAGAAATAAGACAACTAAAAGTAGAGGAATTAAACACAACAGTAGAGAAATACAGAACAAACTTGGCAAGCATGACTGAGAATAGAATACCAAAAGCTACAACTATTCACCACGAGGAAGAAGAAGTATGGGAAGACCAAAGAGAAGATGGAAAGAGCAGCAATTTGGAGCCGGAACAGGCTAGAAAATAAGCCTAAACCACGAAGAAGAAGATTAGTGATATAAGAACCAACACTCTATTGAGTAATATTAAGAAATTGGGACTGGGAATAAACGTAAATAAAACAAAATATATGGTGACACATAGAATAGCATTGAAAAATGTAAAATTGACAGTTAATGATAAATGAGAGAAATTTTGAAGAAGAAGCTGAATTCAAATAATTATAAACAGGAATGACATGTATAAAGAAATTAAAAGTAAGCTCTACTCTATAAATGCAAAGACGTCAATTTGTTAATGAAAATAAAAGTTTTGGATTCCATGGACAAAACCCAGAATCCTGTTGGTAAGTTTGTTGCAAATATAGTTGTGGGAGTACTTTCGTAAGACAGATCTAATAAAACATTTTAAAAAAACCTCTAAATTTATTGAAAAGTTAACTACAAAATTATCGTCTATTTTTTTGTTCAAAATTAAGAAAATCGTTCTTGGCTTACTTACTTACTTACTCACTGGCACTATCGAACCCGAAGGTTCATGGCCGCGCGATCATAAGCTCTCCATACATCCTTATCCTGAGCTAATGCTTTCCAATCATTCCCTGTATAATTTACTTCCCTTAAATCATAGTTAATGTTATTCTCCCACCTCATTCTTGGTCTACCAACTGGGCGTTTTCCCTCTGGCTTTCCTACAAGAAGCTTCCATGCACGTCTTTCATTCCCCATACGCGCAACATGTCCTGCCCATCGCAGTCTACGAGACTTAACTGTTCTTATTATATCTGGCTTCCTATAAAGACCATGTAGTTCATTGTTATGTAGTCTTCTCCATTCACCTGTCTGTTCATCTCTCTTTGGTCCAAAAATTTTCCTAAGAACTTTATTCTCAATTACTCGTAATCTCCTTTCCTCCCTTAATGTAAGAGTCCATGTTTCGCACTCATATAATATAACTGGTGGCACTTGTATTATATCAGTCCGTCGCCGTGGCGTAGTCGGTTGAATCCCTACCTTCCACACCGGCGACCCAGGTTCGATTCTCGGCGGGATAAGATAATTTTAATCTCCACCTTGGGTCTTGGTGTGTGTGTGTCCTTATGTCTATATGTGAGAATAACAGAAAGTTAAAAAAAAAGGTAAAACAAAAAGGAAAACAGTGAAAACGAAAAGAGGGGGAAAAAATACTATATTAGCATCTTACACACTGTCCCGTTTGTTTACATTTTCAGGTATCTGAGTTAGGTCATCTACCATTCGTCGAGGAGAATGTACACTAGGGACTGCGTATACATTGTCAACATAGGGATATTTATCCTCTCTCCAGTAATAACAAACTCTCAAAGAAGAAAAAGATTCGAACAGGTAGGTCTACAAATTCAATTTTAAATCAATTAAATTTTTGCGCGACCATAATTGAAAGTTCAATTTTCCAAATTTCGGAGTTGCCAACCTATAAATAACTAAATAACTATACTGTAATATTACAAATGACCTACCTAGGACGGGAAGTAAAACCACTGCCCTTTATGTATACTACGTACAATGTATATACAAAAATATATCCAAAAGGCAATGTTAATATACGTTATACGAAACAAACTGCATTTATTTTGAATGGACTGAACTTTATTTGAAACAATATAAAACAATAAATTCGTACTTGCCGCCTTTTATACCTTATTGGTGTCACGGCCTGCTGTAGTCTCAACTAAATTATTTTCGGTATTTATCGTATATGTATGCCAGACTGCTAACGTCAGTTGTTTATAATGAACGCAAATATTCACAACAAATATGTTGCCGGTACTATTTTTTAGTCGTTCAAAATATCTCTGCAGGCGGAAGAATTACGAAGCTCTGTTTGCTGCACACGTGACGTCATATAAGGCATTGTACACTGTCAGCGTCCCACGTCCCATTCCCCTCTGCACTCATAGATGGCAGTGTCACGTGTTCTATTCCTGCATAAACACGACTGCAGTGCCCTCCGTCAACAACTGCGCTTACTCCTAAAACGGGTATTTATTATTTTGAAAACACCATCGTGCTAAAAATAATGTACAACACACATTTTCGAAGTGTTTGACAGAATCCTGGAAATTAAAAACTTCGCTATCGTTCGGTTTTAACAATTTCCTCGCTACTATAAAAACCACTTCCCTTCCTCGCGTTGTTATTATATTATACTATTAACACAACATTCTCTTATCGTCTATTTAAAATTTAAAAATAAAAATTAGCCGATATCGGTGAATGAAACCTAAAAGAATTACTGAATTTTATCCTAAGCCACTCTTTCGGTTTATAGAAATCTAAGACTATAATAAAAAAAACCGGATCTTCACAGTAGGTGCCTTGCGAAGTAAAAGAAAAAAGTATTTTAATCCATTTTGCATTTGTATTGAGTTGTTCGCTTTAATAAGCATGTTATGCAGGCCTAGATTATGTTCGATGTTCGTGTCTGATAAATCAGGCAATGTGCTGCTACAACATTCATGTATGCGATATACTCCAATTACATTATACACGTGTTTGCTCTCAATTATGTGCATGATTTAATTTCTAATAACTAACAAGTAATCTCTAATATATGAGACGTCCATTTTCAAACAAGCCTTGTCCACGAACATAAAGTTTGAGAAATTAATTTTTTTTTCAATGCCACCACGTTTTCATTTCGACATCCTGGTATTCTCTCCTGGCATGGCGTTATTGTAACCCACTTCTGAGGTTGGGGCGCTTTTAAGGCGGAGTTACGTTTCCCCGATGATGTATGATAGGTTATGATGATGGTAATGATGCGCCAGAAGATGGCCTTAATCCTAAACTTAATAAATACGTTAATTATGACTATTTAACTCATGTCACAAATGGTAGTCAATGACCAATCACGTTTCAATTAATTTTGTTTTACACCAATGACAGTCGTGTTTCACATCGCTCTTTGTCGATTTCTCTTTATCAGCTCCTGCTTTTGTGATAAAGAAAGCTCCTCCTTTTTTAATATTCTGAACAGGTTAGACCATTATTTTTCTCCAACAAATACATTGAATATAGCAAATAATGAATAGATTCAGTGATTTTACTGAGTTGTTTATTCAAAATATAAATGATTAACATATAATGTTGATTATAATAGTTTGATGTGTTTTACTATTTCTCCACTAGAGTGCATTCTTACAATATTGCGATCCTATTTGGCAATAAATAATATGATCGAGTTGCAGTGAATATACATAACCTCACATTTCTAATTTGTTTCAAACATCGCCGTTTACATTAACTATATAAATATTTTAAAACACCAGTAACTATATTCAAATAATTATTTTTTAGTAAAGAGCTTAATTTCATTCGTTAAATAGTCCTAACAAATGCCACTCTTGATTTCCAAATTCTCTAGATAAATTGGAAATCACTCGTGGCATTACTTATGATAATGATGGCCAGATGATGTTCGGGGACCGTTTGGGCCTTAAAGTTTATTGACATTTGTCTTGCAAGTGAGGAAAAAAACATGGGATCGAACCCGAGCCCGCTGCGTGACAAGGCAGCACTCTACCTCGAGACCATAGAGGTGGACAAATTAAAAAAAAAAGTTAGTGATTTTTCCTAATTAAATTAGAACAGACATTGCTGGATTTAGTTAAATATTAAGACACGATGTAAATTTTGATAGTATTTATAAAATATGGCCTATAGTTTTGCTAACAATGTTAGGATAACAATATTATATTGGAACTGTACAATGGATTTGGAATGTTGGACTCTGTACGGTATGAACAATAGTATACGAGGTTGGGAAGTGGTATTTACAGAATTGAGGAAAATGTTTAAAAACCGAGCGATAGCGCGGTTTTTATTTCCGAGATTCTGTAAAACACTTCACAAATGTGCATTGTACATTATTGTTTGCGCGATGGTGTTCTCAAAATAATAAATAATAGTAAAATAATAACATCTTTGTTGGAAATATTTGCGTTCATTATAAACAATTGACTGACGTTAGCAGTCTGGCCAATGTATGTATGCTAAACGCCGAAAATAATTGTTGAGATTACAGAAGGCCTTGATATCAAATTCGCATAAAATGGCTGCAAGTATAAATGATTGTAATCGAAACGACGAAATTGAAGAAGCGTGGGAAGTTGAGCGTGCATCTTTAATGCCAGAGAAATCTAAATTAAGATATGAAAAACATACATTTCATTCAGAAAGTGGCTGGAGGAGAAGAATTGTAGAGTAAGTGAAAAAAGTATGGATGTTTATTTCGTGCTTAGGAGTGAAACAGTCTCCAGCGAGTTTGTGGTCAGAATATTTTTTTTATTATATACAACTTTCCTCATTAGAGGATTGCCTCAAGGACAAAGTGATATAGACAATTTTTGGAATTGATGAAATACATTTTGTAAATACATTTTAAAAAATTCAAATTGTAGACCTAATCGAAGAATACATACTATAAAGTAGAAATTTTGTAAGGCTGATGACGATGATAAATTTAAAAGAAGTTATCAATATTGCAGAATTTGTTACACTAGTTAGCTTCCTCAAAAAGAAGAATATTGGACATAAAGCTAAAAAGTCTAAAAGTTTTCATGAGAATTTTGTTAAGTCAAGTTTCAAAATTGTTTGAAATAAAGTTCAGTTAATTTAAAATGCAGTGATACCTTTCGTATAATGTATATTAACACTATCTTTTGGATACATTTTTGTATATACATAAAGGGCAATGGTTTTACTTCCCGCACGTGGGTTGTAATATTACAGTATAGTTATTTAGGTTGGCAACCCCGAAATATAGGAAGTTGAACTTTCAATCATGGTCGCCATTGCTGGTAAGTACGACAAAACGCGCAAAAAAAGCTTTGTTTATGTAATGTTAATTTTTATTGAAGGAAAAGTGGGCTTTATTTTAATATAAAACTATTATTATTATTATTATTATTATTATTAATATTATTATTATTATTATCTCATAATTTAAAAATTCCATACAACTTATAAATTTTAGGTCATAAATAATGAAACAATTATTTTCTATATAGAAAATAGTAATTATAGGATACTAATATTGTATGTTTTCCTTACGTTATACTCTACTTCTGTCACTTTCATACGTATCTGCGTTGGTAAATTTTATAACAAGATTATCTTTATCAACTTTCATAGTTTGAGTGAGGGACGAGGTTAGAACACCTAGAGGAACCTAGTAGTTCAATACTAAGCACAGTCATCGAAGAACATTGGAAGCCTTTCGTTTCTTTGTGGCCATATTTTGGAACTGTAGAAGTTTCTTAAATGAATTTCTGGTTAATTTACTCCTATTCTCCTTCCATTCAGCAGGATTTTATTTCTTCTTGCACCTTTTACCGATGGGAAAAAGCCTCACATTTCATCCCTGTTGTATGGAAAGCTCAGATACACTATAAGAAATTCCTGTATCCCATATTCACAAATACAATTACTACAGTAACAAGAGAAATGGCAAAAAGCAACTTTTTTTCAATTTCAACAATTTTACAAATTAATATTATTTCCGTGTTCCCAGTCAGACGCTCTGCTGATTGTCCTACAAAATTAGACGGAATAGTGAATGCAGTATGATGTACCTTACCGAAACCGTCGCCAGGTACCACCCAAACCAAATGATAAGTAATTACTCGAACGTTGTGGTCCCATGTTTAAAGGTGGTATGACTCCTAGGACTATTTTCTTCTACTTAATATTAGCATCGTTTAAATACATTGGTATGTTTGAGAGCCTCTCCTTTTAAGAGGCATTACTTCAATGGGGACAAAGTGAACCGCCCTTTATTATGGAAGATAATGCAAAAAAAACCCGATACACCTAATAAAAACTATTTAATGTTTATATGAAGATACAAAAATAATAATTGAAATAATGGAAAATTAACAAAAGAAATTATAACTAACTGTGGTTTAAAATAGGGGTGTAGCCTTTCCCCAACACTTTCTAATATATATTTAGATGGCATTCCTGATGAATGAAAACAATTGGTTTATAAAGGATTAAAAATTGGACGAAATAAAACATTGAATGCATTATTTTTTGCATATGATATAGTATTAATTTTTGACAGAGAGGTCAGGTTACAAAAACAGTCTACCAATAAAATAATATATGTAAAAAATATAATATGATAATTTCAAAACCAAAAACTAAAGTAATGGCGTTCCATGGAAAGGACTTAGTAAGAACAAAAATAATAATAGAAGATAAAGTGTTGGAACAGGTTTCGCACTTTCAGTTTTTGGGCTGCGATATAATTTATGAAGAAGAACAAGATATAAATAAGAAAATATAGAAATTTCAACATATTTGTGGAACAATCAGACGAACACTGAAGAACAAAGTAAGAGAGGATACGCAGCTAAGATTTTACTCGACGATGGCACTACCAGTGGCGATGTAAGGTCTGGGCCCTAAATGAAAAAGAAAAAAGAATTCAAGCAGCGGAGATGAGATTCCTACGGGCTGTAAAAGGTTGTACAGGAGAAGAACATATTAGAAATGAGAATATTAGAGAGGAATTAAAAGTACAACCACTTATTCAACAAATAGAAGAACACAGGAACAATTGGATAGAACATTTGCAAAGAATGACAGGATAGAATACCAAAGATGGCACTGATGTATAATTCTTGAGGACGAAGATCGGTGGGAAGATCAAGAAAGCGCTGGGCTGAACAGATGTAAGATCGGAACAGGCAAAGCCCTAATCCGTGAAGGATGATGTTAATTATGGAGAAGGACGTTTAAATGTTGCTCGGAGGCACTAATTTAGACTTTACGTTCTTTTAGGAGTCCAAAAACCTTCAGACTCAGGACTCACGGATTAAAATCCTTCCCGATGGTCTTTAACACTTTGATTTTTCCATCCTAAAAATCACCTCTATTTACTCTCAATCAGTCTCCATTGTTAATTTCAAAAATATCTGAAAACTGTTTGTCTACCCGCAACCTATACAAGGTGAATCAGAATAAGCTTTACAAACTTATATGGGTTGTAAAGGGGACTTAGTAGATAAAGTTTTGATGAGGAACCCATGTCCGGAAACGTACCATTTTTATGTAAATTAAGTTTGAAGATAGAAACACAATAGGCTGGTATTGCATGTCCAGTGTTTCAGAATAATTATTACAGACTTCTAGGGGTTGTACTATGGATATCAGTCGGAAGAAGATCTTCTTGCACGTATTCTGGCGGCAGCAGAAATTATTGAGTACACACCAGGTCTTGTGGGGCGTGTGTATGAAAACATACGTCGCAGGTACGCTTTGTGCAACGAACAACAGGGTTGCCACATGGAACCAGACTTGAAGTACAACCCCCAGAAGTCTGTAATACTTATACTGAAACATAAGATACACGATATCAGCGCATTATGTTTCGATCTTTAAACCAATTTTACATCGTAATTGTACGTTTCCGGACATGGGTTCCTTAACAAAACTTTATCTACTTAGTCCCCCTCTACAACCCCTAGAAGGCTGTATTACTTAGCCTTCTGAATCACCCTGTATATATGCGATCAAGAGAAAATAATTTTCTACCGACAGGTCTTGTCCTTCTAAAGATCAGACGGTGTGAAATTTGTAAAGAGAGAGCGAGAGAGAAAGAGAGAGAGATACAAATTTGTATCCGATATATCACATTATCAAAGAGAACAGAAGACCTGCAATATTAAACTAACTCACTGGCACCCTAGGGTTCATGGCCGCACGGACATAAGCTCTCCATATATCCCTATCCTGAGCCAATGTTTTCCAATCATCCCCTGTATAATCTATTTCCCTCAAATCATAGTTAATTTTATTCTCGCACTTCATTCTTGGTCTACCAACTGGGCGTTTTCCCTCTAGCTTTCCTACAAGAAGCTTCCATGCACGTCTTTCATTCCCCAATCGTGTCACATGCCCTGCCCATCTCAGTCTACGAGACTCAACTGTTCTCATTATATCTGGCTTCCTATAAAGACCATGTAATTCACTGTTATGCAGTCTTCTACATGCACCTGTCTGGTCATCTCTCTTTAGTCCAAAAATGTTCCTAAGAACTTTATTCTCAAATACTCGTGATCTCCTTTCCTCCCTTAAAGTAAGAGTCCATGTTTCGCAACCATATAATATAACTGGTAGAATAAGAATTTTATATATTTTCAGTTTAACGTTTTTTGAAAGGAGTTGGGAAGTCAAGAATCTCTGTAATGCATAATAACACGCATTTCGAGAATTGAGCCATGTTTAATTTCCTTGTGCATCTCATTCCTGTTTGTGATTATTGTTCCTAGATATTTGAATTCAGCCACTTCCACAAAAAATTTTCCTCATTTGTCATTTAGCTGTCCATTTCCATTACATAATGTATTTTTATGTATGACCACATAGCCTATTTAGTTTTTGATATTTATTTCCTGTCCCAATTTCTTAGTATTGCTCAGTAGTGTGTGCGTGTTAGCCTTTAGTATCTCCTTGCTATCGGCCAAGAGTACTAAGACCTGCAATATTACTGTGCTTAATTCAGAATTATAGAATGCGATATTTTCTTGTACATAGGCCTTCAGGATTCAACAGGAAAAGTGGTTTAAATATTACTTTAACGTTAACATAAATCATATTGTGTGATACAACGTGTCTTACTGTATAGAACTAGTGTCTGTAAATCATATGAAGAATAAATATAAAGAATACTGTCATGTGACGGAAACATTTTCTTTCGCGGTGGATACTGTCGAGTACTTCCTTCAAAACTGCACTCAGCGCCATGATTTATGACATAACACATCGAGTTCTAATATTTATTCTATGACAGTACTCAAACCGTCGCCTTTTAAATGCACATTCTCTCTTGTTTTTCATAAATATGTTTGCTCACTATATACAGAGTGTAACATGACCTCACCGACAAAATGATAGGGATGGTATGTCATGCAGAGAGGATAATTTTTTGTGAAGGAATATATAGTCGCAAACACGTATTTTATGAGTTATGTGCAGATGAAGGTGTTCACCCGTAACGGATGGAATTGTATACAAACAATTGTACACGTATCATTTTATTGAAAAATGACATGTTTTTATAGTAAGTATTCAAACAATAAGTGTTTTAACGACGTCAAAAAGAATTCTGCCATGATCGACCGTGCTGGCTGATCGTTGTTGCGACGTTATCAAGCATGCAATGAGGCAGAGAGTCGACTGTTTGAACACTTATTATAAAAACATGTATTTTTCAATAAAATGATACGTGTACAATTGTTTGTATTCAATTCCGACCCTTATGGATGAACACCTTCATCTGCACATAACTCATAAACGACGTCTTGGTGACTGTGTTCCTTCACAAAAAAAGTATCCTCTCTGCATGGCCTATCATCTCTATAATTTTGTCGGTGAGGTCCTGTTACACCTTGTTTATGTGTGTGTGGTGTGTGTGTATATATATATATATATATATATATAAATACAAGTTTCTTTAATTAAATAATTAAAATATATTATGATTACTATTTTATTGTATTATTATTGTTAATATTATTACATGTACTATTCTATAGTAATTCTGTCCGAGGGCAGGTCTTTCACTGCAATCATAGTATTTGCATGCTATACTTAGCTGCTTTACTAGGGAATTATGTGTGATAGCTTCCTGTTTGCTTTCCACACTGGTGAAGGGTGATGATGATGATGATGATTTTCGGGAACCATTCGGCCCTAAGCTTCCTGACATTTGTCTTACAGGTGAGAAAAAATCCCGAAAAAACCCTCACCCAGGAGCCTGTCCCGACTGGGAATCGAACCCGGGCCCACTGCGTGACCAGGCAGCACGCTACCTCGAAACCACAGCCGTGAATTATATTACATTGTTATTTTATTGTAGACTGCGATAGGCAGGACATGTGGCACGAATAGGGACTGAAAGAGGGGCATGCAAGCTTCTTGTAGGAAATAAGTTTGTACACAAATAATGAGGGAGACAATAACATTAATTATGATTTGAGGCAAGTGGATTATACAGGGGATGATTGGGAAACATTAGCTCAGGATAGGGATGTATGGACAGCTTATGTCCGCGCGGCCATGAACCTAAGGGTTGCCAGTGAGTTAGTTAGTTGTTATTTTATTATTGTAATTATATTACTTTGCATGCTATTATGCATTGCAGAGACTCTTGATGTCCCAACTCCTTTCAAAAAACGTTAAACTGAAAATATATAAAACTATTATTCTACCTGTTATATTATATGGGTGCGAAACATGGACTCTTACTTTAAGAGAGGAAAGGAGATTACAAGTATTTGAGAATAAAGTACTTAGGAAAATTTTTGGACCAAAGAGAGATGAACAGACAGGTGAATGGAGAACACTACATAACAATGAACTACATGGTCTTTATAGGAAGCCAGATATAATAACAATAGTAAAATCTCGTAGACTGCGTTGGGCAGGACATGTTGCACGTATGGGAAATGAAAGACTTGCATGGAAACTTCTTGTAGGAAAGCCAGAGGGAAAACGCCCAGTTGGTAGACCAAGAATGAGGTGGGAGAATAACATTAACTATGATTTGAGGGAAGTAGATTATACAGGGAATGACTGGAAAGCATTAGCGCAGGATAGGGATGTATGGAGAGCTTATGTCCGTGCGGCCATGAACCTACGGGTTCGATAGTGCCAGTGAGTAACTAAGTAAGTATTATATTACTTCAATTTATTAGGAGACACTTAATTATTATATGCGGCATACTGATCATATTTCGTCTGCTATCCCTGGGTGCATGCATAGGGTAAATTCGAATATATCCATCCTGTTGGTAAACTCGTGATATTTTCCTACAGATACCATAAATTTGTGATTAGCAATATATTAGAGACGCCCCTGAAGACAGGATAGAACATCACCACACAAAGGATACACATCCAGACCCAAGATATCCGATAGTTGTCCTGATATCCTGCTGACCACATACCGTACCTAGGGAAGTATTACGAATTTACCTTATCACCAGTTTATCTGAGTTTACTCCATATTTGGACGCTCTTTAACGTTATCTATTATTTTAATTATATTTCATTAATCAAAACTTTCTGATTAATGATGACAAGAAAATATTACAATTTTTACTATTTTTGCAATTCTTCAAATAATAGAGAATTAATAACATAAATAACAAATCAATTAATATACTGTCAATAACTACTTTTTACGCACACACACAACATACACACACACACACACACACACACACACACATATATACATATACATATATATATGCTCTATGTAAATGAAGATATAATTACCGTATGTTATAATAGTAATTAAATTAACCAATATCTTATACATGTATTAATTATATTTAACAATTATTGATCATATATATATAAGCCTACAGATGGCTGTACTCAAAGATCTATCACAAATAGAAACAATGTTGAACTTAATGTGTTATGAAGTGATGATTAAGGATTAAACGGATCATAGTAATTAAATGCCAACCATATTTTAAAACTCAGAAAAATGAAGTAAAAACTTCAATCAGGTCAGTATAAACCGGAATCTGAACATGAGATTTCCAGAATATAAGACTCTAGTTTGATAATATTTTAACTGTGTCTTCCCGCCGCAAACTTGGTGATTATAAGGTAATTTGACCAATCGGTGATCCTTGAATACAACTCTCCCACTCCATCCTGGAAATATATGCACGTGTTAGTATCGTAAATGGTAAAGTGATCCCACTACAGACCATTGGATGCTTTTGGAATAAAAATAAAAGTTAAGGATCCCAGTTTTACACAATCGGGAGGTATATAGCCTCAACCTATGTTGTCAACCCTGCATGAAGGCTGCATTTAACTCCAATACTTAGGCCTGGTACTCATTTCCTTTAGAGACTGAATCAACCCGAGTGCCATGGTGCTTCCAAAAGGTTTTGGCCGTTTTACAAATCCTGACCCTATCGGCCTTACCAAACGTCACCTTAATCAACTGCGCTACGGCGCCGTCAGTGCCGTAAGTGAGGTTTCACTACAATTAGACTTCATGTTGGAAAAAATATGAAACAGCAGTTTTCTCAAAATAAATCTCTGTCAACCATTTATATGTACTTACAATGTTTGATATAATGTGATTGTTTCTTTCAAGTATCATACCCATATAGCAATATACTTTTCACATTGCTATTAAATAGCCAAGACTTGTGGTGCTATACAAAACATCTTCATCATCATCATCTCCAAGATATGGGCCTATTGACCCGTTCCGCTCCCCGCTGCACAATATGCTACAGGCCGTCCTTCAAACGTCGTTTCGGTCATCTATTACATTTCTTCGGCCTTCAGATCTACAGAGAATCCATTTTAATCGGAAACCTTTTTACAGCGTTGCAGCGGCTCTCACTTTTACCGCTATCGTGATTGCACCGGCGGGGAGCGTGTTCCGTTACTACCGGCAAATGAAGACAGAAATTACAAAATACAAATAAATTAACTAATTTAGATTATTGTAAAAAATAGGCACATTTTTGGGAATGTACATGTCCCAAAAGATGGAACCATGCTTCGTCAGACAAACATTAGCAGTGGATCCAAAAATCAATTATACACACTTCCAAACATCCAATTATAGAACCTTATTCTTGCTGCGAAATCAGCCTCTTTAAGTTCCTGCACAAACCTTTTGTTTATAAAGTCGAAATTTCAGCAGCCACGTCGCTTTGTGGGCTGACCCTTTGGATATGTTAGTTTCCTGCGCCAAACGTTTTAATGATTTTTCTAGGACTTACTTCTAATAGCACCCGAATATCCTCAAGTTTCTCTAGTGTTAAAACGTGCCTTTCTCGCTTCTTCGATATGTCACAAACTGAACCTGCTGTACGCCACTGTTTCATCAACTTCGAAGGCACGATTTTGTAGGAATCGTACAGTCAGGATATTTTTTTAGAAAATCTCCGAATGCATTTTGTTGTGACATGGGTTTGACTTTATTAATCACGGACTTAACTGGATTAATCTTATATCGTTTATTAAAAAGTGGGCATATTAAATATTGAATCACCCTCTAGCTTCTACTGAATAAAACAAGTTGTAGCAACCCATTTAGAAAGATTTAAAAACATTTTATCTTGATACAAATAATATTCAAAGTTTCCCAGAAATAACATGTATATCTGCAGACAAGAGCCAGGAAATATTCTAAATTAAATAACTCAAGAGAATGTTCCAGAAAACTGTTAGGAAATTTTAGCTATGCCACACCCAAGGAGAATACGATATAAAACTGAGTCCAGATGGCTAGGGAGAGTGAGGCCTCTGAGCCCGCCCAGAGTACATAACACCCACTCTGCTGGGCAGTTTACGTAAGTAGAGTTCTCTTTCAATTTCAATAATATAATAATTGTATATATGTATATATATATCTAATTATAAAAACTTAAGCTCTAAAATTAACACTTTAAAGATGATAGTCCTTAATCTATCGTTAAAATCTGAGTTTTATCTCTCTTTCTTGAACAAAATTAATGGCAAATGTTGCATCAAAATTCAATTAATATTTAACACGTTCTATTTTAACAATAATTAACTTGGTATCATCAATGTTTCTATGCATTATTATTTGTCATATTTGGAGTTCATTTACAATTAATTATTGGCATACAGTGTCATTGGCTTCCTTTTACGTTAGAGTAATAAGTAATATGAATTCTTACTAGAAGTCCTGACTTGAACCCATAAAATCCTATATAATCCTCAGCGCACTACCTATAAAGTGACATTTATTAGAATCAATATCTAAGATAACCGATTTATTAATAACGACCTTCGAAGAGGCCCTCTAATTAATAGCCTTCTATGGTTATTTCTCAATAAGTAACATTCCACCAAATAAATTCGCTGTACAATTGTAAACTTCATTTTTTATTACTTTCTTATGTAACACACGACAACAAGCGACATGCGTCCCACTACAACACAATGAAGCAACTAACCGCTGGGATGTTGTGTACAACTTGTCTCCCACGCTGCGATCGTACTGCTCACAGTGGCGGCGGCAGAATGGTTTCCTCTTAAAATGAATCCCCTGTATAATAAAGTATATGTTTTGATAAACCATTATTTGGCATTCTTGTTACATGTTCAAACCATTTATATGTATTTCTGTATATTCTCTCGTTTATATTATCTATATTTGTAATTCATCTCTGATATCTTGGCTTCTCTTTTGGTCTCTTAATGATACACCTGCAACGGATCTCAGAAATCTCATTCTAATGCCTCAATTTTATGTTCATCAGAGATCGTTAAAGGCCAAGTCTCAGACCCGTATGTTAACGTTGGAATGGCTACTGTTTTGTAAAATTTTAATTGAGTTTCTCTTGTTGCTATAGAAAGCGAATAAAGAATATTGCTTACTTACTTACTCACTGGCACTATCGAACCCGTAGGTTCATGGCCGCACGGACATAAGCTCTCCATACATCCCTATCCTGAGCCAATGCTTTCCAATCATTCCCTGTATAATCTACTTCCCTCAAATCATAGTTAATGTTGTTCTCCCACCTCATTCTTGGTCTACCAACTGGGCGTTTTCCCTCTGGCTTTCCTACAAGAAGCTTCCATGCAAGTCTTTCATTCCCCATACGTGCAACATGTCCTGCCCATCGCAATCTACGAGACTTAACTATTCTTATTATATCTGGCTTCCTGTAAAGACCGTGTAGTTCATTGTTATGTAGTCTTCTCCATTCACCTGTCTGTTCATCTCTCTTTGGTCCAAAAAGTTTCCTAAGTACTTTATTCTCAAATACTTGTAATCCCCTTTCCTCTCTTAAAGTAAGAGTCCATGTTTCGCACCCATATAATATAACTGGTAGAATAATTGTTTTATATATTTTCAGTTTAACGTTTTTTGAAAGGAGTTGGGACATCAAGAGCCTCTGCAATGCATAATAGCATGCATTTCCAGAATTGAGCCTATGTTTAATTTCTTTGTGCATCTCATTCCTATTTGTGATTATTGTTCCTAGGTATTTGAATTCATCCACTTCCTCAAAATTTCCCTCATTTGTCATTAGCTGTCCATTTCCATTATTTAATGGATTTCTATGTGTGACCATGTATTTAGTTTTATTGATATTTACTTCCATATTATCATTATTAATATTAATGACTTGTACAATTACAATGATGAGCTCAATAGTTCACATGGAACTGGCGGAACATTATTTAACAAATTTATTAATACAATAATTAGATGTCTGGAAATATACTGTAGCAGAATGGAAGCGCAAGACAGGACAGAGAAGAATGAAACGTGACTGGAAGCGTAAAATAAAATGGGAATAGCAGAGAGACTAATACTGCACTGCACAGCGTGAAATTGGAACACTAGCGAATGTCATAAGAGCTTCATGCCACTTTTATCTTTAAATAATATTAGTCCACAGTTTATTCTCACTGTTGAATGTACGCTTATTTTTCAAACATGGTGCGCTATTTTTCTACATTACTTTATAAATTATTGTTCTTGGGATACTTAATACACATCTGACGCACAGAATTTCTTACTGTATAATTGAACTACATTGTTATTATATCGAAATCTACTATAAAACATTGTTGACGAAGCTGTTACCTAGTAAGGATCCTATGTACCTAAAAGCATACAGCACACCGTGTCACATTCAAACTTCCCACATTTTAATTATTCATAACTCTCAAAGTATGCGGAATTATGAAATGAGTTTGGCATTAAAAGAAAGAGAAACTCAAAGAATATTTGTTTTCATTCTTGTAGTTAATTCATCTGTCTCATGTTGAACAATAATGACATAAAACCACGTTCGCCCGACAGACACTCCACATGAACTTCTTTCCTCTGGGTGGTATGTTAGCAAGACCGTGTGTTTGTGGACTCCAGTACAAAGATCTTCATGATTTATGAACCCGTATCCTTGACACAATTGCAACAGTACCAATGGACATGTTGGACAGAACGTGGCACGAAATCGAGTACAGACTTAATATTGTTCATTGCTACTAATTGTGCAACAAAATAAACATGTTTTAATGTGTGGCAATAAATTAAAAATTCTTTGAGTGTCTTGTTTCCTTACTACCGGCCTCATTTCATAATTCCGCATACTTTGTTAGTTATGATTAATTAAAATATGCGAGGTTTGAATGGGATACCTTGTATGTTAAATCTAATTGCAAGGATTTGAGATCAAGACCGAAATATTTTGTTGCATGACAGTTCAGTAATACACTTCCCTGTTTGTTAGCGAATTCCGAAGAAATGAAACTTTTGAGTTTATTCTCACTAATTATTTGATTTATATTTTTGTTTCATATCTTCATTGATACTACCTAGCAGACACGGAAAAGTAAGTCAGATATAATATATAATACTAATATATATATATAATCTATATATATATATATATATACAGGTGCGGCATATGTAAGTTAACCACTGCACATGGTAGTAATGGCAGATTGTATGATAACGTCTGCAAATCACGGTTAAAACGATGCCATAAATTCTTAAACAACAAACAAGGTATCTTTGAACAATTTATAGTTGTTTTATGTAAGATGTTGTAAGCTACAGAAATTTTATATATCTATATATATATATATATATATATATGTGTGTATTTTCAGTTAACTGACTTATGCTGCACACAGTAGGTATATATAGGACCTATGAGTGAGTGTGGTGTGTGTGTGATGTCTGTGTGAGCGTGGGTGCGTGTGAGTGTGCGCGGGCGTGTGTACGTGTGAGTGCGTGTGAGTGTGCGTGTATGAGTGTTGGTGCGTGGAGTGTGAGTTGGTGCGTTGGCGTGTTGCGTGTGTGCGTGCGAGTGAGGTTGTAGCCGTGCGAGTGTTGTGTGCGTGCGAGTGTGTTGTGCGTGTGAGTGTGTTGTGCGTGGTGAGTGTGCGCGTGAGTGTGTTAGCGTGGGCTGCTGGTGTTAAATGTGCTGTATCTAACACTGAAAGCCCGGTCTTAGAAATCTTCATGTTTGACAGCGTTGCGTGGTATTTAAATGGCCTTCGTCCATATCTTCATCTCGATGATTGCATAAAATGCGTTTCGCATATACATCGAAATAAAGAAGCGTTACTGCTATCCGTAAATATTCTCTTTATACGTTTAGTTGTTTAAAAAAGCCACCGAGATGGCAGCTCGGCCCGCTGTCTCCGCTGCCCCTCATGATAGGAAATCGCCATGATATATATAAAGTCCATATATAATAGATTTATAATATATTGTATATAGATATATATATATATGTTAAGGAAGGGACAAATAACTGTTTGTGGTTGGAATGCCTCGATGGCGCAGTTGTGAGAGTAGTAAAGAATAGAGTTAGAGGTCTCGGGTTCAAATTCCGGTTCAGACATTTATTTTTCTTTTCAAGTCATACATATGTATTTATTACCTTAACGGTCACAAACACATAGTCTCATCATCGTATTTAAACACTAGACCTTTTGGTCTGTTCCGAGTCAAAAATTGTTCACACCATATCTTTAGAAGTCGGCCTATATTTCCTGTTCCCCTCGGATTATAACATAAAACAGTTCTTGCCATCCTAATGCTTAGCATACGTAGCTGGTCTTTCCAATTTATTGTATATTTTTTCTATTAATGTTGCGATTGGTTCTATGTTCAATTAATTTCTGATATCAGTACTTCTTCTATGATCCAATAACGTATTTCCATTTACAAAGCGAAGAAATTTCATTTCTGAAACATCGATTTGTCTGATTTGATCAGAGGTAAGTGCCCAAGTTACACAATACACGTAAAATGGCTGTCGAAGTGATGCTTAAATTGAAACTATACCATATTAACGCCATCTATCTGCCATCGCGGAATGAGCATGGAAAATGCAGTGGGTGACATTAGAACACACACGTGTGCACACACACACACACTTATAAAGTAGATGTAGTTACGTGTTTCTACTGGTCTTAAGCCATTATGTCATTATAGATTGTTTCAACGCACAGATGCGACAGAAGTAGTATTGATTTTAACAATAAGGCAAACATAAGAGGTAGTGAAAGGTATGATGGCATTATTGTAAAAGTCCTTATTGACTGAAATGTCACGAGTGCACCAACTCTCGCAGGGATGTGTTCCGATCGATGTGCAGCCTCTCTATGATTTATGTATGTACCTCCAAGTTTTTCCAATACCACACAAAAAATAACGTATCTCATTTCCTTTTGCGTTAACTAGCTTCAAAACAATGGTTTAGAATCTGGCGAACAGGATGAATTCTGTTTCACACGTCTCATTAATATTCATAGTAACATAAAGATGTCAACGTTAAAAGTTGTTAAAATCTGAGATTAAAGCATAAATAACCAAAAATGTATAATGAATTATGTTTCTAATTACTATGATTTTTCAAAAAAAAGTTTGGGGGATGTGACGTGAAAAATGTTAGTTCCAATCATACACCATGCGCATGCGCCAACAAACGTGAAGCGGTTTATACTAAGGAATCTCAGGATGCAACCAAAATATACTCGATAGTTAACGAACCTAAAAGCTAACCTAACGCAATTTAAGTACTCCAATCTGTGAAAGACCAACCTAAAAGCTAACCTAACGCAGTTTAAGCACTCTAACCTGCGAAAGAATGTAACGCCCAAAAATAAATAGTAAGTTCTGAAATTCTGAAGTATACGTGTGCAGTTAATTACTGCATACTCTATGTTGGCTGCACTGGAACACGACTTTGCTTTTGCTTAAAATATACATTAATATCAATATGGCTGCCACGTCTTCATGCTACGTATGTAGTTAAATATCATAGAAAAATTGAAATATACGTTAGAAAAAATGTAAAAATCATAGTAAATGGTAGAAAATAATTTGAAAAATGAAACCCTCAGAATAAAATTTGACAGGAGTTTATGAAGAAATTAAAAAGTCGCGTCACATGTTGTAAAGAATAGCCAAAAGCTATTGATATTTTTGGGAATGACAACAGATTATTCTAATTGAATATATTAGTAAAATATTCAATAGCTTAAGCTAACGAATGTCCTATAAAAATGAAAATTGCCAAAATAAAAAAAAACAGTTTTGATATATTTCCTTATACAAGTCCTAGCTTTTTAAAATATTATTTGTAGTTATTTCAAAACAGAGGAGTAATAAAATGTTAATCTTTTTTATTCTTCTTCTTCGTTCTTCCATTATAGGTTTAAACCTGGTTTTCTTCAATTCTTGTTGCCCCATCTTATTTCGTCATACCACTGTTTTCTGGGACGTTCCTGTTGTCTTCTGTCCCTAGGTAGATTATTCCTTGCAGGTTTGACAATTGTGTTACTGTCCATCCTGCTTATATGCTCATCCCATTATTGTATTGTTCCCTCCTACATTGCTACGCGTCGTATAGCGACGTTTGAATTGCGCAAGCGGGGAGAGAGTGGTGGTCTCGCATTGGTCGGAGTGGATTTGCGAGTCGCCCATTCGAGAGTCAAAACGCCCGCGCAAACATCGAAATGTCTAGGCTCTCATTCTAGACGACTCTACGAGTTTCTGTTTCCCCGTTCGGAAAAGATCAGTGTCGAGAGATTTCCATGTGGAAGTGTCCCGAACCTAGGCGTACAAAGTTCCGCCTACTCGCTTATATAATCTGAGGCGAAGACGGAAGTCAGTCTTGTGTTGAACGGCGAGAAGTTAAGTGTACGAGAAATTGTAATGAACGGATTCATCAGTGACTGTGAAATAATTGTGACTGAGATAAACATTGAAATAAGGTTAATTGTGAGTGAAAACTGTGATTAAAAGTTTACTGATAATTTGTAGAAGGAAATAAAGTATTAAGTGAGATTTTAAACAACAGCTGTGTGTTCATTTACGCCGAAATAACGTAAAGGAGAAAAACGTGGGTAATATGTGACAATATCTTCAACTGCACACGTTTAACTCATGCCCCAAATGGGAGTCAATGACCAATCACGTTACTATGATTTTTTATTTACAACCAATCACAGTCGTGTTTCGCATAGAATTTACCAACTAAAGTTTATCATAATAAATAAAGCACCTCCTTTTTAACATTCTGAATAGGTCATTGCATTATTTTGCAGTGACTGACTCACTAAGAAATATGGCTACCAGATTGTATATATAGTGCATGAATGTCAACACATACCGCATGCGGGAGTTAATATAAAAACATTTGTAGCAATTGATTATACCACCAAAAAAGAAACCACTGTTTGCACTTTCTTAAATGTATTTTTTTCCCAGAAAAATACAATTGTCATATTTACATCATAGGACATCAGAAATGAATTAATATACAGTTTGATGCTCCACTAGAGGCATTCTTACAATATTGCGTTCCTTTGGCAATTAATAATATGATCTGGTTGCAGTGACGAACAAAAGAAGAAAATGAAGCGTACCGATCGTTTCTCATTTGTTTTCAAACATCGCCGTTTACATTAAATATATAAATATTTTAAAATAATGATTTGTAAGTAAACAGCTTAATTCTATTCGATAAATAGTCCTAACAAATGCCACTCTTGATTACCAAATTCTCTAGATAAATTTACTCCTCACTTCGTGAGTCGTGAATTTATCGATAATTTTGAAATCACACGTGGCATTACTTATGATAATTTCACTCCTTTCTATATCCCATAAAGTTTTTCCCACAATTTTACAAAGTATTTTACAAAGTATATTCATTTTTGTTGTGTCCAATAATAGGCTATGTTTGTTTTTACGGTATCTGTTCTTGTTTTTGCATCATAACTTATAATAGGTCTTACTACTGTTTTTAAAATATTAATAACGTATATTGTATACTGATACATGAATAAATAACTGAGATTCGACGTAGGTATTTTGTGTGGATGCTGAAAACACACGAATCGGATGTATCTGTAACTGGATGTATTGTATCATACAAAACATATGATAATGGTTCATATTAATAGACACAAAAAGTAGTCTATTGCTTTGGAGACAAAATGTTAAGCAAATACTTCACTTATTGTGCTTGCATTTCATAAAGCATGACAAATGCAGGCGAGGGGCTACAATGAAACCTCTACATCCCTTTTGTTCCACATGTTACCTCTTCGTATGACGAAATGGAACCCAACCTCAAAGAGCTTTTACAATGGTCGTTTTGCAGTCTATCATCACTGCTAACAGCATGTTGCCGGAATAGCTTTCATACCGGCAGCCTCTTTTTTTACAGCAATGTGAAATTTGAAGGTAATTTAATATATTTCTGTGGTGAATAAAAATTAATGATACTTCATAAATTAATGATTGTGAAGAGAAAATGCATAATAATAATAATAATAATAATAATAATAATAATAATAATAATAATAATAATAATAATAATAATAATAATCACTATTATTATTATTATTATTATTGCTATTATTACTATATTATTATTTTAATATAGTTATTAAGGAACAATAATCACTAATAGGAATGAGATGCACAAAGAAATTAAACATAGGCTCAATTCTGGAAATGCGTGCTATTATGCATTGCAGAGACTTTTGATGTCCCAACTCCTTTCAAAAAACGTTAAGCTGAAAATATATAAAACTGTTATTCTACCAGTTATATTATATGGGTGCGAAACACGGACTCTTACTTTAAGGCAGGAAAGGAGATTACGAGTATTTGAGAATAAAGTTCTTAGGAAAATTTTTGGACCAAAGAGAGATGAACAGACAGGTGAATGGAGAAGACTACATAACAATGAACTACATGGTCTTTATAGGAAGCCAGATATAATAAGAGCAGTTAAGTCTCGTAGACTGCGATGGGCAGGACATGTTGCGCGTATGGGGAATGAAAGACGTGCATGGAAACTTCTTGTAGGAAAGCCAGAAGGAAAACGCCCAGTTGGTAGACCAAGAATGAGGTGGGGAGAACAACATTAACTATGATTTGAGGGAAGTAGATTATACAGGGAATGATTGTAAAACATTAGCTCAGGATAGGGATGTATGGAGAGCTTATGTCCGCGGGGCCATGAACCTACGGGTTCGATAGTGCCAGTGAGTAAGTAAGTATTATTTTCATTGTTATTTTAAAATAGCTATTATTACAATTTTCATTGTTATTTTAATATTATTATTATTATTATTATTAATTTTATTTTATTATGTTTTTTTCATTTTAATATTATTATTATTATTATTATTATCTTTATCGTTTTATTATTATCGTTTGTTATAATTTTATTATTATTATTATTATTATTATTATTATTATTATTATTAATTCATTTATTATATTATTATTATTAATACAATTTTATTATATGTTATCATTAGCATTATTATAATTTTATCATCATTATCACCATGGTCATCATGATCACCATCATTATCATCATGATTTTTATCATTATCATGATTATCTAAATTGTCATCATTATCATAATTATAATCACCATCAGCATTTCCATCATTAGTATTATTATCATTATTATTATTACTATTATTGTAGTATTAGTAATACAGTGGAATCACCTGATCAATAAACGTGTGACAGTTCTATATTTGAGTGTTGTAGGTCTGTGTTGCTACAGCATTCAACCACAACAAGAGCTAATCATTCGTAATTATCCCTTACCCTCCTGCCCACAAATTCAAAATAATGTAACAGCAAAATATTTTGAAATGTTTGAAAGTTCTACATGGTTCAGTTCAAATTTTAATAACCGTTTCATTTTTATTTTTATCGATCTAGATAATAGTTACAACAGCGTGCTAATGTGTTATTATTACTGATAAGTAGTGTATTAGAATTAAGAGTGGATTACAAGAAAACACAGAGAAATGGAGATAACAAACATGAACGCGAAAATATTTTCTATTTTCGTATTGTGTTCTGCAGGTAATATAGTTTGCTTAATCGGAAACCGATAATACAAAGCTCTCAGAATCTATTTTGCTGCAATTGCTAAAACAATAACTATAAACACTCAATATGAATTTGCTTCCTTGTGCAGATAACATTTCTATTATTTCAAACGAGACTACATTCGTAACCACAACAGCGGAACCAAGATCAATATCTCGTTTATAGACAAGTATTTTCTAACCCCATAAACTTAAATTGCACATATTACCCATAAGCCCATATATATATAAACATCGGGTAATGTGGACCCCTATTTTGTATTTGTTGTTTTTCTTCTTTTAATTCCACCCATAGTAATTCTGCCCTAAGGCAGGTCCTTCACTACAATCATAGCATTTTCATGCTATGCTTGCAGCTTTACTAGGGAATTGTAGGTGTGGTAGCTTCCCGTTGCTTTCCACGCCGGTGAAGGATGATGATGATGATGATAATGATAAGGATGATGATAGTGATAAGGATAAGGATGGCCATATGATTTCGGGGACCGTTTAGGCCTTAAAGTTTTCCTGACATTTGTCTTGCAGGTGAGGAAAAACCCCGATAAAAACCTCACCCAGAAAAACTGCCCCGACCGGGGATCGAACCCGGGCCCGCTGCGTGACAAGGCAGCACGCTACCTCGAGACCACAGCGGTGGACTTCTTTTAATAAAAGGAGTTGAATTTTGTTTAATTACAGTAATTGTCATTAGTGCTATAACTATGAAAAGCATTGTTATTTTATTTAAATATGGGAACATCTTCATAACTTGAAGACTTTTTTACATTACAAGACAGGTCCACTTTAACCCCCATATTCGGGTAAAGTGGACCCCAGAGTCCACCTTAGCTTTTGTCTATTTTTTTAGTCTATTT
Organism: Diploptera punctata; assembly: GCA_030220185.1. Lineage (NCBI taxonomy): Eukaryota > Metazoa > Arthropoda > Insecta > Blattodea > Blaberidae > Diploptera > Diploptera punctata. The sequence continues at coordinate 1,574,518 of JASPKZ010008377.1, forward strand.
ACTCTATTAATTTATACAGACAGTCACAGGTTAATCTGAAAATATTTATGACTGATCGTAATTAAAAAACATTGATATTTATTTCATGTTTTGAAAAATTCTTGTTGTTTATAACATTCACACCTCATTCAAATCGATGATCTTTGGGTTTAGTAAAATTACAAGGATATTAAATAAAATTAATTAAGCGCATGGTTCTTACAGATAGCATCTTCATTGATAAATATACATATTCGTGTAAAGTGGACCCAGGTCCACTATAAGCACCTCGTGGAGGGTCCATATAAAACGAAATCCTTTGTTATGTTTAATTGTTGTATACAGCCACCATGTCACACAATATCAAACCAAACCCGTCAGTATATAAAAACAACATATACATAATATAACATATTTAGGAGTTTTTTTCAACATTTGTAACATTCCATAGCAGAAATTAAGAATTAATTGTTAGCTTGAACAAATTTTTAAATTGTAATTTTCATAAATATCTCAAATATACCCTTCTTCACACAAAGAATAAAAGAAACTGACTTGGAACACGTCAAGTAGATGAGGGGAAGAAGTTGAAATAGTTTCTGCTCAAGGGCAGCACCAATTAACGAAGATATTAACAGGGTCCACTCAAACCGACGGGTCCAAGTTACACGAACGTCCTATATATATATATATATATATATATATATATATATATATATATTAAAACTTGCTAAAGCGGAATCGCATGGGATCTTTTTTTTCACATTTGGCAAAATTCCGCTTTATTAAAAAACTAAAACTAATTAATAATCTTGGATTATTGAGTACCGTGTGTGTCTTTTTACGTACCTTGGATTATTTGTAGTTCCGCTGCCTTTATAGTATGTATGAGCAACTTCGACGGTAACGAGCGAAATAACAGTCCCGTTTCGTCAGCGTTAAAAATGTCTCTTAGGCGCGTATCCTGAAATTAAAGTATACAGTGTCGGTTTCCGCTAACTACACGTATGTCCATATCGTTTGATTCCCTCCATATTTAATTCCACACTACATTGTTCGTCTTTTAAAACTGTCCAGTCAATCTAAGATGTCATGAAATTTTTATTCCCTAGGGATCAGCAACAGCTAGAGCTCGACTTTGCAGCATCGGTCCGGAAATTTTGAGATTTATCTTCCAATAACTTTTTCGTTTAATGACAATGATACATACGTTTCAGCCATCTTTATTCCGTAAATTCAGAACGCTACCTGTGAAAGATCGGTCTCAGAACTTAAACTAATTTAAGATGTTACCGTGCAATGGTTATTTGTAAGACAGGTATCTGTATTTCGATAACGGATGTGCAATGAGGCCGAAATAAAATTTCAGGTACAGGTAGAATCTCTAATTCACCCGGCGGTAGGAATCATTCCTTATTATTTTTTGGCCTATCGGGAATTCAATAAAGTGGAAACTAATTTATTTCTCTGTATTGCCGCTTTATGATTTTTTTTCATGAATTATGTAGAAATATCCTTCCGTTTCCGCGTTGGAGAGATTCTGTTTCATGCAAAATAAATATATGTAAAATTACTATTATTTCGCAGGGAACAATAAGTTTGTTCACATTGGACATATTTCCCCTCACGTTCCGGAATATATGTCCACCGCTGTGGTCTCGAGGTAGTGTGCTGCCTTGTCACGCAGCGGGCCCGGGTTCGATTTCGGGACAGGCTCCTGGGTGAGGTTTTTTCGGGTTTTTTCCTCACCTGTAAGACAATCTCAGTAGTAAAAAATCTGGGTATCTATACGGACCAACACCTAGACTGGAAAACCCAGGTGAATAATACCTGCAAGAAAGTGTTCTCAATTCTTCACACCCTAAATAGTTTTAAAAACTTCCTTCCTACAAAATTAAAACAAATACTTGTACAGACTCTTATAATGCCACATTTCGGACTATTGCGACATATTACTGACTAATCTGACAACTGATCTATCTGACAGACTACAGCTTGCTCATAATGCGTGCATTCGATTTATATTCAATCTCCGTCGTTATGACCACGTGTCTCCTTCATTTCAGGCCTTATCATGGCTACGCCTAAATGACAGAAGAACTTTACATTCACATACCTTACTATTCCAAATTCTGCACACATATTTACCAACTTATTTAACAACACGTTTTCAAAATTTATCGGCTCATCACAATTTAGGAACAAGATCACAAGACTCTTCTTTACTTTTGATACCACAACACAGGACCTGTCTATACTCTGAATCTTACACAATATCTATGGCTAGAGCATGGAACTCACTTCCCAGTCATGTCAGGGACTGTCAATCGCTATCATTATTTAAATCCAAATTAACTGATATCTTAAGTTCGACACAATGAAAACATTAACTGCATAACAACTATATAGAGCATTCCATTAATAATCATCTAGGAAGCTACTTACTTTATTTTATATCATTTTAATTTTATTATATTCTATGTTTTTGTTAGTATTAGCTAGTATTAGATCACATCATCATTGTATTTTGTTTAGTGTGTATTTTAATAATATCTTAAAATTGTAATATGTATGTAATTTTTGTATAATTTTACTATTCGCTGGTTGAGTGGAAGAGAAGGCCTTATGGGCTTAACTCTGCCAGCTAAAATAAATCATTATTATTATTATTATTATTATTATTATTATTATTATTATTATTATTATTATTAAAATGTCAGGAAGCTTAGAGCCCAACGGTCCCCGAAAATCATCCGCCATAATCATCATGCTTATCGTTATCATCATCACCCTTCACCGGTGTGGAAAGCAACGGGAAGCTACCATACCTAAAATTCCCTAGTAAAACTGCAAAGCATAGCATGCTAATTGCAGTGAAAGACCTGCCTTCGGGCAGAATTACTATGAAATTACTATGGATGGATATATATATATATATATATATATATGTCTTTACGATGATTTTTTTAGATCTTGCAACATGGCTGCCCCTCCCTCTATTAATCTTCTAGGGGAAATTAGATTATTAAATAGAATAGTGGGTTGATGTTTTCTTCTTGTATTAATATTATTTTTTTATCTTCCTTATATATATATATATATATAAGTTTTGTTTAATCCGTCAGGATTAAGGTCATAAGGTCTTATATTCCATCATCTACTGGTACAGTGAGACAAACACAAAATGCATTTATACTCGTGCATTGTAATAAAATGTGGAACTACTAGGCTATTATATATTACTAACATAAGGATATACTTAAATGTAAAATTTTTTAATACTAAGGTAGTTACGAACAAACTTGTAAATAAAATGTAACTTATAAAAACTCATGATACAATTGAAAGTGAACATAGTATATCTTTAAGAAATGTTGATATTTTTATAGAAAGTTGCAGCTGATTTTTGGTACATAGGATCCTTGCTAGATGGCCATTTCGTCAACAAAATTTGTGATTTTCGATATGGTAACAATTATATTTCCCTCGTGAGTAATGTATCGTCCCGCGTCGTAGCCCAATGGTTAAGGCAGGAAGCCTTTGGCGCAGAGCTATGGGACTTGCGCTGGTTCGAGTCTCCATGGGGGAAGAAATTTTCTCATGGTATTTCGACCAGTATGGGACCGGCGCCCACCCAGCATCGTGAGGTATTTGGGTAGCTACAATAAGTAGCGGTTCCAGGTTGAGAAAACCAGCTATAACGGTTAGGGAACTCGACATGCTGTCCATATGTCAACCCTACACTGGCTGATCATCTTCTACCTCTGTGATTCACATGTGGGTGTGAGGCCAGCAGCCGGATGGTAGGCTAAGGGCCTTCTAGGTCGAGTTCAATTCATAGTTTTCTTTTAGGGTTTTCTCAAATGCACGACAAAGTCAGATAATTTGAACCTCATCTTTTGGAATATGTTCGACTTCTTATTTATTATTAATATTAATTACGGCGTCTCCGCTGCGCAAACGGTTAAACTCCGACCTCTCACCGCGGGAGTCTCGATATCGAGTTTCGGTCACTCCATATGGGTTTCATAGTGGACGTAATGGAGCTTGGGCAGGTTTTTCACGGGGTTCTCCCGTTTTCGCCTGCTACAAATTTCATTCATCATTTATCCATACTCATCTTACCCGTTTCGTTTCAATTTGTTCATCAGCCCCTGTGACGGCATCCCCAATAAATATAGAGGCTTCATCTATCTAATCTCATCCCTCGACCCGACCGTGAGTTGACACGAGTTGAGGATATTAGACATCATCATCAGCATCACCATAGTATATTCACGAATTTAGGCCATGTATTGACCTGTTTCGGCCTCAAGAGATACACTATCCATAAGTCTTTTGAGTGGACGTCCTGGTCTTCTTCTTCCTGCAGGTTGATATCTTAACATTTGTTTGGATATCCTGTGATCTTCCATTCGATGAGCACGTTGCATCTATCTTGACTTATAATCAGAAATTTTGTTTTCTAAAGGTTCCATATGTAATTCTTCTAAAGATGTCTTATTTTTTTGTGATCAAGTAGTATAGTCCTCCGACGGTATTTTATTAATGCATTAAGTAAAGAAAACTAAGTAATATAGTTTATAACAGTGGAAACAAATCGCCACAGTCCTGTCAAAGAACAGGGAAAGCGTATGTAAAATGAAACTTGAAATGTACAAATTCAGGATACAATTAGAATTCCCAGAATTCAACTGAATAAATTGAAGGAATTGTAGAGTGGATTCAAACAAATATTTTGAGATAAGGAACATATGCCCTGAATTGTGTAATTACTGATCTTGGTCCATTCTATAATATACAATACTTTACTGAGAAGTCATTCTTAAATAATATGTAAAGTAAAGTAATCCCACTACATGCCTCAGGAGGCCCTTGGAGTAGTAGGAGGTTAAGGCTCCTACTTTTTCTGGACAATCGGCACATGATGTCAGCCGGGTTGTCAGCCCTGCGTGACGGCCATCTTTACCTCCAGAACAAGCGTCTGGTACTAATTTCCGTTAGAGGCTGAGTCGATCCCAGGGCCATAGTGCCGCCAGAATGTTTGGGTCAGTTTAAAAATCCTGACCCTCCCGGGACTTGAATCCTCGTCCTTCTGGCTTGTAGCGCAGTGGCTTAATCACTACGCTACGGCAATATATAACATGATTTATTTTCACAAGCATCATTACATTAAAAAAAAGCGAAATTTAAATATTCACGATTCGTGAAATTATTTTGATTATTTTCTTCATAAGCTAGGCACAGAATACCAGCCAATCCAATGTACAGCCCATGCCAGTTCGGTTAATCACAGTCTCTATCACTAAAATAATAGAAATTATATAGTCAGATTTGATGTGAAACTTTTCAGAAATTGTCAAACCCAACTCGCAAATGTTTCTGATTTTAAACTGCAGAACACATACGGTCTTTCTACAAAAAACTTTGTTACAAAATAAATTCAGTGAAATGATATTTTATAAAATACGATACTTATGTCAATTTTATTAATATTATTTATTAAAAATTATTTTAAAAAAAGTAAACTTCTCATTTCATTCGCTAAACTATCTTTCAAATTATCATGCGAGTTTTCTTTGGACAATCAATTCACTCCCATCGCTACACACTGACCATGACAATAAAATAAAAGCTCTTGTGATATTAATCTTGAAAATTACTTTTTTTTAATTTTGCGTTGCTGCGAAATTATTTTTTTTTTTAATTTGGCGTTACTGCGGAATTACGAACGCTACTGACGGCAGTTCGAATGTTTACGCTAGGCTCCGCCTCTAGAGCATAATGTAAAGCTGACAAGTTTCTGTGGACCGTGGTTATACTAAAAACGAAGGATTTGTATACTCGATTGTTTGATTTATATGAATCGTCTTCTTACACATTTTGCTGCTCTACGGTATTTGTTTTACCTCCAACTCGATTTCTGCACATGTGATACCCAATAACAGCACAATAGAACTTTGCGAAGCGCTCTGGACACATTGCAATTTGTTTTTACCACATAACAGATGTTTAGTCAGTGGCGTGCTGATATAATACGTTTTATGTGTGTTTTATTTTTAACTCTCAGATTACAAGATGTTTAACTCAAAATGTTTGTCTAGAAAAAAATTAAACATAGACTCAATTCTGAAAATGCATGGTATTACAGCATGCATTACAGGGACTCTTGTCATCCCAACTCCTTTCAAAAAACGTTTAACTGAAAATATATAAATCAGTTATTCTCGCAGTTATATTATACGGATGTGAAACATGGACTCTTAATTTAATGGAGAAAAGAAGATTACGAGTCTTTTTGAATAAAGTTCTAAGGAAAATGTTTGGACCAAAGAGAGTTGGTCAGGTGAATGGAGAAAACTACATAATAGTGAGCTACATGATATGTAAAAGAAGCCAGATATAATAAGAACAGTTAATTCTCGTAGGCTACGATGGGCAGGACATGTGGCACGTATGGGGGATGAAAGAGGTGCATGGAAGCTTCTTGTAGGAAAATCAGAGGGAAAACGCCCAGTTGGTAGACCAAGAATGAGGTGGGAGAATAACATTATCCACGACTTGAGGAAAGTAGATTATACAGTAGATGATTGGAAAACATTAGTTCAGGATAGGGATGTATGGAGAGCTTATGTCCGTCTGATCATATACCTATGGGTTCGATAGAGCCAGTGAGTTAGTTTTTAGTTAGTTAGGGGCATTCTGCACTCCCTCCATTTTTATAGACTGAATTCTGGGACATTGAATATAATATAACTAACGGATTTCAAATTCAGTTGCCGTCATATATGGAGTAGAGATGGAAATATCATACCAAAACTGCTTATTCATCACGCTATATATCACGTTCCGATCGGAACGCCTTATGTTTTAGTGCGAAAAAGACGCCGAACTTCACAGACCAGATACAATAATTATAACTTACAGATACGTCAAGATATACCACTGTAGTCATTATTTTATGTAACAAATAAGGTCATCAGTGTCGCAATTCGAATCTGGGTATGAAACGATAAATATAAAAGAAACTGGATAGCACAAATGTAAAACTGAATTAATATAGGTACTAAAACAGACATGTCATTTAGAATTGGTTTAAATCCCACAATTCGTTTTGAGACTCATAGAGGTCAATCTGAGGTAGTTGACTCTGAAAAGAAAGCCATATATGAGCCAACAGATAAATACCAACTAGATAGTATAACTCTCACAGGATTGATGATCGGGGCAAGAGGTACTATACCAGGATTCTTAGCTAAATTTTGGAATTCCTTAGATTTGGACAGAGTTTATCTTCCTAAAATTCCCATCGCTGCCATTAGAGGATCAATTTTTAGAAACGATCTTTACAAAATTTCTACTTTATAGAATATACTTCCCTTACAATTTAAATGTTTTAATATATTCACAAAAAATGCATTTCATCAATTTCGAAAATTGTCTGTATCACTTTGTCCTTGTGATAATCCTCTAACGAGAGAAGTTTTATATAATAAAAAATACAATACTGAAATTAATTTCCCAGTTTTCGCAATAATTTGGATCTAACATATATATCTCTCCAACAAAATTAATTTCGATATGAGAAATTGGCAAGAATGTCATTCACTTATTTTTTTAGTCTCTTTTATACCCTACATGATAGGCCTACATGAATATTGATATTTGTTTGTCTATAAAAACTCAAAATCCATAAGATTGGTTATGAACTTATGATTCTACATAATTTTGTATTTCACACTCTATTTGTAACTGTTAATATTAGGTCGTAGCACGTATAAATCGTTAAAAACTTAAGCAAATTTTGTGGGTTATAATAAATATAAAAAACTCAATCATCTTCAAATTAACCCAGCATTTTTGTAAAAAATGTAAATATCTTTGTTACTTCATAAAATATAATATAATAACAAAATATAACCCCATAAATCAGTTTCGGGCTCACATAAAACTAAACTCCATGGCCCGACAGTACCAGAAGGCCCTGGCTTACCATCCGGCTGCCAGCCTCACATACGCATGTGCTAATCACAGAGATATATGATCACCCAGCCAGTTTAGGGGCGATATGTGGTTAGCATGCCCGGTCCCCCATCCGTTGTAGCCAGTTTTCTCAACCCGAAGTCGCTACTTATTGTAGCTATCTAAATTGCTCACAATGCTGAGTAGGCACCAGTCACATACTGGCCGAAAATTTAATGAAAAAATCCCTTCTCCCATGGAGACTGGAACCAGCGCAAGTCCCTTAGCTCTGGCTCCAAGGCATCTTTCCATAACCACTCGGCTACGGCACCGACTCATATAAAGATTCCCTAATTAGAAGCTTAAGAACAATTTGTGCTTTCAAAATTAGTATTAATTTTGCGCTCGAAAATAAAACGTTACTTGTAAAAATTTCACTTTAGGACTGAGGAGGATAATAAAGGTTTCCTTAAGAACCAACTTAATGAAACACGCCTCTGTAGGAAACTGCATCTCGAGTTTCCATCACACGAAAAATAAACATTGACCTTGCCCAGGATCGCAATATTGAACCTCCTGACCAAGAGTAAAAGCGGTATCATAAATTGTGGAGACAAGCGAGAAAAATAAATTTTATCAGTTTAAAAATATATTTATAAAAGACAGGTATTATGAAACCACATTACCGTCGTAGTTAATTTAAGGACTACTGACAGAATCCTGCCTGCAAAAAAAAAGTGCTGACTAAAAAACGCAAAAGAAAGGAAGGATTCACAGGATTGCGATGTCAAATACATAGACACGCATCCTCATTATTTAATCCTGCTGGCGCTGGCTGTGGGGATTGGAGTTGTAAGACAAAAGCCAGGTCACAGCATTAGAGGCTTTACGCGCTGTCCATTTTCTGCTTCCATTGTAAGTTCAAATTTCAGATGCAGCCATTGAAAGTAGAAAATAATATCATCGGATCAAATGACCTTTAATTTTAACAGATTCTAATGTGCTTGGATGCCCTTACAGATTTTAGATTATGTGCATTCCGTATTTCAGCGTCAAAAAAAAAGGGAAATTCGTGAATGTGTTCAGCTATACTGTGATTAAAAAACTGTTGAATAATAATAATTATCCATTAATATAATCGTATAAGTAGGTCTATATTGATTTAAATATTGGATTTAATAAGGTAGAATCTAGATGTAGTATTTAACAAATTAGCCAGATGAGTTATATATTGATGGGGTAAAGATAAAGAAGAGCAATAGTTTCTGTTATTTGGGATCAATTATAGAGAAAGATGAAACATCAAATAAAGAAATAGCAAAGAGGATCAGTAATGGAAGAAAAACCATAAGAATGTTAAACTCTAAACTATGGAGGAATGCAGGCTTTCACGGCCGGTAATCATGGTAGTAAAAGATTCCGGGCTATGTGGCCGTGGTCTATAACTGGCGTTTCTTCCATACGTTTCTCCCTCAACAGCGGAGGGCCCTCCGCAGTTGAGGGAGAAACGTCTGGAAGAAACGCCAGTTATAGACCACGGCCACATAGCCCGGAATCTTTTACTACTCTAAACTATGGAGTAAAAACATAATTAACAGAACAAAACCATACTAGAATGTATAATGTTATATGGATCGGAAATACTGTCAATGACACAACAACATGCCGACAGAATAACTGCAGTTGAAATGGATTTTTGGAGAAGAGCTGCCAGAAAATCTCGACTGGAAAGAATTATAAATACAGAAATTAGAAAATGGATGAATACAGAAAGAAGTATAATGGATGAGATTGAACACAGAAGGCTAAAATGGTATGGACATGTAAGAAGAATGCAGGATGGAAGACTCTCAAAGGCTGTCTATGCATGGAAAATTGAAAGAACGAGAAGAAAAGGAAGACCAAGCACAACTTGGAAGAATAACATCCAGAATTCAATAAGGAAATTTGGTGTAACGGATGAAGACACAGAGGACAGAGAACGATGGAGAACTTTAACGTTAAGGGAAGTTTGTGAATGTTTGTTACAAACTGATAGTCTATAAGTTCGTAGTCATTTATGTATATTTTTAAAACTCATGTTAATTATTAAGATTGGTTGGAGAAAATCTCAATGATGAGGAAAATTCTCAAAATGAATGAAATAATCTAGATGTATTTCAACAAAACAAAGCATAAAAAAATAAAAAATCGGGACGTGGCTGTTTCGTGAATACTGCCTTGTGTATTACGTGAATACGTGTAGAAACGGGTAAAATTTTCTTTGAGCGTATTATAGTAATTACATCATCCGCTTACAAAGGCTCGGCCGCCCCAGCTGCAGATATACTGGCGCCGTCATTGATCCACTCGGATGCCTTCATTTTTTTATGTTCCCGGCACCGCTTCACTCTGTCATATGGTGTTTAATGAGTACCACTGGATTGCTCTTGAGATTCCCTTTCCAACCATATACGATATCTATATTTTGATTTGGCTTTTTGACGAGTATAGGCCGACATTGTATTATTTATTTTAATGTTTTACTTTAACACCACAAATATTCACTATAACTATTTCACGCTAATGTTTTATGTACGCAATCGATAGATATTCACGAGAGTTGATAATTGAAACTCAAACGAACGTCGTAACTTCTCCGAGTCAAAATGTATACTAAACGAAAATTACGTGACGCAGCGAAACGACCCCAAAATGGCGGAGCTTCCCCTCCGCCGCGCGTGATGCTTCACAGTCCACACTCAACGCATTCTTTGATCCTTTATCTATCGAGTGGTGTAATTAAATTCTGGATGTAGATCGTAGATATGTAACTGCAACTCCAAACTGTGTCCCCCCCGATTTTGTTATCATTTTGTTCTTTTAACGCATTCACATAAAAAAAAATCTTCTGAAATTGTTACATAATTATAACCTGATGATCAATTCCGATATTCGATTGGTTTCATACTCATCTCTAGATTCAGGTTCAAGGTTTCAAAACCCTACAGCGATCGATGGACTTTTAAGGGCGTAAATGCCATGAATATAACTTCCTTTGAAAGGGAAATAAGGCCGTGGTCGCATATCGTAATTTTACGACACGTAAAAAAAATCTGAAATCTGAAATAAAATAACTATGAGCATAATTTCTCGACCCTTTCACGCCCAGAGAATATTTCCACGCTAATGGTTTGACTAGTTGAACGTTTTAGTCAAATAAAATACCACATACTAACCCATATCCTGAGAAGAGCATGCATAATAGCATGCATTTCCAGAATTGCGGTTATGTTTAATATTTTTCTGCAACTAATTCCTATTTGAAGTCATGTTTCCTCGTTTGTAATTAACTGCCTCCTTCCATTATATAACGTGTTTCTATATATTTGGTAAATATAAATACTCAGATTACTGGTTATACCCTAAGCAATATAGTTGAGATGTAAAAAGTCTATATAAAAGAATTAAGTAAAAGTGGCAAAGTTATAATTAGTTTTTCTCCTCTTCTCTAAAATTGGCCTTTTTCTTAGACTTACATGTTTTACGTCATCTCAACTTGTGTACTGTGAAGGGATTTAGAATTTAATCCAGGCATCTGGTGCACAATGTAGTGATTAAAAATTGTATACCAAAAGACCTTAGACTTGATATTGAAGAGTTCACAATAATTTAAATGTCCAATCCCACCCGGGTATCGAACCCAGGTCCGCATTCTACTACTTATGCTATCGCGACAGACAGACATATATACTAATATGATATTTATTTTTTTGTTTATGTATTTATTTAGCCTGGTGAAGTTAAGGTCGTGTGGCCTTCTCTTCCACTCACCAGGACAAACATATATTACATCAGTATATAACAATCATAATTAAATCTAATATTAAATACTGAAAAGGTAGACAAACAGCAATCTCTTTTGTCCACAGTAGTAGTCTTGGGGTAAACTCATTGGGTCAGGTACAGCTGTCCCAGGTTCGATTACCGGTAGGGTTAAGTTTCCTGCGTAAGGTTTCTCCGAATTTTTCCTCTCCTGCATGTCAAATCCCAAAAAAACGTTTAAAGCCAAAATAATCCCCAACACATTTTTCATCATAATCATCTATATAATATTAATTTTGTTTGAAAGTACTTTACAAATAGTAGTCATTCATAATATAAACATTTAGATTAAGGTAACCACCAGGCAAGAGATCATTGGGCAGACCCTTCGGACGTTGGATGAGACCGTAACAGACCGCTAGGTCTATCACATGAAAGGAAGAAGAAGAAAAAGAAGAAGATTAATGTAACGTTTACCTGAAGAACCTGTGACGAGGTATAAACTTGATGTTAAAGATGCAACAAATAAGATGGAATAAAAAAAATCTTCTGAAACAAATGTTCGTAATTAAAAATACACAAAATTGTATTATGTCGTAGCTTGATATTGACAGTAACAAATAAAACGTACTTAATTCTGTTCTCTTTTACCTTAGTAGATATCGAGATTTTTACATAAAGTCTACCATTCCTTCCTATTTAAAGATATAGTTTGGCCTTTTCCCATTTCAATTTTCTTGCGTTTTGTGGTCTTCCTTTGCGTCTATTTTACTTGTTCAAATATTCGGAATTCGTATTTCTATCTTGTGTATGTTTTTTATCCATTAGTTTTACTCTACTTTTAAAGAACGCTCCCTAGGTATCTACAAACTAATATCCTGGACTGGTTGCTCTTAAGCAGGAAGCAGGAAATTTCAATCACACATTAGACATTGGCGGACCTTCCTGTATATTAGGTCAGCAGCAGCATACCAGATACACTGCCGAATACAACCAGCAACACTCATTCAAGTACCAAGATGTGGATTTAAAACCAGTTACTCTATTGGGAATCTAACCTGATCCGTCCCAATGAAAGGTAAAGACACTAAAGGGCATGCTACTTTGAAGAAACTAACTCTAAAATTTCTCTCGTGTCCGTAGTTTAATCTCTCGCTCTTTTTGTTGGTATTTTAACATTCCCCGCGTCACATGGGACTTACAGAGAAATTACCTGTGAGGAGACGATTTTTAACTCTGGATCACACACATACTTTTTTGACCATATAAGAACTTCCCAGATGAGTGATCAGCTTAATGTCGGGGCCACCTCCAAAACAACATTTAAAACAAGTCACACAATTCACTCATACATTCAGACTAAACAAGGTGAATGTGATATGGATAATTATGATGGACGGATAGTATTCAAGGATTTTTTGGGCCTTACGGTTCTCCACTCATAATAATTGACATGTCCAGAACGGAAAACATATCCTTTCATATGTGACTCACGCATTTATTAAATTACTAAAACGTTTTCTGACATTTGCCTTACAGGTGAAGAAAAAACCGGAAAGATCCCAACCGGGGATCGAACCCAGAACCACTGCGTATGAGGCAACGATGGACTAACTCCAAAATCAAAGTCACAAAATACATTATTTCATTCTAATGATATCTAACTTAGGATTTTTTGGACCAAAGAGAGATGAACACACAGGGAATGGAGAATAGTACATAACAGTGGTCTTTATAGGAAGCCAGATATAATAATAACTGTTAAGTCTAAGACTGCGATGGGCAGGACATGTGGCACGAATGGGGAATGAAAGACGTGCATGGAAACTTCTTGTAGGAAAACCAGAAGGAAAACGCCCAGTTGGTAGACCAAGAATGAGGCGGGAGAATAACATTTAACTATGATTTGAAGGAAGTACATTATACAGGGAATGATTGGAAAATATTAGCTTAGGACAGGGATGTATGGAAAGTTTATGTCCGCGCGGCCATGAACCTACGGGTTCGATTATGCCAGTGAGTTTGTTAGTTAGTTAATGACATCTAACTTTCGACCGTTGTTTTCAGACAAACAAAGGCAAACTGAAAAAAAATAAAATTGTATAAAAAACTGAAAATTTGATCAGATGGAATAGAAAATGGTGTTCTAATTTAGCTTGCATGTGAGATAGAGAAGTTGACCTGTAGGTCACGGCAACCTCCTTTATTTCTCTTCACAACACTCGGCATCGATTGAGCTAAACTCTCGGGCAGGCAGATCCCGGCTGAAGCATCGCATCGCATCTCATACCCTTACATGCATTACATTTCTCTTATATTCAATTACATCTCTACAATGATATCTGTTCCCACCGCCTCATTCCCTACCTGTCTTCAAAACTACAGGAACACAAGAAGCTACACAAAAGCATATGGAATGAAATTATAACATATTTCATTGTAACTTCACTATTCACACATTTAGTTATGCATGAAATACTCTTCAAACAAATCACAATTTATAATAATCTAACAAGAACTTAATCTAAAAATTATTATAAGTAATGCCACGAGTGATTTCCAAATTATCGATAAATTCACGACTCACGAGGTGAGGAGTGAATTTATCTAGAGAATTTGGAAATCAAGAGTGGCACTTGTTAGGACTATTTAACGAATAAAATTAAGCTGTTTGCTCACAAATCATTGTTTAACTATACTTATTTTAAAATATTTAAGCATTTAATGTAAACGGCGATGTTTGAAAACAAATCAGAAATGTGAGGTTATGTTCATTCACTGCTGCTTGATCATATTATTTATTGCCAAATAAGATCGCAATATTGTAAGAGTGCACCCAAGTGGAGAAATAATGAAACACATCAAACTATGTATCATAATCAACATTACGGGTTATTCATTTATTTTTTAGTAAACAACTCCGTAAAATCAAGGAATATTTTCATTATTTGCTATATTCAATGTATTTGTTGGAGAAAACTAATGTTCTGTCCTGTTCAGTACATTAAAAAGGAGGAGCTTTCTTTATCGCAAAAGCAGGAGCTGATAAAGAGAAATCGATAAAGAGCGAGGTGAAACACTACTGTCATTGGTTGTAAAACAACCTTCATTGACACGTGATTGGTCATTGACTAGCATTTGTGGCATGAGTTAAATAGTCATAAGTAATGCCACGAGTGATTTCCAAATTATCGATAAATTCACGACTCACGAAGTGAGGAGTGAATTTATGTAGACAATTTGGAAATCAAGACTGGCATTTGTTAGGACTATTTAACGAATAACATTAAGCTGTTTACTCACAAATGATTATTTAAATATACTTATTTTAAAATATGTATATATTTAATGTAAACCGCGATATTTGAAAACAAATGAGAAACGATTGATACGCTTCATTTGCTACTTTTGTTCATTACTGCAACCAGATCATATTATTGATTGCCAAAGGAACGCAATATTGTAAGAATGCACTCTAGTGGAGAAAAAAATGAAACACATAAAATTGTATATTAATTCATTTCTGATGTCCTATGATGTAAATATGACAATTATATTTTTCTGGAATGTTATTACCTGGGAAAAAAATACATTTAAGAAAGTGCAAATAGTGTTTTTTGTGGTATAATCAATTGTTACAAATGTTTTTATATTAACTCCCGCATGCGCTATGTGTTAACATTCATGCACTATATATACAATCTGGTAGCCTTATTTCTTGGAGGGTCAATCGCTGCAAAATAATGCTATGACCTATTCAGAATGTTAAAAAGGAGGTACTTTCTTTATTATGATAAACTTTAGTTGGTAAATTCTAGACGAAACATGACTGTGATTGAAATGTAATTGGTCATTGACTCCCATTTGGGGCATGAGTTAAATAGTCTTTCTAATTACTCATTGTTTTCTAGAAAAGTTTTCCTTCGGTCTAATGTTTTTGTAAAGGAGAATTGATTTTTTCAGTCCATTATTATGGTAACACAACTGCACTAATTTTGTTTACATTGTACGAGTACTTATTACGCAATCATAAAACCTCTCCCAGTGTACTCAACAGAACTTCCAGAAATAAGTGAAAGAGAGAACCATCAAATAACAAAATGGTAGGTTACTCTATATCTACCATTTTACATCGCGTGACCAAAGCCAGGAGCTTATTCCAAAGCAATGTAAGTAGTAGGCCTATGTACTAGGTTCGAAATGAAACTGTAAATAAGAATTCGGTTACTATCAATCTTAAAAACATTTGCCATTTCAAACATAAAATGAAGTACGAGATACAAAAATAAGTTATTTAACTTGTTTGTAACATTTCCCTACATGGAAACTCTATAAATACGAGACCTATATAATTACAAAGTATTTATTTCTCTTCTTCTTCCTTCCAAGTATTAGGCCAAGGCCTGTTACGATCCTATAGAAAATTTTCCCTCCAGCGTTTCATAGGACGGCCCAGAGATCTTTGTCCTCTTGGTATATAATTATAAACAGCTTTGGGGATCCGATTTGAACTCATTCTTTCAATATGGTGTTTCCAATTTAGTTGGTGCTGTTTAATATATTCCAAAATTGGGGTAGTCTTCAATCATTTTAAGATACCGGTGTTCCTTTTCCGATCCCATCTGGTGTAACCCGCTGTTCTGCGCAAGAATCTCATTTCACAAGCCGTTATTCTGCTTTCATGTTGTCTTTTTAGTGTCCATGCATCACTACCATATGTCAACACTGGTCTAGCCAAAGTGTTATATAAACGTAATCTGGTGTTTTTTTTGTACAAGGGATGGTTTCATAACTTGATTAATAATTCTCAAACATTTATTATAACTAGTACAATGTATTTACAAACTATATATATATATATATATATATATGTGTGTGTGTGTGTGTGTGTGTGTGTGTGTGTGTGTGTGTGTGTGTGTGTGTGTGTGTGTGTGTGTGTTTTGCAAAGAAAAAACACCGACAATGGAGATAAGGCGGTATATTGAGATATACTGATTATTTTTAATAAGGTACCCACGTCCGGAAATGAAGGCCTCGTTTGAATTATTTCTGCAGCAGCGTGGATTCTGGCTTTAAGGTCCATATGTGAATCTATTGGAGTCTGATTAAACAGACTGTTTTATGTCGCCCCATAAAAAGTAGTCGAGAGGGTTAGATCAGGTGATCTCGACCTGGATACGCGGTAGCCAATCTCTCCTCCGAAGTGAGCTGGAGCTCCGTCGTGTTGCAGCCACATACCTTTGTGAAGTCACGTATCGTAGGTTCCGTACCTGTGAAGTGTTCTCAAGTAATGAATCAGCATAGCTCAATATTCCTCCATTGTCGGTGTTTTTACAAGTAATGAATCTTCAAATCCTTTTCGAACTTACACTGATCTTGAGACATACATAATTATCCATAGTGTTTAAACGCATCATTTGCAAACATGGATATCTTATTAAAAATAATCAGCATATCTCCATATACCACCTCACCTCCGTTGTCGGTGTTTTTTGCGACACCCTGTATATGGATATGTACGACGAATGCAAGAAGACAGGTTTCCCATAAAACATAAGAATGGTGTCCACCTGGAAGCAGAAAGAAAGGAATACCTCGATACTCATAGGTACAAGAACTGGAATGAAAACAAGAGGACTGAGGAGATGGAATGGATGGATAGGGAAGAGTGGAGAAGGAATATAAAGCTTTAGGTACAGTTTTCAGATAATTCTTCTCTTCTTCTACTACGAGGTGTAGGCTATGCAGCCTGTTCCGGCGAAGTTAAAAGTGGAGTCCATCTTCTACGTGGTCGGCCAACATCTCTTGTTCCTCTGGGATTATACAGGAAGGTTCTTTTTGGTATTCTTTCGTTGTTCGTTCTCATTAAGTGTTCTGTCCATTTCTTATTATTTTTGCTGATTTTATCTTCAATTTTATATATATTTAATTCTTCTCGTATAGTTTCATTCCTTATTCTATCCGCTCTTGTGCATCCTTTCACATTACGTAAAAACAGCATTTCCGCAGTCTGTATCCTGCTTTTATCCCTTGATTTCATTATCCAATTTTCACTTCCATACAACAACAAAGGAACAGCCATTGTTTTATATCATTTAAGCTTCGTATCTTTCCACCCTAAAAACAAAGCTGAAGCAAGTTGGGAGGCTGTAAGGTGGCAATCGCACCACCCAACTATATCTGCGCAGCCCTTGTAAGGCGGCCAGATGAATTTTCTATTACTAAAAGGCGAAGGAGAAAGCCGGACGGTTTTCAGATAATTAATTTATAAAAATATTGTACTATATATTTACAAAAAATGTAACTTTCAATACATTATTTACGTAACGTTGTGTATTAAATTGGTTTAATTAGTTACCTTGGTAAAAACGTTATTCCATTATACCATTCTGATCTAACATTGGAACATAATCAATATAAATAAAAAATCATGTAGTTTGTTTCAGAATATGAAGAGAGAGAGAGAGGGTGAAAATGTGGAGTCAAGAGTTTGGACACTTGGTTAGATATACAATAAGAAAAATGACTGACAATTACTAATGCATCTTCACGTATTTTGACATCAATTTTTCTTGAAGACTAAGTTGAGAAAATTAATCACAATATCAGAATAGATTAATCTTGAAGTAAACTCATAAATAGAAAATTGTTTCCGCTTCCAGTAGCAATTCATTCAGATATAAAGTTTTTACATGATTGTGTGCTGATAATTTTGTACGACGGAAACATTAATAATGTCACCAAGTCAGAAAACAGACAGGGACGGTTCTTAGAAGGCACGATTACAGATAACATCTATAAAAGTCATGCGTGTTATCTGTACAACACGTTAGCTGCCTAAATACAGGTAGAGCCAAGGTTTATTGAAATTAAACTATGTTCTGATATTTATATCATCGCCTTGGCGTCATGGATGGAATCTCTCAACCTTTCATATAGGTTACACATATTCGATTCCAGGCGATATACAAATTCAGTTCCAGACGGGCTAGAAAATGTTATATTTCCATCATAGGTTTTGATATACTAGGCCTGTTATGCACTTTTAACTGTACATGTAAAGTAGTCCCACTACAGGCCTCAGGAGGCCCTTGGGGTAGTAGGAGGTTAAGGCTCCCACTTTTTCTAGACAATCGGCACTTGGTGTCAGCCGGCTTGTCAGCCCTGCGTGACGGCCGCCTTTATCCCCAGAACAATAGTCTGGTACTCATTCTCGTTAGAGGCTGAGTCGACCCCAGGACCATAGTGCCGCCAGAAGGTTTGGGTCCTGACCCCACCGGGACTTGAACCCTCGACCTTCCGGCTTGTAGCTCAGTGCCTTAACCACTACGCTACGTACATGTAAAGTGATCCCACTACAGGCCTCAGGAGGCCTTTGGGGCAGTAGGAGGTTAAGGCTCCCACTTTTTCTTGACAATCGGCACTTGATGTCAGCCGGGTTGTCAGCCCTGCGTGACGGCCGCCTTTACCCCAGAACAAGCGTCTGGTACTCATTTCAGTTAGAGGCTGAGTCGACCCCAGGGCCATAGTGCCGCCAGAAGGTTTGGGTCAGTTTAAAAATCCTGACCCCACCGGGACTCGAACCCTCGACCTTCCGGCTTGTAGCGCAGTGCCTTAACCACTACGCTACGGCGTGCCCCTGAAAACGAAAAAAGATAAAAAGTTAAAACTATAATTATAAAAACAAAACGAGGGAAAATAACTAGATCACTGGCTCTTTTGAACCAGTAGGTCCATGGCCGAGCTGACAATCTCTCCATGCATCCTTATCCTGAGCTATTGTTTTCCAGTCATCCCCTGTATAATCTACTTCCCTCAAATCATGGTTAATGTTATTGTCCAACTCATTCTTGATCCACCAACTGGGCGTTTTCTCTCTGGTTTTCCTATGAAAATTTTCCATGTCCCTCTATCATTCCATATTTGTGCCACACGTAAGTTACGTGAGTTAATTGTTCTTAAAACAACTGGTTTCCTATAAAGATAATGTAGCTCACTGTTATGTAGTCTTCTCAATTCGCCTCTCTGTTTATCTCTCTTTGGTCTAAAAATTTTCCTAAGAACTTTATTCTCAAATACTTGTAATATTTTTTCGTCCCTTCAAGTAAAGTCCATGTTACGCATCCATATAAATGGGAGAATAATAGTTTTATATATTTCCAGTATAACGTTTTTTGAAAGGAGTTGGGACGTCAAGAGTCCCTGTAATGCACAATAGCACGCATTTTCAGAATTGAGCATATGTTTAATTTCTGTGTGCATCTCATTCCTATTTGTGATTGTTTCTAGGTAATTGAATTTAGCCACTTCTTCAATACTTCCCTCATTTGCCATTAACTGTCAATTTCCATTATATATGCTAAAATATTTCTATGTGTGAACATGTATTTAATTTTATTGATGTTTACTTCCAGTCCCAATTTCATAATGTCAACAAAATGAGGGAAAAGAACAACAAAATAATGTTTGGAAAAAAACATGTTTTTAATGATTGTTGTTGACAACATGCGAGAGTCTGGCTGGAGATAAGTATTCCTAGGATGATGATACAGTCAATTTTTACAAACTAGAACACAGAAATTTAACCCCAGATTTTTGTCAAATATAAATCCATTAATTAAAAATTCATCTGTTACATTCCCATAGACTTGAAAATTATGGTAGCCAGAAGCTTTTAGAAATTATCACAAAATTGTTTAATAATATAATAAATGGAGCAGAAATATCAAACGAGTGGAAAGTGGCTATAATAATATCAATACAAAAAGGGTGATAAATGAAAATGTGAAATTATAGAGGTACATCATAATAATTAAATTTAGTAGAATTGATGATCGCATATTAAATACAACTGTAGAATCAAAATGTAAAAGTTTGGAGATGGAAAAACAATCTGTCAACATATTCTGTATAAATCAATTGATCGAGTAAAAGAATGCCACCAATGGAGACATCTACTCTTAGTTGACTTAAGTAAAGCATATGACAACATCCCTTTAAAAATGTTATGGGAAACATTAGATAAAACTGATCAACATGACTTTTTTCTCATGAGTACCAATAGTTGTACTTAATGCAGTTTTTTTATCGTGTTTTCAAATATGTATTCGGAATTTCTCCATCACCCACAGTTTTTTTATTTCAATTTCAATTCTTCTTCTTCTTCTTCTTAAACTTAATTTGTAGGATTTTCATCCTGTTTATTTCCAAAATCACTCCTCGGAGGAAGACGTACTGGATGTACATTCACTGTCTATCCATCTCTTGGCAGGTCTTCCTCTTGTTCTTCTTCCGTCCATTGGTCTATCTTCTTTAGCTCTTTTTGCAAGCGGTTTTCTTCCATTCTTTCTACATGACCCTTCCAATATTTTCGTCTATCTATAATAAATTTGGTTATGTCTTGAATATGGCAGTTGTCCCTAATTTCTGTGTTGTGTATTTTATCAAATAATGTTTTCCCCTGATAATACTTAAGATTTTCATTTCGCATGTGATTATTATTTGTTTAGTTTTAATTAATGGATTTAAATGATTATTTTTTAAAAAACATTTTTTCGTCCATTTGTCCATTGTGAAATAAAACCAAATGAGCGAACTCATGAGATTTCAGCTATGGAAAAGAGATATCAAGGGAAATGGAATTCTAACATTCTGGCCGATTATTGTTGGACAATCAAGTGGGATGCTCCACAGGCGAAATATAGCAGAAAATCGCCATTTCTTACTTTCTAGGTGAGTCCGCTTGTTCGAATATTGTGTAGTTCCGAATGTAGAAAATATTGAAGTGTTTAAAATTATAAATTCCTGTCTCTCGGAAATATTTCGTGATGGAGAAACCCCGATATCATATTTGAATTCAGGAGAAAACATACTATCAGAATCGCATATTTTTCTCCGATACAAAAAAAGTGTATTGTTTGTTGCTGAGTGTAACCAGCTATCAATAGAAGACTAAAACAAACAATAAAACCATTACATAAATATTCAATTTCAAGTATAAAAACCGGTAATCAAATTACAGAGGGACTTAAAGTTACAAAAGGAACTAAGGCATGGGTGTAGCTTATCATCAACTCTATTAAAGTTGTATATGGAACGAGCGCTGAGAGACAAGAAAAGAAAACATCAACAAATGGTAATACCAATGAAAAAAAATATATATACAGGGTTATTGAGAACGAAGGAACAGGCTTCAAACAATTATTTCTTCAAAAAAAAAAAAAGAAACAATTCCAACTTTCCTGGAAAGAGGAAAGTTCAAATTGCACTGTTTTATGCATTCAATATGATCACCATGTGTTACTCGACAAATATCAAAACAGTGGCACACACCAATCAGCTAGTCTCTAGTTATCGAATTCACAGCATCAACAATTCGATGTCGCAGGGGGTAAAAACACAGTCTTTTACGTAATCCCACAGATAAAAATCATACGGGGTTAGGTCAGGTGACCTGGGAGGCCACGGGTAATGAAGTTGATCTTCTACTTCTCCTGTTCCAATCCAACTTCCTGTTATGTCGCCATTTTTATACAATCAATCAACATTACAATCAACAGTGTCAATGCGGCCGTAATCAGAACTTCAAACTTTCCTCTTTCCAGGAACGTTGGAATTGTTTCTCTTTTATGTAGTTTGGAAGAAACAAATGTTTGAAATCTGTTCCTTCTTTCTGAAAAGTCCTGTATATATATACTCTCAGTTTTGTACACGAAGAATTACTGAGAGCACAAGATCATGATAATATGGAATATATAGCAAGAAAGCTTAAAGAAGAGAAGGAAAGTTTAAATTCTGATAATGGAGGAGATTTTAAAACAAAGTAATGAATGTACATATCTTGGGACAAAGAATATTCAGGAAATAATACAACAGAAATTAAAAACAGAATTGCACTATAAAAACAATAAGTGCTCTAAATTATATTTGCCAGAACAAAAAAAAAATACAAAAAACAACAAAAGACTATAGATGTATAGAACGATAGTTCAAAGCATTTTAATATATGGTTCAGAAACTGACAAATACCTACTAGAGTATTAAGTACAGAAATTAACGTTTCCAGAAGATCAGCTGAAAATCACGAATGGAAAAAATAAGAAATAAAGAGATAAAAGAAATGATGGAAATAGAAGATGAACCAGATGTAATAGAAAAGACTACAATGGTATGGCCATATTAAGAGAAGGGCAGAAGTAATATTGTAAAACATTCTTATGAATTGGATACCTACAGAGAGAAGAAAAAAGGGACGACTGAAAAAGATTTGGATGGAGAGAGTTTGAGCAACCATGAATACTCGAGGATTGGAACTGAACCAGTGGATAGACAGAGAGGAATATCGTTTGGTTTGCAGATGACGGCGACAGCTGTTAATGGCACCGAATTTGATTGAATAACATTTCCTTTTCCAAATGTTTAATTGTTCAAAAATATAATTTAAAATAGAATAATAGTACAAAAATATATTACAGGCCAATGGGAGTATAATAAATTACAACATACACATATCACAGTTTAATATATATATATATATATATATATATAATATTGTAAACATATACACTAAACACATGCATACATGCATGCAAAGAGAGCAATATATTCATAGCTACTACAAAAGTAGTAAACAACTTTAATGTTATATTTAAAAAACTATTTATGGTACCTGGAAGTAGGGTATTGAATAGGAAGTCTTGAAGGTTGTTTTTTCTGAATACACAAATATTTAATGTGTGATCCGTGTAAAACACGACACACATCAAAACGATAAGTTCGTTCCAAACAGATTCCAATACTTTTTGCCATAGCTCTTTTGAAACGTTCTTGCATTTAATTTAAATGATGTGAATGTAGAGATATAAGAACTGTACATTTCACCAAACCCCCACAGAAGAAATAAAATAAACTCACAGAAGAGTTTCAGGAAAAATCGATGCTGTTATGTTTTAGTGGATTTAAAATTAACTTCATTATCGTCTTGATGTGACGCAGGGATCGCACATTGAACATTTGTAAGTTCAGAAATTAAACTTCAATAAGTTATTTCCAGGTACCTTAATTGGTTTTTGTTTTATCTTCTTGTATCTTGTAAGCCCATGTTTCCCTTAACAGATATTTAGGCGCTCTCCCCCTACAGGGAAGAATTTGAATCATACTAATTTAGTTACACTTGTTTTCGTATAGATGACATAGGAGTGGCCAGTGGTCGGCGTTCCGCCTCATACTGACATCTACGAAACCAAGGTAGTACTAGGACGGGAAAATTCCGTAAAATTTGCTTAGAGGCCTTTTCATTCAGGCGTAAGGATCTTTTACGAGCCTGAAAATCTTCAGACTCGGGACCCACGGCTTAGAGTCCCTCCGGAGGACTTGTTCCTTGGATTTTTTCCATCCTAAAAAATACATCGACCCTCGTGACCAGAGGCAAGGAGCATAACCACTAGTCCACTGCAGTCGAGAGTTTATGTTTTATAAATTGTTAAAGTTGTTTACTTCTTTTCCTGCAACCCTATATGCATACATAACTACACACATACAGTTTGCCACTCACGAGAAGATTAGCGGGGAATGAAGAGGGGCGAAGGATTTACTATGATATGAGCAAGTGCATCTGTTTGTATAACAACTGAATAAAACATTGACATCCATTAATTATTTCCTTCATTAGTCGTACCTACACATTCTGTCCAATACAGTTAGTGTGGATAGTAACGCCACTATTAGGAAAAGGAACCCCCGCCCCTCCAGTGCTGGTATTTGAACTCAGCAGCCACTTTCTGTCTCAATGCTGCCGCTGATCTACTTAGAAACATCCTTTATTTTGGAATTTTGTAAAGAGACAGAATAATTTATATGTAAGTTTATACCGGATAGATATCCGAATTGGGAGGTTGGAGTGTTGGGTTCTCATAGGGGGGTCGAGCCCGAAAGGAAAACACGAAAATTGTTGGATTACATTAAGAAAATTGAAAGAGGAAAAAAAACGCACCAATGAAGACATTCGAATACTATTGATAATGAAAACTTCAATATGATTATAATTTCCGTATTAACTTTAATAATAAACCCGAAAAAGTTAACGAGAATTAAATCTTATTAAGCGAAAGGGTAAATAGGTTCAATTTTACTTCTAAAACCGAAAGCGGGGCTTGGAAAACGGAGCTTGGAGACCACAAATACTGCGGTTGGAACTGTGGATACATGTCCAGGAATGGAATGAAGGATGCCTGCCTCTAATGAATGACATTGTGTTCGCTAAATTCACGAGGGTCGGAAGAGTACAGCTGACGACGCATTGTGAATCTCAATAAATACAGACATGTTTAAAACAAACTGGGCGCTTGGTTGAACATCGAAAAATTTCTACAATATTTTATTTTAACTTATAAAATAAGAAAGTAATACAAGTTCTTGCTTTAAACCTACTCCATCAGTTTCTTTTGTTAATATTAGATATTAGAAAAGTTTCATAAATCTGTGGGAAGTAACCCAAGATCGTTATTTTGGTGTAAACAAGAGTCCATTTGATAACGGAAATCAATTTTACGCACGTTTGTATTCTAACTAACTCACTGGCACTATCGAACCCGTAGGTTCATGGCCGCGCGGGCATAAGCTATCCATACATCCCTATCATAGTTAATGTTATTCTCCCACCTCATTCTTGATCTACCAACTGGGCGTTTTCCCTTTGGTTTTCCTACAAGAAGCTTCCATGCACGTCTTTCATTTCACATTCGTGCCACATGTCCTACTCATCGCAGTCTACGAGATTTAACAATTCTCATACCTGGCTTCCTATAAAGAACAAGTAGTTCCTTGTTATGTAGTCTTCTCCATTCACCTGTCTATTCATCTCTCTTTGGTCCAAAAATTGTCTTAAGAACTTTATTCTCAAATACACGTTTGTATTCACAAAATTAAAATTATAATATAAAATTATAAAATTGTTACCTAGTAGATCCATTTCCTCAACTTTGTACACTCTTAATTCTCTGTAGGTATTTCGGGACGAGTCCCATCATCAGCATATGGGATAACAACCATGTTATTAACAATAATGCAATGATGATATATTGTACGTGAAGGGACTTATCAAGACCTCCATACTAAATTTGTTACAAAAGGATTGCGCTGAGGAATAATTCTATTTATTATTTCAGAAGTATTTTTCTTTCTCTCGTTTTTTTTAGCCTTTTTCCATAGCAGATTATCCCCCACTATCGATAATGGATCAGTTTGACCTCCAACAGGGATTTTACCTTTTAATCATCTTCAAATCCACAGGAGATAGGTTATTTATTTATTGATCCTGAAAGCAGGAAGGAGGAATCAGTGATAGGTTATGTCATAAAGTCACACTGGTCACTATAAATGGAAACCGAAGAGTTGGACGACCGAATATTAGATCGTTGTACAGCGTTGAACAGGACGTGAGGACACTGGGTGTACAAGGATGGAGAAGGAAGACGGAGAATAGAGACGAATGGAGGCGCATTGTAGGGGTGGTCAAGGCCTGCAACGGGCTGTAGAACCAAATACAATGATGAATTCACATTAAACCTTAATATGTAGGCCTACGGAACAATACGGATTTGTGACGGGAAAATCCACGATACATGCCATCGAGAGAGTGTTATCCATCATCCGGGAAGCAACAAGCACCGCAGGTGGCCACGTATACGCGGCTTTCATAGACTTCTCCAAGGGTTTTGACAGCGTAAATAGAAACACACTACTGGACAAAATCTCCAGAATACTGGGAAAACAGAACCCATTCTTGAAACTAATTGAAAGTATACTGGCTTTCAACCTACTAACCATAAACGACAAAGTTAGCCAATCTGATCACATAATACAAACAAACGGAGTGCTTCAAGGGGATCCTCTTAGCCCATTCCTCTTCAACTTGCTAACCCACGACGTAGTCCAAGACGTAGCATCACCGGAAGCCACGGTCATCCTCTATGCAGATGATATAGTCATCTTATCCAGAAATAAATTAGCTCTATAGACTAGCCTGGATAAACTACACAATTGGGCGCACCGGAACGAACTAGAAGTTAACACAAGCAAAACTAAGATTATGAAATTTAGGCGAGGAGGAAGCGTAAACAGGGATGACAAATTCAAGTATGGAAATGCCCAACTAGAATTAGCCAACTGCTACAAGTAATTCGGTCTAACGTTGCAAGTCACAGGAAAATCATTCACCAAGCACATCCAGGAAAGATGCAACTCAGCAATAAAGGCCACATTTTACATTCGAAATGTCGAAAAGCTGTCAATCGAAACTGCCATAAGACTATTTCATATTAAGATATCGCCAATAGCGTGATATGCAATCACCACATTCTGGACTCGGTTAACCATAGCAAATCTGAAAAAAAACTGTAAATGGTCAAAATTGCCTACCTGCGGAGAGTACTTAGGGTTTCAAGGTCAACGAGCTCCCGACTCATACACCATCTAACCAAGACTGACTTCTTCATCAGAGAAATAGCGTTACAATATAACCTGCCACACACCCCAGCCTACGAAGCACACATAAGAGAGAGAGAGAGAGAGAGAGAGAGAGAGAAGAAAAAGCAGAGGATATAGACCGCGGATTCTTCCTGACCCCAGCGATGAACACCGAAGAATGGAAGGAACCAAACTTCTCCCTAAGACACACGTTCACGAGGACCGCCACACATGGATTCCACTACAGAGTATGTACCATAAAAGGGTTCCACCTCGCATCGAACCAGTGCCTCTGCAAGTTATGCGACCAAAAATGTCAACAATACCACCTTATTGACTGCATGGTAAGACGTAAGCCTTTAAAATTCTATGCTGATGACAATAACTTCCAGTAATTGTATTATAATGTACACAGTGTGTTTAATAAATCTTTATATATATATATATATATATATATATATATATATATGTAGGCCTATTGCATACATTTAATGGCAATATAAATTACATATAAGCTGATAAATTCAACATACTGTAGATTTCAGTTTGTTTTTCTGAAATGTCTTCCTTATTATACAGTGAGATCAGTTTAGTAGTGGAAGGCAGACGCGGGGATTTCACTATACACTGCTGACGCACTCGCGGCGGGGAACGGACAGGGTAGGATCGCGGGGATACAACCACACACATTTTCATAACTATTTTACAAATTGTCGTACTTACCAACTTTATAGAAGCAGGTGCTGGAACTGTTCACCTTCGTTGTCTATACATTTTTTACACCTCTTTATAAAATGTGCTGTACATATTATGGACTGTTGAACGTGATGGAATTTTTACACCCGGGAATCGTGTTTAAAAACGTCTTCGTACTTGACTGGCAGACTGAGTTAATAAATATTGTTCATAAATAAATACACGTTGTTCAGTAGAAAAATTATTAGCCATTATAAGTTTACACTCATGCACACGTGATTCACTTAAACTTATGTTTTATAAGGTACAACTTTTAAAATTAAAATAACTTATACTCAGGTCATTCAGTTTACATTGTACACACGTCGTTCAGTTCACAAGGAAAAGCGATCAAGCACCTTATCTACTCGAGGTACACTATCTGACTGTGGCCGTGAACTCGTAAACTGCTGAGTCAGCGCACATTTCAAGTCCCATACCTGCACGTGTAAACCTTCGTTATCGCACAGCACAAACCCTGCATCTGCCTTCCACTACTAAACTGATCTCACTGTACATGAAGTGCTTAATTCTTCATAAAAAATAAATCACTAAAACCAATTTCCCAGATAGCTTGATAGTGAAATTCGATTTTTCTCTTTTTACAGTGACTCGATATAAAGTGAACTCAAATTTTAGAATGATCCCATACATGAGTATAGGGAGCAGAAAAATCCAGATGTAGGAACTCACCCCCGGATTCTCAATTGCCCGTATTGTATAAATTGACGACCTGAAATATTCTAAACATATAAATCGATACAATGTAGACAATAACAAAAAAATTAGTTTTTTTTTAATTGTATTGTATTGTAAGCCTACGTTTCCCTTTACAGAGATTTAGGCGCTCTCCCCCTACAGGGAAGAATTTGAACCATACTAATTTAGTTACACTTGTTTTCGTATAGAAGTCATTTTGAGTGGTACGTGGTCAACGTTCCGCCTCATACTGACATCTAGGAAACCAAGGTAGTACTAGGACGGGAAAATTCGGTAAATTTTGCTTAGAGGCCTTTTCATTCAGGCTTAAGGATTTTTTACGAGCCTGAAAATCTTAAGACTCGGGATCCACGGCTTAAAGTCCCTCCCGGAGGACTTGCTCCTTGGATTTTTCCGTCCTAAAAAATCCATCGACCCCGGCCGGGTTTGAACCCGCGACCCTTGAGACCAGAGGCAAAGAGCATAACCACTAGTCCACCGTATGCATAAAGCCTGTCTCAACAGTCTACATCGATAATTTGGGATCACTTTTCTGTTTACGATAATGTATTATCCCAACTACTGTATGTTTGATCGTATGACGAAAGTATTCGGTTTTAAATGCTCATGATCGTTGAAATTTCTGAAGAAAGCGTTTTTTACTGTAGTTTGTATCGCCATATTTAACAGAAACTCCTTTAAGAAACCGAACACTGCTTTCTTTAGGACAACATACACATATTGTATTGAAGCATTTTGATATCAACTTTGCAAATACACTTTGTAGGTGTATGTATTGAAATCTTACTAAAAATTTCGTATTAAATTTGAGAGCCCCATCTATTTTCAAGAAGCCATGACAGAGTATTCAATAGCGAGATATTTGTATCTCGAGATACGACGGGAGCCAACTTGTTTAGTTGCTTATTTTGTAACAAACTTGCCACGTTCATGAAAAGCTATTTCACTTCTTACAAACTGAGAAATTGTATACATGCTTCTGAGAAGCAAGAAATAGAGGAAATGTCCTATCTCTCATGCAGTCTGGTCCATGGACCAAGCTTGTGATGCAGCATCTTATTTAAGAAAAAAATATTTTGTAAATTCACGTTCTTTATTTACAAGATGATTGAGGAAAAGAATATATATCTACTTTTTTTTTTCCAATGCCATCACGTTGTCATTTCGACATTCTGGTATTGACTCCAGGCATAGCGTTAAAGTGGGTTTTAACCATAATTAAAGGCATCAGAATGATAAGTGGATAAAGACCAATTTTTGCGAATTTGAGTTATTAGCATAAAATACAATTAGAATGCATGCTCCATCTATTGGTGTGAGAATGGTAATAAAATACTTCACCATTGCCAATAAATCAGAAGAAACTGGATGATATTATGAAGTTGGAAAAGTTTATTCCTCCAGTGCATAAGTGCATATTGAAAAACTTGGTGCGGATAATGAAAAGAATATATGTGAAGACTATCATGTACATTAATGTGACGTTATATTTTCTAATTGATTGGTTAATTTTTTCATACAGCTACATAATAATATTATTTGATGCATATTATAACACAATGTAAGTTACATAATTCAGATGGGTGGTGCTTCAGTTCACATATCAGAGATTTTGTGCTGGAAAAAATTCACAACTTTGATTGAGAATGAGAAGTGGATAAATCCATCGACATTTTCTGTTAATAACTCACATTAGGCTGACTTAATATTTACTTTAATACTAAAAAATGTTGAAAGATATCGGTAACATTGCAGTGACTACAAAAAATTAATAAATGGTGAAATAAATTGATTAAAATAGTTTTTCTTGATTTTCTCAAAAGTAGTGAATTGGTCTTTATCCACTTATTATTCTCATGCCTTCAATTAAACCTATCCGTGTTATATAATGGAAATTTCTAAAAATTAGCGACGATCACGATATGCGAATATGTCCAATGTGCGGGAACTTTGAAGATGAGATACATATATTAAGAAAATGTAATGATTTAGAATATTGGAGACGTCAGTTATTACCGGAAAGATTTCTAAATTCAAATCGGGAAAGATTGGCATGCTACGAGTTATTGGTAAATCCAGAAAATTGGATAAACCTCGGCAAATTTCTGGACAAAACGCGAAAAATAAGGACAACACTCATTCATGAATAAATATATGTTATCAAAATGCAATACCATTAATTATTAACAATTATATATAAATTAATTAGTGTATAATGCTATTGTGTTATTATTTAATTGTAATATTATTATTGCGTTTTCTTTATGTAATTGTAATGTTATTGCTGTTTTTGTTGTTTATTTTTCTTTACGCTAGTACCAATTATTACTTTATTGTAACGGACTGTCAACAGCACGTGCGGCTTACTGCCCGTGCGACCCATATTTGTAAATAATATTGTAAATATCTTACCTTTTGTCTAATAAAGTCCTACTACTATATATATATATATATATATATATATATATATATATATATATATATATAGAGAGAGAGAGAGAGAGAGAGAGAGAGAGAGAGAGAGAGAGAGATAATAGAGAATCTGTACAATCACTATCATAAAATATACCTCTGAAAAGGTAAATAGTTGTGTACATTTAGTTGACCGCTGTGGTACCAGAGTAGCTTCGCTGCCTCATATACAACGAACCCGGGTTCGATACCCGGTTCGGACAATATTCTTAGGTTTTTTTTGGGAGGATTTCCTCACCTGTAAGACATATGTCTGAAGTTTTAAGACACAAACAGTCCCCAAACACCATTTGCCCTTCATAATCATGAATATAAATGGTCTCCATAATTCAGTATTCTGCAGATATTTTTATATAAAGATTCCCAGTGCTACATTTGTATTTAGTTCCTTCCACACATTTTAGTACATGATAGTAAATTTAAAAAAAATAGTTGAGGACTTCTATAATTAAAAATGAATGGTACATTCTCTTCTATTTTACGAACTTTATTTTTCTAATATAAATGTTCACAGACCTAACGAACTAACTCACTGGCACTAACGAACCCGTAGGTTCATGGCTGCGTGGACATAAGCTCTCCATACATCCCTATTCTGAGCTAATGTTTTCCAGTCATTCCATGTATAATCTACTTCCCTCAAATCACAGTTAATATTATTCTCCCACCTCATCCTTGGTCAACCAACTGGGCGTTTTCCCTCTGGTTTTCCTACATAAAGCTTCCATGCACCTCTCTCATCCACATTGATGCCAGTTCACAGTCATATAACAATCAAATGAAGAGTATCGTCGCAATTTATATATATTCAAGTTTATATCTTAATATATAAAAATTACGTGTAACGTTGTTTGTCCGCGATAGAATCCTAAACTACTGAACCGATTTTAATAAAATTTTGCACACTGTGTGCTGTTTGATCCAACTTGAGACCTGCGGTTGTTTATAACTAAATTTATAGTCGCATTATTTTTTATTGCAAATTATTTGTTTATTATTTAACAAAGAGTTATAATTATCTGAGAGTTCCATACGATTCTAACAGATAACGGTGTAAGGTAATTGGTTTATTATTTAACCAGGTGGCTGTGCTTTGTTGCAACCGCGAATTTCAATTGAATTACAAATATTGATTATTTCATAATTTAAGTGTGTTTGTGTTTATTTTATTTTCAATATATTGATAATAATATTAATTTCGTGTGTAAGTATTAGTTTTAAGTAATCTGGCTGAAAGACAGCAACATAATTTAAATTTAACTGGACCGAGAAGGGACATTGAACAATATGGCGAATCAGTTCTAGAGACCATGAAAGATAAGATATCAAGTGAATTTCCACAAATTGGTATAAGCCTATGTGACATAAATCTTACATTTAAGAAGAATGTCAATTTAAAAACATATGAATGTCCGAGGAACGGAATAACAGAACTGTAAGTAAGTCTGTTAGTTATAATAATATGCCTAATATTACAGAAACAATCTCCATGCCTCAATTAAATAAAAAACAAGATGTCTATAATATATCACAAGATGATATTACTATACAGAGACTTCTTGATGATGATGAGAATCCAAACTGCCAACAAGTTCGTAGAAAAAAACGAAAGTATAATGAAATCAGGAAGCCTCCTCAAAATATTCCATCAATAAATGCATATAATCCTTATGATACACTTATGGATGATACTGAGAATGCAGACAACATAAATTCATCTCAATCAACAAAACCACTTCCACATAAACCATCACCCATATTTATACCGGGTGTAGTTAACGTACCAGAACTAAAAAATTGTGTAAAACAAAAACTTTCCGATTTAGATGTCTCACTTAGTTTACTACAACATAATTTAACGTATACCTTAGCCACAGCAACGCGTAGCTGGGACTTCTACATATAACGAAGTCCGTTTAGTTACACTATTTATAACTCAAGAACGACTGGACCGATTTTTATGATCTTTGATTTGTTGGATTTGTTTCCGTCCCGAATAGCAGATAACTATTAAAACATCGGAAGAATTAACGTAAAAATATTTAAAGGCGATACGACGTTCGCCGGGCCAGCTAGTAAACATTATAAATAAGCATTATATTTATTTATTTAGCCTGATGGAGTTAAGGTCATGTTGCCTTCTCTTCCACTCTCAAGATAAATGTATTTTACATTAGGATATAGCAATCACAATTACCTCTAATAATTGTTTCATTGAATGCCCCAAATTGTCATTTCGACATTTCTGGTGTTCTTTCCGGGCATTGTAATCCACTTCTGAGGTTGGGGCGCTTGAAGGCGGGTTTACGGCTGCCCCAATGACATGATGGGTGATGATAGTGGTGCGCCAGGAGAGTCCTTAATCCTAAACTTAATGTAAGGAGAATATGAATGGTGATAATTATGATGCTCATATGATGTTTGAGGGCCATTTGTACCTTTTAAGTCTCCTGACATTTACTTACAAGTGAGGAAAAACCCCGAAAAACCCTCACCCAGAAAGCTTGTCCAGACAAAGGATCGAACCCGGGTCCGCTGCGTGAGAAGGCAGCACGCTACCTCGAGACCACAGCAGAGAACATATTACTCTAATATTAAATAAGTAACTCACGGGCTCTATCGAACCCGTAGGTTCATGGCCGTGCGACCATAAGCTCTCCATACATCCTTATCCTGAGCTAATGTTTTCCAATCTCCCCAGTATATTCTACTTCCTTCAAATCATGGATATGTTATTCTCCTACCTCATTCTTGGTCTACCAACTGGGAGTTTTCCTTCTGGTTTTCCCACAAGAAGCTTCCTTGCACCTACTTCATCCCCATATGTGACACATGTCTTGTCAATCGCAGTCTACGGGACTAAACTGTTCTTACTACATCTGACGTCCTATACATATCACGTAGCTCACTCTTATGTAGTTTTCTCCATTCACCTGCCTGTTCATCTCTTTTTGACCCAAAAATTTCCCTAAGAATTTTATGCTCAAATATTCGTAATCTTCTTTCCTCCCTTTAAGTAAGAGTTCATGTTTCGTATCCATATAATATAACTGGGAGAATAACTGTTCTATATATTGTACTTTCAGTTTAATATTTTTTTAAAGGAATTGGGTCGACAAAAGTCCCTGTAATGCATAATAGCTTTCATTTCCAGAATTGAGCCTATGTGTAATTTCTTTGAGCATCTCAGTCCTATTTGTAATTATTGTTCCTAGATACTTGAAATCAGCCACTTCTTCAAAATTTCCCTCTTTTGCCGTTAGTTGTCCAGTTCCATTAAAACGCATTTCTGTCATCATCATCATCATCATCATCATCACCATCATCATCATCATCATCTGCATTCATGGATTAGGTCTGTTGACCCGTTCCGACTTCAGCCCATCTCTTTCTAGGTCTGCCCACATCTCGGGTGCCTTTAGGTTCGTATTTTATTACTCGTTTTGGATATCTATCTTCATTCATTCTGTCTATGCGTTGCTTCCATTTTTGTCTATATGTATCTATTTTATCAGTTATTGCAAATATTTCAAGTTCCTGTCTTATTTCTGTGTTCTCGATTCTGTCTTCCTTAGTGCACCCTTCAACAGATCTCAAAAACGCATTTCTGTATGTAAACATATATTTAGTTTTATTGATGTTTATTTCCAGTAATATTAAATACTAGATAATTTTTTGTCAAAATGTAAGATCTATAAGATTAAGATCGATAATAAAATAATGTTAATGATAATTAAAATTAAGACTAAAGTTAATAATAAGTTGTACACAAGAAACAGAAATTAAATTGTTTGGTAGACTGACCTTACATAATGTACATGAAAAAT
Source organism: Diploptera punctata (assembly GCA_030220185.1). Taxonomy (NCBI): domain Eukaryota; kingdom Metazoa; phylum Arthropoda; class Insecta; order Blattodea; family Blaberidae; genus Diploptera; species Diploptera punctata. Next base: position 1,609,482 of record JASPKZ010008377.1, read on the forward strand.
AAAATTAAACAGAACTGTTAGTTTAATTAAAAGGAACCATAATTGTTCAAGCAAGTAGAGCACTAATTTCATTAACATTAAATATTCTTCCCCGTTTAAAAGTCCCATTAAAATTAAATTCGATTTACATTTTTAAAGAATTTGATTTTTTAATAAATCAATTCACTTAATAACCCTGAAAGCATGATGGGATATAAAAGAATGGTGAAAGGAGCGTGAAGAGTTGACTAGAAGTCGGTGAAGTAATTAATAATAATTAGTAATGGAGACGTCTTATACAGCAATGGGCGCTGAAAGAAATGGGAGAATTTACGGAATATCACAGCGAAGATAGAAATATCGACATGCGGAGAGTAAAAATTGGAAAGAAAGGATAAAAAGTTCAATTAAAATAAATCAGAGAATGATAAATGACGGAGACAGATAAAATGAAAAATATATACATTTTCGGAGACTATTTAACTCATGTCCCAAATGGAAGTCAATGACCAATCGCGTTTCAATGAATTTTTATTTACAACCAATCACAGTCGTGTTTCACCTGCAATTTATCAAATAAGTTCATCATATTAAAGAAAGCTCCTTCTTTTTAACATTCTGAATAAGCCAGAGCATTATTTTGCAGTGACTGACTCTGTAAGAAATACGGCTACCAGATAGTACATGTAGTGCACGAATGTAAACAGATACTGTTTGCGGTATATAATAGAAAAGCATTCGTAGTAATTGATTATACCACAATAATTAGAAACAAGTGTTTGCACTTTCTTAAACGTATTATTTCCTAGGAATTTACGTTCCAAAAAATATATTTTACATCATAGGACATCAGAAATTAATTAATAACATATAATGTTGGTTATGAACAGTTTGATGTGTTTCATTTTTTCTTCACTAGGGTGCATTCTTACAATATTGCAATCCCTTGGCAATAAATAATATGATCTGATGAACAAATACAATGATGAACAAATGAAGCATAGCGAACATTTCTAATTTGTTTTCAAACATCGCCGTTTACATTAAATATATAAAATAATATATTTTAAAATAACTATATTTAAATAACGATTTGTGAGTAATCAGCTTAATTGTATTAGTTCGATAGTCCTAACATATGCCACTCTTGATTTCCAAATTATTTAGATAAATTCACTCCTCACTTCGTGAGTCCTGAATTTATCGATAATTTGAAAATCACTCGTGGCATTACTTATGATAACAGACGAAAGAAATAGAGAGCATGAATGATGGAAGGAAGGATATGGAATACTAATGCAATATTAGCAGTTACTAATCCTAATTAAGTCACTGGCACTATCGAACCCATAGGTCCATAGGCGCGCGGACATAAGCTCTCCATACATCCCTATCCTGAGCTAATGTTTTCCAATCATTTCCTGTATAATCTACTTTCTTCAAACCATGGTTAATGTCATTCTACCATCTCATTTATGGTCTTTTCCCTCTGGTTTTCTTACAAGAAACTTCCATACACATCTTCCATTCCCCATTCGTGTCACATGTCCTGCCTATCCGCAGTCTACGAGACTTAACTGTTATCACATCTGGCTTCTTACAAAGACCATATAAGACAGTGTTATGTCCATTCACTGTATGTTCATCTCTCTGTGGTAGAAAAATTTTCCTAAGAACTTTATTCTCAAATACTCTTCATCTCCTTTTCACCCTTAAAGTAAGAGTCCATATTTCGCATCCATATAGTACAACTGGTAGAATAATATTATATATTTTCAGTTTAACGTTTTTTGAAAGGGGTTGGGACACGATTGCATAATAGCATGCATTTTTAGAATTAATGCCTATGTTTAATTTATCTCTGCATCCCATTCCTATTTGTGAAGAAATTACAAAGGAGGGGAAAACCTGGAAGGAAGTTAAGAAGTTGGCTCAGAATAGGGTCCGTTGGCGAAGCTTTGTCGATGCCCTGTGTTCCTGATAAGAGATAAAGGAAATGATGATGATGATGATGATGATGTAAAATCTCAATTCATTAGCGTCACAAATCAAATATAGACATGAAAGTGACAATAAATTTTGGTCATATACCTCTTATTTATGGTATCAGGTATTTTTACGTGCCGTAAATCTAGCACAGTTTACCCACAATTTTATCTCCCCCCTAATGGAATTAATGCTCAGTACTTTACGTTCTTAGACATGTATCAATCGCTGCCGGGTTGAACCAGCGAAAGGCTGTACCAGAGGCGAGAATTATGATCACTAGCGCACCGAGGAGAGTCATATATATATATATATATATATATATATATATATATATATATATATAATATCTTCACACTAAAAATTATAGCATTAATAAATAATAGTTTTAAAAACTAAAACAACACACTTTATTAAAAAACCGAACTAAAAAATGAAAATAATCTTAATTTCCAACACGTTTGGGATAAAATTAAAGTGGTCAACAAAAAAATTATCTCCAACACATATAAAATAAAACTAGAGTTACCTACAAAAAAAAGTAATCTTACCATCAAAAGCGTGGGGAGATCTATATCAATTAATATATTTGATAATAAACAGATATTGGTAAAAGTAAAGTCTCTAAGAAGAAAACGTAAAAACCATAAAAAGCAACCCACGGTTTTGCAAAATATTTTTTTTGTAGATAACTCTAGTTATTTCTAGATGTGTTGGAGATGATTTTTTTGTTACTACTTTAATTTTATCCCAAGCGTGTTGGAAATTAAAATTATTTTAAATTTTTACTTCGGTTTTCTAATAAAGCGTGTTGTTTTAGTTTTTTAAAACACTATTTATTTTTTATTTTTTAGTTTGGTGTTCTAATAAAGGATGTTGTTTTAGTTTTTTAAACTACTTTTTTATTTTTAGTTTATTGATTGTCATAAACCGGAATCCCATGAAAATTTAATTGCTTACGGTATTTTTAGTGTCTAGGTACGAATATAATTATATATTTTAAAATTATTATTATCTAACATTATTATAATATTTTTGAATATTTTAATACAGATACGTAGTTACAGTATCCGTTAGTCGTATCCTTCTCATATTTTTGGATAAATTACAATGTGGTAAATTTACAAAATTGTCAATATTTTACACAATAAGTTAAAAATGTAAATATCTTTAAATTCGATACTATTGTAGTATGAGATAAAAGTAATACTCTTCTAAAAAAATCCTCCGGGCCGGATTTGAACCAGCGAACTATGGGTTACTGAAATTATATACCACTACAGTCCACCGCTCTACCAACTGAGCTACCAGAGGATATAATATTAATTTCTTACAACGATGGACTAAAAAGTCGACAAGTCCGCAACCTATTATACCGGCCTTATTTTTTTGATGTCCTGATGATCCTGGCCAAGATCCTAGAAAAAAATGTATGGCATTATTGTATTGCCATTGGTCCTTTACAAGTATACAAAGTTTCAAGTCGATCCAATGTTTTTAAGTGGGTGAAAATCGTGTTGAAAAATTCCATTACATAGATAGACAGATACAGATCAAGCTAATACAAAGCATGTAAAATGCTATGATTGCAGTGAAAGACCTGCCCTAGAGCAGAACACTATAGAATAGAATATCTTTATAATAGATGCACTGACGCACCATAGACCAGATTTATGTTTTTTTTTTTTAATTACGTTAATACCACAAGCTACTAGTTTCTTGTGGTTAAAAGTCGCAATGTGACATTATTATTTAGTATCAGTCTATCTGAATAAAACAAATCTAGATTACATAAGACTATTTTAAGAGAAGAAATCATTAATCATAATCATAAGTATGTTTTCAACCCTTTCGAGATATTGAAAGGTTAATCAAGAATAAAATTAATGAAGTCAGGCGTAACTTTGCAGAAAATCATTATATATAAAATTTAAAAAAATTACCTTTTGTAGTAATTCCGTAATTCTTTAGCGGAATTACTATATAACTAACTAATCCACTGGCTCTATCGAGCCCGTAGGTTTATCATTAATCATAATCATATATATATGTTTTTAACCCTTTCGAGATATTGAAAGGTTAATTAAAAATAAAATTAATGGAGTCAGGCGTAATTATACATAAATAAAAAAATTACCATTGTAATTCCGTAATTATTTAGCGGAATTACTATCTAACTAACGAACCCATTGGCTCTATCAAACCCGTACGTTCATAGCACCGCGGACATAAGCTCTCTATAGATCCCTATCCTGAGCTAATGTTTTCCAATCATCCCCTGTATATTCTACTTCCCTCAAATTATGGATAATGTTATTCTCCCACTTCATTCTTGATCTACCAACTGGGCGTTTTCCCTCTGGTATTCCTACAAGAAGTTTACATGCATCTCTTCCATTCCCAATTCCTGCCACATGTCCTGCCCATCGTAGTCTACGAGACCTAACTGTTCTTATTAGATGTGGTTTCCTATACATATAATATAGCTCACTGCATTATGCAGTTTTGTCCATTCGCCTGTCTGTTCACCTCTATTCGACTCAAAAATGTTCCTAACAATTTTATTCTCAAATGCTCGTAATCTTCTTTTCTCCCTTAAAGTAAGAGTCCATGTTTCTCATCCATATGATATAAACTGGGAGAATAACAGTTTTATATACGTATTTTCAGTTTAATGTTTTTTGTGACGACAAAAGTCCCTGTAATGCATAATAAGATGCATTTCAAGAATTGGGCCTATGTTTAATTTCTTTGTGCATCTCGTTCCTATTTGTAATTATTGTTCCTAGGTATTTGAATTGAGCCACTTCAAAATTTCCTTAATGTATCATTAGTTGACCATTAGTGGAATTACTATTATGGTAAAGTGTATTATTTAATATATGATATAAAGAATATTTTATATCAACAAACAACTCGGGACTAGTGGCAACTATTGAAAGTGTCGAATCTCAACCTTAAAAAATAGACAATGGGTGCATGAACGTTACCGCATTCTCCCTTTCTTTATGTATTGTTGTATCAAAGACAGGCAAGTAGGACCTTGATAAGCAGTGCCTTCTCGTTTCAGCTGAAGTTTCATATATTGATGAATTCATATGCTCTTTAAGAAAAAACAAAGTTATGAGGAAGCAAGATCTTGCAGAATATGGGACCTCAATTTTCAAACTAAAGATTGAAGATTTTACTCTCCAGGTGAGAGCGGACATCGACTCCATCTTAGCCGGAGATATATATATATATATATATATATATATATGTAAACATCCCTGTAACGTGAACACGCCATTTCAATAGTACTTACGAGTTGTAAGTAATGGATAAAAAAAAGCAAATCAGCCTAAAAAAGTGCATGGTGTTATCTTAAAGGGTTAACTATTCAACATCTAGTGGACCTTTGTCGTAGTTATTTGCAGCTAGTATTTTCTTATCGAAAAACATAATTTCGGCTCCTCTACCATCTATGTTGTAGTCAGGAACTTAGTATCTTATATAGAAAATCAGAAGTTTAATATTCACTTTTTGGCTAAAACTTTAATGGATTCAATATGATATCAATAAATATAAAATCATATGTCTATAATAATAATTAGTAACTACTGTGAATATTTATCTTGCAAGGTACGTAGCAGTCAAAAGTAATGTTAAAAATGTCAAAAAGAACGAAAATTCTCTTCAAATTCAGATTACAACAACAACAATAATAATAATAATAATAATAATAATAGTGGCTTGCGAGCTTAAATGATCCCGAGATCTATGCCGGTAGTAGCATTGCTGTCGGTAGGGTTACCCATGCCGGACTGGTCGAAGGTGATGATAAGCCAGACTAAAAAAATACCTTGGTTGAAAGAGTGGCGATCTTTCATCATAAAAATACAACCGTCAAAGAAATGCGGACATGGGTTCAACTGGGATAAAATTTTCCGGAGTGTCAATAAAACTAAATATATGGTCACTCGTAGAAATACATTATATAATGGAAATGGACAACTAATGACAAATAAGGGAAATTTTGAGGAAGTGGCTGAATTCAAATACCGTACCTAGGAACAATAATTACAAATAGGAATGAGATGCACAAAGAAAATACACATTATGCTCAATTCTAGTAATGCGTGCTATTATACATTGCAGAGACTTCTGATGTCCCAACTCCCTTCAAAAAGGATATTTTTAGTTTAACGTTTCAAAAAAACGTTAAACTGAAAATATATAAAACTATTATTCTACCAGTTATATTATATGGAAGCGAAACATGGACTCTTACTTTAGGTGAGGAAAGGAGATCACGAGTATTTGAGAATGAAGTACTTAGGAAAATTTTTGGACCAAAGAGATATGAACAGACAGCTGAATGGAGAAAACTACATAACAATGAACTACATGATCTTTATAGGAAGCCAGATATAATAAGAAAAGTTATGTCTCGTAGACTGCGATGGGCAGGACATGTTGCGCGTATGGGGAATGAAAGACGTGCATGGAAGCTTCTTATAGGAAAGCCAGAGGGAAAACGCCCTGTTGGTAGACTAAAGAATGAGGTGGGAGAATAACATTAACTATGATAGTAAACAAATAGAGGCTGCTGAAATGAAGATGTTGAGAGCAATAGCAGGATACCAAAGGACCGATAAAAAGAAAAACGAAGATATAAGAACAGAACTTAATATATTTAATCTCTGTGAAAGAATAACATATTACCAAAATGCTTATCTTCAGCTATTACGCATGAATGAACAGCGCATACCAAGAAGAATGTATAATTATAAACCAAAAGGGAGAAGAACGTTGGGAAGACCATTGAAGAGATGGAAGGACCAAATTCGACCTATAATGAGATCGGAACAGGCCATTGGGCCTAATCCTTGTTGTTGATTATGATGATGATGATTTGAGGGAAGTAGATTATTCAGGGAATGATTGGAAAGCATTAGCTCAGGATAGGGATATATGGAAAGCTTATGTCCGCGCAGTCATGAACCTACGGGTTCGATAGTGCCAGTGAGTAAGTAAGTAGTAATTATTATTTCCAACAATTTTCCTCAAATATTTTGTCAAATTAAGTTTCACATGCACGAAGATACTACATAGAGTTGCAAATTCATGCCCGCAAATTCCTCTAGAATTTAATTTTAAGAAATTTAATGAAAATTTGTTTTTCCATTAAATTTGATTTTTTATGCAAAATGTGTTTGAATTATTTTGACCAAATCTTTTTCTCCCTGCTATTACATAATTATATAAATTGTATGCGTGTTTGTTGGCGTTTGTGTCTATGTTTGGATTAGATTTACGCTTGAAACGAACTGTATGCAATTAGTGGGTTCATAGGTATCGTAACAAATCTTACGAGATCTAGTTCTGGTGAATTCGTTGCTAAGCAAGTTTGCCTCAGGATATGAAGCAATATAACACAAAGTTTAATCACGATATATTTTGTTCCTGTTTATATTCATGGCCTCTCACAAAGTTGTGACAACTGTCTCTGCTCAGATAATCAGTGCTGAACAAAAACATAACTAACTTCAAAAACCAAATAGCATGTAATATTCAAGTTTGTGTTTCAAATTAATAGCAACCATACAATATTCGTCATTAAATAATTTGTTGTACGATCTAATGCACTCCTGTAAATCTAGAACAAAGCACACTGTTACAATAGTGCATAAAGTAATAAATTAAAATATTCATTAATATCATTATTAACCGTGCAAATTATGAAAGTTGTTTTATATTTTGATCCTGTAATTCAGAAGTCCTATTAATCATGATAGAATCATCTGAAGAAGAGAATTTTTTCCAATGTTGAGTATAGAAAGAAATAAAACAAATGCCCAACGTTGGAAATGCATGTAATTAAGCATTACAGGGAAACTTGTCATTCCAGTTTCTCTACAAAATGGTAGACTAAAAATACATAAAACGGTTATCCTTCCCGTGTATTATAAGGATGCGAAACATGAACTATTGCTTTAAGAAAGGAAAAAAACATTACCAGTATTTGAGAATAAAGAACTAAGGAAAAATTTTGGACTACTGGAGCAAACTATATAACGGTAAGAGCATGGTTTTTTAATCGTAAGTCAGATTATAATAAGAAAAGTTAAGTATTGTTAAACTGCGATGGGCAGGAGGTGTAGCACGAATGGGTATGAAAGAGGGGCTTCTTGAAGGATAACCAGAGAAAAATTTCCCAGTAGGTTGGCCATGAATGAGATGGAGTAATAGTATTAACCATGATTTGAAGGAGGTGAAATATACAGGGAAAAGATTGGAAAACGTCAGCTCAGGATAGGGATGCATGAACAGATTGCGTCCGCGCTGTAATAAACTTCCGAATTCAATAGTGCCAGTGAGTTAGTTAATGACATGTAAGTACGTATATTAAATTTAAATTTAAATATAGGCCTACAATACAATTAAATTTAAGAAAATAACTATGGTTTATTTACAGTGAAAATTAACATAAACAGTTTAAGTGCATTGAATATTAATAGTGTAAAATGTTAACCTGAGCACACTTTTTTTTAAGTAATGTACACTATTAGCAAAGAAAAGAGAAGAAAAATAGCATTAATATTACTATTATTATCACTATTCTTGTTATTGTTATTATTTAGTAGTGGTAGCGGCGGCAGCAGCAGCAGTAGAAGTAGTAGTACGATACTAGTATAATTATACTTTCCTACGACACATGTGTATTGATCAAATTCCAAAAAAAAAAAAAAAACTTGTAGGAACAATGACAAACACTCTTCTCCGAAAAGTACGACCAGATACAATTCTAAAATTTTATAAAATAATGGCTCCCCCTACTCTACTTTATGGCTCTGAAACCTCGACTCCTACTACAGGCAAATAAAGTAGGATAGCAGCTGCAGATAGAAAGTTATTAAGACCTTTAGAGAGTTACACGTTTTATGACCATATGCGAAATGAAGATATCCGCACAGCTCTCAACACACCAGCTATCACTGGAATCGTCAAAACATATAAAAAAAATTGGCATGAACACCTCTTTAGAATACAAAATAACAAACTACCTATGAGGCTATCCAACTACAGACTCACTGGGCGAAGAGACCCAGGGCGACCTAAGAAGCGACGGAAGGACCAATTTCTATCCTGAAGCGGAACAGGCCAATGACCTAATCCCCGATTACTATTGATTATTATTATTATTATTATTATTATTATTATTATTATTATTATTACTATTATTATTATTACTACTGATATTACTGTTTATTATTATTATTATTATTATTATTATTATTATTATTATTATTATTATTATTATTATTATTATTATTATTATTATTATTATTATTATTATTATTATTATTATTATTATTATTTGGAGAGCTTATGTCCGCGCGGCCATGAACCTACGGGTTCGATAGTGCCAGTAAGTAAGTAAGTTATTATTATTATCATTATTATTGGCGGTTACGTGGCGCAAGCGCTAGGGTCCCGAGATCGAAGCTCGGTCAGTCCATGTGGGTTTCGTGGTGGACGAAACGGAGCTTGGACATGTTTTTTAGGATTTCTCCCGTTTTCCCCTGCTACAAATTTCATTCCACAATTTGTCCATACTCATCCATTTCGTTTCATTTCGTTAATCCGCCCCTGTGACGGTGCACAAGAATGGTCGGCCGGTACCCTTGTAGTTCACAGACCCTGAGTTAGACACGAGTTGAGGATATTTATTGCTATCATCATTATAATAATAATAATAATAATAATAATAATAATAATAATAATAATAATGTAACACCGTATTATAATAATAATATTATTACTATTATTATTATTATTACTATTATTATTATTACTATTACTATTACTATTATTATTATTATTATTATTATTAATTATAAGAAATTACCAAATAGGTAATCGCCACCAGAAACGGTTATTGTTTTTTTCCCTAGTACTGTGATCCATTTAGTAGAGATCCTAAAAAATAACAAACTTCACATTGTGGAGATTAAAAATGATATAGAGAAAACAATTGTTTAATATTCCGTAGATAATTCAAAATGTGCATTAAATATATGGGTTCCATAGAGTTGATTAAGTTGATCTCTTTGAGACCTAGATAAAATATGTAATACTACATTTGCCGCAATATTTCAGATATGTTTTAGGAAAATCGAGTCATATGTTTCATTTATTAGACGTAATGTAGATGTAATGAAGTTTATAAAGGTTAAACTTGAAAGTTTATTAAATTTAACTTCAGACTTCTTCAAATAGAACCAGCAGGAACTGGAAATACTCCGTATAGCGATCATATTTTCACAAGTTCATAGAAGAATAACCAATAAAGTAATGAAAAAGTGGTACACTAAAACAGGTTACGATAATGCATTATACGACAGTCCTATCTTGACACCGCATTTATATTTTAAGGTCTTGGATAAAAATATAATATCCTGTCACGTGGTTTCGACTCAGCTTTAATAAATCAACGCTAAGTTCAGTCAGTAGCTTCGCACAGTTCTGTTTCTTATACTAACTAACTCACTGGCTCTAACGAACCCATAGGTCTATGGCCGAGCGGACATAGGCTCTCCATACATTCCTACCCTTAGCTAATGTTTTCCAATCATCCCCTGTATAATCTGCTTCCCTCAAATTACGATTAATGTTATTCTCCCATCTCATTCTTGGTCTACCAACTGGGCGTTTTCCTCTGGTTTTCCTACAAGAAGCTTCCATGCACGTCTTTCATTCCTTATTTGCCACATGTCCTTCCCATCGCAGTCTACGCGACTTAACTCTTCTTATTATATATGGCTTCCTATAAAGACCATGAAGTTCACTGTTATGTAGTTCTTCTCCATTCACCTGTCTGTTCATCTCTCTTTGGTCCAAAGATTTTCCTAAGATCTCTAATCTCAAATACTCGCAATCTTATTTCCCCCCTTAAAGTAAGAGTCCACGTTCCGAATCCATATAATATAACTGGGAGAATAGCAGTTTTTTTTTTATATAATTGGGTATTTTCAGTTTAACGTTGATTGAAAGAAGTTGGCATGACAGGAGTCCTTGTAATGCACAATAGCATGCATTTCCAGAATTCAGCCGAGCTATATTTCATTCCTTTGTGCATCTCATTCCTTTTGTAATTATTGTTCCTAGGTATTTTAATTGAGCCACTTTTTCAAAATTTCTTTCATTTCTCATCAGCTGTCCATTTCCATTATCCGTATAATGTATTTCTGCGTGTTCCTTATACTTTTTTTATTTGTGAGTTTCATTAAATAGTGAGATTATTTAGTCAATTTTAAGCACTCTATTACAAAATATAGGCTAAATAAATTTGCTTTGATTAGATAGAAAGTTAGTTTGTCTTAAAAATATATAGGATATTAACATTTAGCAGTTTAGTAGAATAGATAATGTGGATAATTAAAATAATATAATTTTTTTTGGACGTGGCAAAAACGCGCGATGGACTGGAAACAAGTTTTCGGTCGGTAAAGTCTCATGCACATAGCCCTCAGATCAAGCGCAAAGATATCTCAATTCAATTATAGTTAGAATAACAAACTATCTTTTTCAAATAAAATATTGAAATTAATGTCATTTACAGCCACACATTCCTAGCATTTTTAAGTGTTTTAATTTACGCGCATGAATTATTATTGCGAAATTGTGAATTAAAATATTCTTCACAGACATAAATGTGTAGCAGCACAAGCGCATAATTTTAATATTATTCTGTTAGAGCTGTAACTGATGTTAAGAAAATCCATGCGTTTCAATTGAGGCTGACGCATGGTCCACAGATTCTCAACATCTCGCAGAAATAATGGATTTTAGATAAAAATGGGACGATTCCAGATGCTAAAGGTCATTGCGCAGACTTTGGGAGCACTTGCATAGACAAGCATTCAAATAAAACGTTTTATACTTTCCTCTATGGTAAACATGATATACCAATGGTATGCCTAAACATACCCACGAAGAAACATTTCAAGAGTCCACCCATTTACGTATTTGTGTAATAGAAACTTTGTCACAGTTCACAAATGAAGTAACTTTTATAAAGTTCACGAGACGATAATAGGTCAATTCTTTTAAATCGTTCTATAGATAGATATGTTCGTTCTCGAATTTAAAAGCAACATACTAATTACTTCCATATTCAATTCAAAGTGATGGTTCCTAGAACTTTACCGCCTCCTCAAATTAATATTTAAATACGAGCCGTTAAATAGCTATACTCCCGTCTACTTTTATAATTTTTTTTTTTTGCATTTTCTAAGAACTAATTAATTTCAACTTTTTATTACTAAATTTTATATGCGATTTAATGTGCACTTATCGATGTTGCTGAAAACTTGAATTTAGATCATTAACATTTTAAATTCCCTAGTATATTCAGTTCATAAAAAAAGGAGAACTTATAACGTGTTCAGATCCAAGATTTTCTTCAGTTCATTCCCCAATTACTGGATATATATATCCATCCATAGTAATTCTGCCCGAGGGCAGGTGTTTCACAGCTTTACTAGGGAATTGTGGGTGTGGTAGCTTCACGTTGCTTTCCACACCGGTGAAGGATGATGATGATGATAAGGATGATGATGATGACCATATGATTTCGGGAACCGTTTGGGCCTTAAAGTTTTCCTGACATTTGTCTTACAGGTCAGAAAAACTCCGATAAAAACCTCACCCAGAAAAATTGTCCCGACCGAGGATCGAACCCGGGCCTGCTGAGTGACAAGGCAGCACGCTCGAAACCACAGCGGTGGATTACATATATATTTTGTTTTCACAAAAAAGTAATTAAATGGTATGGTCATGTAAAAAGAATGGCAGAAGACAGATTCCCAAGAAGAATGCTAGAATGGATGCCACTTGGTAGAAGAAGATGAAGAAGATAACGGCCAAAAATAGCATGCATTTATGGTGTTTTGAGCAATATGAGGGGAAAAAAGATTGGATTATGGAGATTGGAATGACATATGTTGAGGAGAATGACAGTAGATTAATTGGGGGTAGGAAGATAGTGAAACATTGTGAAATATATACATTGTGACACATTGTTGGGCTGACTTTTTAATTTCGCGGGCTACACGACACTCTCAAGCTTCGCCTTATATGATATAAATTATTCATGTGTCGCGACTCATGAGTCGGGGATGGCCGCCGGGAGATTTCCAGATAGCCGGGATCTTCTGGATAGTTCGGTTTCAAGAAGGATCTATTTGTGAAGAATCGCGAGCACTGATCTTTCCAGAATGTTCTATGCTAGCTATAAATTACCTCGCAGAGCAGTAGGGAGTCAGTGGTAGTCAGTGGTAGTCAGTGGTAGTCAGTGGTAGTCAGTGGTAGTCAGTGGTAGTCAGTGGTAGTCAGTGGTAGTCAGTGGTAGTCAGTGGTAGTCAGTGGTAGTCAGTGGTAGTCAGTGGTAGTCAGTGGTAGTCAGTGGTAGTCAGTGGTAGTCAGTGGTAGTCAGTGGTAGTCAGTGGTAGTCAGTGGTAGTCAGTGGTAGTCAGTGGTAGTCAGTGGTAGTCAGTGGTAGTCAGTGGTAGTCAGTGGTAGTCAGTGGTAGTCAGTGGTAGTCAGTGGTAGTCAGTGGTAGTCAGTGGTAGTCAGTGGTAGTCAGTGGTAGTCAGTGGTAGTCAGTGGTAGTCAGTGGTAGTCAGTGGTAGTCAGTGGTAGTCAGTGGTAGTCAGTGGTAGTCAGTGGTAGTCAGTGGTAGTCAGTGGTAGTCAGTGGTAGTCAGTGGTAGTCAGTGGTAGTCAGTGGTAGTCAGTGGTAGTCAGTGGTAGTCAGTGGTAGTCAGTGGTAGTCAGTGGTAGTCAGTGGTAGTCAGTGGTAGTCAGTGGTAGTCAGTGGTAGTCAGTGGTAGTCAGTGGTAGTCAGTGGTAGTCAGTGGTAGTCTGACAAACGACCAGCGAGTTATTATCTGGAAAATAGAGTGTAATATTGTAATTTGGCAGTTACATACATTAGCGAGTATTAACAAATGAACTATCAGTTATTCAGTGTTCGTGAACGACTTAAAGAAAGAATATTTATTATTGTGATTTGAAGAACAATAGTGAACTCCGCCGTATCCGGTCCCAAGCCCGATTGAGAAAGGAGGAGGGGGAAGACTAACACTTTATTAAAAATACTTTGGTCTATCTGGCCCGGAATGTAGTTTCTCGTGAGAGTCCCTTACCAGAGTTACGGTGAAGATCTCAACGGCATCGAAGGAGGAGATGGCGGAGGAAGTAACCTTACTACTCAGGTTAAACAGTTGAACTCACTGGATTGTGGTTTGAGGAGGGATCCTTAAAGGCCTTCCCTGACAGAAATGATAGCCGTCCAACTGGCTATAAAGGGCAGCACCCTGTTGGTTGCACTTAGGGTTAACAACCCGTTGTGGAAATAAATAAATAAAAACGCATCTATGAAAATGATGACTAATGAAAGAAACTGGACGGGCCTAACGATGACATGTATTCAAGGTAAATGGAGAATAAGAACAAACAGAGAAAGAGAAGAACTGTACAAATCACCATTAATAGCAGCCGACATCAAAACTCACAGTTTGAGATGGTTAGGTAATTTGGGAAGGATGAAAAATCACAGAGTCTAGAAGAAAATATGAAATACCAAACCAGAAGGAAGCAGATCGGTCGGACGCCCGAGACATATATGGATGGACAACGTACTGCAGGATATGCGTAGTTTAGGGAGGAGGTTGGCAACATCGAGGCTTGAATGGCGGAAACATGTAGTGGACAAGGCCCTGGTTCTCATGGACCGTAGCGCCGGAAATGATGAAATGATGATGATGAAGAAGAACGGTAGTTGAATTAAATAGAGAAAATTGGAAAGTTTATGTGTTAATCCGGAGTGAAGTTATTAAATATTTTCTGTATGTTCCAACGTCACCGCTACTAGCGACAGTATAGGGCTATATATTATAATCTTTAACATTATAGTCACTTAGATGAATGACGAGAGTACATGCACGTTTGAGATGAGCTCCTTAGAGTATTAAAATAGCTTTGCAATGAAAATTGTGATGATTCAAAATTAAAATATGAAAATGGTTGCGGGAAGTTGGATCTAGCGCTTAGGTCTTAAGTCTATACATTTAGAATATATCTATCTCATTCTATTACAAGATAAACGAACCATTTTCAACGTTGCAATATATTTTAGTTTTCTGAACCCACTAGCGACGTAACTATATCTAGAGATATTCGAAAAAGCGTTTTATCCCTTTAACAAAGCTTTCTAGATCACCGAGTTCCATTAAACCATCGTCTATAGCAATGAAAATCAACTTGACTCAGGAGACCACGGCTTATAGGTTAGGTTCGTCTCTCTATTCCGATAAGAAACTCCTCTCAAATTCACTGGCCGACATAACCATTTCGTTATCATCTGTTATTCAGTACATGTCTCTTTCTCTTTTTAGTCTTCTGAATAGCACCCGCCAGATCAATAGTAGACAAGTGTTACTCACTTCTTACAATAGTTACATTTCCCTTGAGGGAAATGGACAAACGCTTGTGATGCTTCACTTTATTTTGATGAATTCCTATGAAACTCCATTGACATGTCATATCTGTGTGCTTAAGCTACTTCTGTGCCCAGGACAAAGGAGACAAATCGATTAAACAAGAAGGCGATTTTTAAGAATCCGAGTTATCGATAACAAAGAAAATAATAATAGTTGTTATTATAACTGTTATTATTATTAATAATATCAATAATATTAAAATCATCAATAATATTATTGTTATTATTATCATTATCATTATTATTATTATAATTGTTATCATTATTATTATTATCATTATTATTATTATTATTATTATTATTATTATTATTATTATTATTATTATCTTCTTCCTTCCAAGTATTAAGCCAAGGCCTGTTACGATCCTATAGAAATTTTTTCCTCCAGCATTTCATGCTTTGGTCATCGTAAGTTTGATCCTTCCTGGAAATACTTGAAAGCATAATAATAGTCCCTTCGATTGGTTGCTGGCCAAAGGAAGGCAAGACCATTGATGGGGCTGCCATCTTATAGCCTCTGGTCAGGCTTTTCTGGAGAAGAAAAGAAAATAAAGAAAAGAAGAAATGGAAGAAAGGAAATACTTCCTAGTCCTCAGATGCCCTAATAGCGTCGGGGTCGAAAAAACAAGAGTTAACCAAGATAGGTTAGGTAGTAAAGTTAAAAGAATCTGGTATAAATAAGTGGAAGAAAGGAAGAAATATCAGATCGGTTAAAGCTAAAAGTAAGGAGCAAAACACAAGTAAATGGAAGCAATGTTTTGTTCAGCTTGGGCACCTTGTGGTCGCCATCTACATATCCCTTAGATGGGGACCCCTGAGGGATTATTATTTATTATTATTTATTATTATTATTAACAATATTATTATCAATATTATTATTATCATTTTTATTTTTATTTAGCAGATTTCACAATGTTTTACATCTTCCTGCGCCCAATTAATCTACTGTCATTCTCCTCAACATCTCTCTGTCATTCCAATCTCCATCGTCCAACCCCTTTTCCCCTCATGCTGCTCGAAACACCATCATTCCACGTGATAGCTAGCCGTCCTCTTCTTATTTACGAAGAGGCACTGTTCTTGGGAATCTGTCATTCTTTTTTACATTACCATACCATTTTAATTTATGTTTTTATAAAATCCACAATTGAAAGATGAACATTCATATTTTGTTCAATTATGCTGTTTCTTTTTTATTTTATCTCTTCTAGAAATTCCAACTGAACGCTTTCAAAAATCCATTTCTGCAGAATTTAATTTACATTTCTTCTAGATTTTAATTTCCGTGTGTCAGCAGTGTACGTCATTGCACTCCTAATCGTTGTATTAAAAATGTTTGTTTTGTTTTACAACTTACATTCTCATCCCATAAAACACCATTTAATAATGATATTGCAGATTTGCCCTTATTTCATCATCAGCATCATCAGCATCATTATTGTTATTGTTATTATTATTATTATTATTATTATTATTATCATCATCATCATCATCATCATCAACGGTATTACTATTATTGTTATTATCTATATTATAATTATTATTTTTATTATTATTGTTGTTTTATTTTCGCGGATCCAAATTAGACCTAGGTCTATAGTTTTTTCAATGGTAAAAATTCTGAATATTGCTTTCATCGGAAGGGAAGCGAAACTGTGGGTCCCGTATCGTTGATTTGTGACAGATAAAAGAACCTCATGTCTAAAATATTAATCCTCTTAGCAAAATATAATGCCACTTTCACGATCTGCTTTGAATTGAGACATTAATGATCTTAGTTGATAAGGGGAGTCGTTTAATAAAATACCACCTACCTACCAACCAACAAACATCCATTTAATGAAATACCATCTGCCTGCCAGCCTACCTCAACCTGGAGTCTCTACTTATCGTAACTATCAAAATTTCTCATGATGTTGGATGAGCACCTGTCAAATGCATTGATCAAAATTCCACCCGAACTTTTTTTGATGACATGAAGACTCGAATTAGCTAGTATCCCGTAGCACTGCACCAAGACAGGATGCTTTGGACAACTCATTATTGAAAAAATTAACGAAAGGACCTGTTGAGAGAAATATTCTCAATTAAAATCACTGAAGAAAAGGAGTTTCACAAAGAATTGAAATAACTTCTCAATGAAAACAAATAAGAAAAGTAATTTAAGGTTATAATTCATATATTTACACCGAGGTACATGTTTATCTTTCTTTCACAATAAACGTATTTCTTTTCCAAACAGGATTTAATCACTTTTCTAAAAAAATATTTTTGTCACTGCAGTTAACTTTCGAAATCTGATTTTAGTAACAGGTTTGGGTTTCGATTTACCTAACCAAAATTAGTGAATTGTTTTCGTAAAGTTTATAAGGTCAGAGTTCGTGAACTTGCGCAGATGAGTAACGTTGCGATATTTTCAACATCCCACATTTTGAAATAAGAAATGTTCTCCAAGTTCCTCCTGAATATAAACTCAAACTCACATGCACAATTTATTTTGAACTAACATTAGATATTTTTTAATATTTACAGCCCCACCACCCCCGTATTACCTCGGGCATAATGCCCTTATCCATGGATCTGCTCTATGTTCCTATCTATATCTAATCTTTATTCAAATACACAATAAATATAAAATTCAGGTATTTGAAAGTGTGTAGTTGTTACATAAAATAAAAATAAGGTGTGTTTTGAATGTTTGTGTATGTGTGTTAATGTGTTGTGTGTGTGTATATATATATATATATATATATGATATAATTAAATGTTTAACATTGAGCAATGCAAGTTTAATATGGTATGATAAGAAAAATAAATGCCTGGACGGGATTCGAACCCGGATCTCTGAGTCTGTACCTCAGCGTGATATCCATTACACTACCAGGCGAATCCAATCCAAACACTTATTCTTCTTATATATGTATTATATTCTCCTATTCTCCATTATTACTACATGTCGCGAGAACTCGGTCTTCACTGCCATCTAGTAGTTGACTATAACAAGTAAGCAAATTAAAGAGAATATAAGGTAAAAAAAAATTATCTTTAATTTGCTTACTTGTTATAGTCAGCTACTAGATGGCAGTGAAGACCGAGTTCTCGCGACATCTAGTAATAATGGAGAATATAATACATATATGTCCCGCGCCGTAGCCGAGTGGTTAAGGTAGGAAGCCTTGGCGCAGAGCTACGGGACTTGCGCTGGTTCGAGTCTCCATGGGGGAAGAAATTTTCTCATGGTATTTCGGCCAGTATGGGACCGGTGCCCACCCAGCATCGTGAGGCAATTGGGTAGCTACAATAAGTAGCGGCTCCAGGTTGAGGAACCAGCTATAACGGCGGGGGGACTCGACATGCTAACCACATGTCACCCCTACACTGGCTGTTGATCATCTACCTCTGTGATTGACACGTGGATGTGAAGGGCCAGCAGTCGGCTGGTAAAAGGGCAACCGCTGAAAAGTGGAAAGACCCTCAATCGGTCGGCGGTAATACATATATAAGAAAAATAAGTGTTTGAATTGGATTCGCCTGGTAGTGTAATGGATATCACGCTGAGGTACAGACTCAGAGATCCGGGTTCGAATCCCGTCCAGGCATTTATTTTTCTTATCATACCATATTAAGCTTGCATTACTCAATGTTAAACATTTAATTATAACATGTGTGTGTGTGTATAGTAGTAGTAGTAGTAGATTTGTGACTTTTTAACGCCTCGCTTGTCTCCGCTGGTCTTCGTCTCTCTAAAATTTACCATTGCAACAAAAGAAAAAATCAGTTTTAACATTTACATAAAATACCGTATATGCCCAAATAGAATATTATTATTTTCAGGCACAATAAACTATATCCAGACATAATTCCAATTGTATACACAATTTTATCCCTCCATCCATCCATAGTAATTCTGCCCGAGGTCAGGTCTTTCACTGCAATCATAGCATTTTCATGCTATGCTTTGCAGCTTTACTAGGGAATTGTAGGTGTGGTAGCTTCCCGTTGTTTTCCTAACCGGTAAGGATGATTATGATAATGATAAGGATGATGATGGCCGGATGATTTTCGGGGACCGTTAGGCCCTACGCTTCCTGACATGTGTCTTACAGGTGAGGAAAACCCCCGAAAAAACCCCACCCAAGAGGCTGTCCCGACCAGGAATCAAACTCTGGTCCACTGCGTGGTTTCAATTAAACAAAAATTGCGGCCGCTACATAGTTTGTTGGTAGGCAGGTGGGATTTTATTTAACGATTCCTTTAAACAGCTAAGGCCATTGAAGTCGAGTTCGTTAACCAGCAAAATCGAACCATTCACTGAATCGAACTTTTAAAAATCGCTCTAGCGGTCGCAATTCTCCATGGTTAGCACCAAAATTCAGTATATGCTATTATAATAAGCCGAGAAGGGTGTTCTCCAAATATCGAAGAAATCCGAGCATTATAACTGTGGGTTTATCTGAAACCAACATTTAAAAATCCGTCCAGCAGCAGACATATTTTCTTCGTCGCATTGTATCGATATTGCCTTAAACTGTCAATTTATCTTGTAAGATGGATTGGTTTAATTTATTTAATATCTTAAATAAAGTAATAGAATATTAATCAATATAAGTTATTTAAATGTGTATCAAATTATGCAGCAATATTTAAAAGCTATTAAAAATTAAGTTACAATGATTTGTTTTCTCTACAATTGGATACCCTAAAATAAGAAACCGAGTTTCTCTAAATTAACAAACGAAAAATATACTTCGTAAACCAGCGAAATCGGACCATAACTTCGATTTTCTGAGGAATTTGCTTAGTTTTTGCAGTTTTTATGTGACTGACTTTCGTCAGTTTAAAATCTCCCTTTATTGGAACTTTTACGTGCCCATGTCAACCGGGCCTTACAGAAACACGACCTATCAGGAGAGAATTATTAAACTCTGAAACACATGCATACTTTTCTGTCCACATTTGGAAATTAAGGCTCTCCCCGGATCAGTAATAATCTCAATACCACGATCGCCTCCAAGACAACACGAATATTTTAGAAAAGATACATGACTCACTCATATATTCATACTAAAGTAAGCGAATATGATGCAATGATATGACTGTCGAAGGTTTTAAGGGACCATTTGTGACTTACAGTAGCTTCTCGACATTTGTCTTGCAGATCAGGAAAATCTCATCCAGGAAACTTGTTCCGATCGAGGACCAAACCTGAGAGCGCTGTGCCTACTGTAGGCAATCACGATACTCCGGGATCATAATGATGAAAACCCTAGATATATTTTTTAACTCCATGGCGCGACAAGCCTAGAAGGTACTTGACTTGGCCTTACGTCCGCATGTGTTTATCACAGAGGTACACGATCACCCAGCCAGCATGGGGTAACATGTGGCCAGCATGTCGGGTCACCCAGCCGTTATATCTGGTTTTCTCAACCTGGAGCCGCTACTTATTGTAGCTACACAAATGCCTCGCGATGCTGGATGGGCACCGGTCCCATACTGGCCGAAATTGCATGAGAAAATTTCTTCACCCATGGAGACTCGAATTAGCGTAACTCGATTACGGCGCGGGACTACCTAGACTACCTAGAAATAATAGTCCAGAAAATGTGAGGTGTAAATTAATTCGAGAAAAAACTTCGTCATACCACATACTACATTCTGCTGTATTTTAAAAGTATTATCTTAGACATCTTCTACGGTTATAACTTATTGCATTACTTGCAAATTCCATTTTATATGGTACATTACAGAGCTAGTAAAAATTAATCTCTTCATACAAAAAAGGCTTCAGTGCACTTTTTAACAAAAATTGAGATGCACTATTTGGGTGTACTTGTTCTGCGTTCCTACACGCATGTTTTTCTTTGAATGCAGTTGTCATACATATTGTGACGCAACGTAATAACAGCGTTTGAATTTCGCGGATAATGGCGAGAATAGTGATCTCGCATTAGTATAAATAGATTCGCGAGTCGTTTCCTCGCGAGTTGAAAGACCCGCGCAGATGGTCGATGCGTCTGGTCTTCCGTTCAGTAGGTTTATCTAAGCCTCTACCCTTTCTGTCGGGAAGATTCGATGCCCGAAGCTTCCATACTAAAGGGTTTCGATTAGAAGCCGAGAAATTTCCTTCCGCAACCTATATAAACTGTTGCCAGAGTCGGGAGCGGGAGTTGTGTTGTGACAGTGATACAGTGGATGTGACAAATGAAAGAGTTGGAGACTGTAAATAATGTATGATAGATAAACTTTAAAGAAAACTTAATTATTACAGTAATTTGTGAGTGAAATGTCAGTAGGAGTTTATAAAATTAAATAAAGTTTGTTTGAAGTTTTACGAAATAATTTGTTTTTTACATAACATGATTTAATTAAAATTATTTTATAAGCATTTTAATTAATTAATTAGTTAGATATATTTTTTTTTGTATTTATTAAGGATAAAATGACAAATATTATAATTGTTTGTATTGTATAGAAAAATAATAGTTTATTTTAAAAGTTTATTTCAATTTTGTACCTTGAGAAAACGACATGAAAAGGACCCCACGGCAGCCTGCTACAATAGCCTATAGGCCTACTTATTTTGTTATCATAATAGTGAAATCAGACTGGTGCATTTTTATATCTAAAACATGCATATAGAATCAATAGGCTAACACAAAATCTCAATTGCGCAAAAACAAAATGGATAGAGGTCAATTTTGCATGAACCGATTCAAAGGCGGCCTATGTTATCTCGTCACGCGCAACTAATATCTGCGGGCCGCATATTGGTGAACTTGCAAAATGGAGTAGCTCTATTTATTAATTAAAGGCTGAGAGTATCTCATTACTCGGTGTCAAGCCAAGTATAACTTCAATTCAACTATGATAACAGATAAGGGGTAGTGATTGCCGGAACACTCCACCCTATCTATGTCGCAGTGCGGCTCCCACCCCACTGCTCCCTCTAACACTTGTAAAACTTACCAATGTCATTAAAGGCCTCTTTACACTTGTCTACATAATCCAATATCAGTAAAGGAAAAGCTCCCTTCTTTCATGCAATGTTTATTTAATATAGCTATAATTTCATACATTCGTAGTAGAAAAAAATCCGAATAAAAATGTCCTTAAAACTCTTTCAGAAAATTAAGATTTATATATTCTTAAATATATTACAGTATTTTCTCGAGGTTTTCTCCCTTTACTCCTGCCACAATTTCATTCCATCATTTCTCCATACTCATTTCATCCGCTTAATTTCGTTCATCTGCCCCCGTGATGGTGCGTCAGGCGTGATCGGCCGGCACCCTTGTCATTCACAGGGGCTTCATCTCTTCTCTCGACCCGACCCTGACTTCGACACGAGTTGAGTTTTTTTATCTTTTTTTAACGTATTTCCTTCATCTGAGACTAACCAATTTTCAAGCAATGCCTTTCTTTGGTTCAAAAATATTCCTAACCATTTTATTCTCAAATACTCGTATATTGTAATATAATTTCCTCTCTTAAAGTAAGAGACCATGTTTATGATTTACCTAGTAGAAATATCTTAGTGTAATTTCTCAACTTACATGCTACAAGCCACCCGGGCCTTATATCTGCCATCCTTCACCCCTTGGGATACCTCGGTCACTTCAACCATACTCCCAAGTCTCAGACTTGTCCCTCACTTATCTACTTCGCGATTCGCATTCAAGTTCACGGGCAATAAAACCAACACCCCGGGAGAGGATGTTGGAGTCGCAACTTCATGGAAATTGCTGAGTACGTGAGAACGCTGAACTCTGACGACCACACAGTTGGTCCACGGACTCCATGAGCCTGGCAGGGACTGCTTTGCTTGGGAGCATCGCAGATCCACCGACCATCCCCCTTCTGCCTTCACGGACGCATCCTGCAGCCGTTGTGAGACCGGGTATGGCTTGATTCCATCACGCCCCGCAGTGTGATACTTTAGTGCATCCAGGTGTTCACCTCCTGGCGACCCCACAGCCCGTAGGCTGAGCCAGGGATCAGCGCAGTTGCTCCCGCGCTGTGCTGATCCGGGCCGTGCCCTGGTGTATGTCACAGGGACGTGTCCTGCCGCCGTTGTGAGACCGGGTATGGCTTGATTCCATCACGCCCCGCAGTGTGATACTTTAGTGCATCCAGGTGTTCACCTCCTGGCGACCCCACAGCCCGTAGGCTGAGCCAGGGATCAGCGCAGTTGCTCCCGCGCTGTGCTGATCCGGGCCGTGCCCTGGTGTATGTCCCAGGGACGTGTCCTGCCGCCGTTGTGAGACCGGGTATGGCTTGATTCCATCACGCCCCGCAGTGTGATACTTTAGTGCATCCAGGTGTTCACCTCCTGGCGACCCCACAGCCCGTAGGCTGAGCCAGGGATCAGCGCAGTTGCTCCCGCGCTGTGCCGATCCGGGCCGTGCCCTGGTGTATGTCCCAGGGACGTGTCCTGCAGCCGTTGTGAGACCGGGTATGGCTTGATTCCATCACGCCCCGCAGTGTGATACTTTAGTGCATCCAGGTGTTCACCTCCTGGCGACCCCACAGCCCGTAGGCTGAGCCAGGGATCAGCGCAGTTGCTCCCGCGCTGTGCTGATCCGGGCCGTGCCCTGGTGTATGTCCCAGGGACGTGTCCTGCCGCCGTTGTGAGACCGGGTATGGCTTGATTCCATCACGCCCCGCAGTGTGATACTTTAGTGCATCCAGGTGTTCACCTCCTGGCGACCCCACAGCCCGTAGGCTGAGCCAGGGATCAGCGCAGTTGCTCCCGCGCTGTGCTGATCCGGGCCGTGCCCTGGTGTATGTCCCAGGGACGTGTCCTGCCGCCGTTGTGAGACCGGGTATGGCTTGATTCCATCACGCCCCGCAGTGTGATACTTTAGTGCATCCAGGTGTTCACCTCCTGGCGACCCCACAGCCCGTAGCTGAGCCAGGGATCAGCGCAGTTGCTCCCGCGCTGTGCTGATCCGGGCCGTGCCCTGGTGTATGTCCCAGGGACGTGTCCTGCCGCCGTTGTGAGACCGGGTATGGCTTGATTCCATCACGCCCCGCAGTGTGATACTTTAGTGCATCCAGGTGTTCACCTCCTGGCGACCCCACAGCCCGTAGGCTGAGCCAGGGATCAGCGCAGTGCTCCCGCGCTGTGCTGATCCGGGCCGTGCCCTGGTGTATGTCCCAGGGACGTGTCCTGCCGCCGTTGTGAGACCGGGTATGGCTTGATTCCATCACGCCCGCAGTGTGATACTTTAGTGCATCCAGGTGTTCACCTCCTGGCGACCCCACAGCCCGTAGGCTGAGCCAGGGATCAGCGCAGTTGCTCCCGCGCTGTGCTGATCCGGGCCGTGCCCTGGTGTATGTCCCAGGGACGTGTCCTGCAGCCGTTGTGAGACCGGGTATGGCTTGATTCCATCACGCCCCGCAGTGTGATACTTTAGTGCATCCAGGTGTTCACCTCCTGGCGACCCCACAGCCCGTAGGCTGAGCCAGGGATCAGCGCAGTTGCTCCCGCGCTGTGCTGATCCGGGCCGTGCCCTGGTGTATGTCCCAGGGACGTGTCCTGCCGCCGTTGTAGGCCGGCACGGAGCTCGCAAGCTCCAACAGGTAAGCACATAGTACGACAGGGCGCTCATCTTCTGCCGACCCCACTAATGGTTCACGAGTCCATTGGACTTAGCCGGAAGGACTGACTAGCAGATCCACCGACCTCCCCCCTGTGCACCACCCAGAAAAGTGTTCTGTTGTTGAAGTGGGTCCAGCCTGAGCATTAGTACGTCTCGTCGCTCAACTCCTGACGACCTCATAGATTGTCGTCCAGTCAGTTCAACGTACACAGCGAAGTCAGCGCCAATCCCACCAACCAAAGACTGGGCCTTCTCCATGTCCGCGCATCCTGACCTGGTCGGTAGTTCCTGTGATATTAAGCCTGGTATTGTCCCAGCCAGCACGTTCGCAAAACTGGGACTCCTCGTGCCGCTGCTGAGACACCAGCACACTGATCAATGTAGGCATCCACGGTGCTCATCGCCGCTGGTGCCTCCGCAGATGGTCCTCGGGTTCACTGAATGAAGGGACGCTTCTGATCGCCGATCCTCCACCACGTCGCCTCATGGCCGCTGTTCCTGCTGTGGGCTCATAGTATAACAGGGCGCTTGTCTCCTGTTGACCCCACTTGTGGTCCGCGAGTCCATCGGACTTAGACTTGGACTGACAAGCAGATCCACCGACCTTTTTTCCATTACGCCACCGAGGGGACGCGTTCTGCTGCCTAAGTGGGCGCAGCACTAGTTAAGTAGTTCATCATGTCGCTCGAATCCTGACGACCTCACAAATGGCCCGCGAGTCCGACTGGACCTAGCCGGAAGGACTGACAAGCAGATCTATCAGCCGTTCCCCTATCCGCCGCCTGGGGACGCGCCCTGTTGTTGTTGTGAGCAAAGCGTGGGGCCCGAGAAGCGGACCCCCCAGTGACCCGGGCCTTACAGTAACACGACCTATCGCGAGAAGGATTTTAAACTATGGATTACACACATACTTGTTGACCACATTCAAGGACATGGAGGGCCTCGCCGAACAAGTGATCAGCTCAATATCTATCAGAGCCTCCTTCGAGACAATATAACATTAAGACAAAACACATCATTCACATACACATTCATACTAAACATGACGATTATGATAATGACCAGATGATGTTCAGGAACCGTTAGGGCCTTAAAGATTCCTAACGTTTGTCTTACAGGCGAGGAAAAACCCCGAAAATAAACTAATTTTGTTATGAATGCTAAATACATTAATGTTATGTTTCACGACGCTGGCTACAATATGTTTTATGTAACAGAAAATAGACGTAAGACTTTAGTTACTTAGAATGGCTTTACAAGAACTAATGTCTGTAAGGTTCTATATACTCATTATTTATGTCAAATAAAAATCAATGTGTGGCAAATAAAATGAAAGACGTCTCAGGTTACACAGATATATCAGATTCTTAAGATAAATATTCATTTTTCACTTTGAAGATTGAAATCGAATTTCAGTTATTTTTCCGCTATATAATAATTCTGGCAACACGTTGAAATTATATATTTAAAAATTGTAAAGTGTTTATTTATTAAGTAATTTTCTCCACTGAATATATATATATATATATATATATATTTTGATTGGGTACGTTTATATCGATACAGATTCATACGAGTCTTCTATGAAAAGCTTCTATATGAATAATTCCCCACCCTAAATTTAACCAATAGTATCATACCACAGTTTCACAATCACAATATGGATCGTAAAGAAACATTTGTATGTAACATGTAGTGCTATTTTTAGATTGTTTCTAACTCCATCAAACGTGTTTCTGGCAATAATTTATTACACACTTCAACATAGATATGTGTTCACATAGAATAAGTCGAATAGTTTATCTAAATGAGATAAGTGTACAACAAAGTCTGCTGCGCCCTGAGAAGAAGTTGGAAACCTTGGGTTATAATACTTTCCGAGTTCTAAAATGATTGTTGCTTGTATTTTGTAACAATAGTGAATTTTCTCGTCTGAAAATAAGTTCTACACTTAAAAATAGCGATTTTATATTTAATTTTATGAATACTATATATATATATATATATATATATATATGCGTGTGTGTGTGTGTGTGCGTGCGTGCGTGTGTACTCTGGATCACGCACATACATTTTTTTTAAATAAGAAGGTATGGATGAGGGTCTCCGCGGATGTTACCTTTCAATGTCAGGACCACCTCTGAGATAACAAGAGCATTTAAAAAAAGACACATCATTCACTCATAAATTCATAAAAATTCAAATAAGATGTAATTATGATGCTCAAATGATGATTGGGGACTATTTCGGCCTTAAAGTTTCCCGATATATGTCTTACGGGCGAGGAAAAATACCGAAGGAAAATAATCATCCAGGAAAAATGTCCCGATCGGAGATCAAACACAGACTTCCTGCGTCTGACTCCGAGAACACAATTGTGGACCGTAAATGATAAATAGCTTTATATAATAATATACATGGTTAAACATAAATTACATCATGTGTTTAAATGTATCTTAACTTGCAATTTTGGTTGTCACTTTTTGGGATAGCAAGATTAAAATCTTTCATTCACGATCCATTGAAATAATCTTTTTAAAGAAGATGTGTGTGAAAATGTGTATGTCGAAACATCTGTCTGTTCTTTATGGACTCAAAAACTAGTTGACCGATTTTTAATGTATTTTTTTTCATTTTTTTAGGAATATTCCACAATACAGTGTTTCTCCTTCAACCCAGAGTGATTTGTCGCCACAGGTTCCTGTCTAAAGCATCACCTCCCCTCAAATCTCTAGCTTCCATACTTCTCTCTCATTTAGATAATTTTTCTGGGACAATTAACGTAATAATATATTACCCTACGTACTTCAGGGCCGGAAAGACATCGGTGCAATAAAAGGTCACGTTTTGGACGCTTAAATGGCTTACGCTGCCTAAACCATAACAAATATACCAAATTAATATACACAGAATTGAATATGTCAAAAAAATTCTACAAAAACATCCGCGACCGCACGTGTTTATCATTTACGGATAACTCACAATAACCATTTTTGTCTTTCAGCTCTTGATGCCAAGAAGATTGGTATAAGTGTATTCCCAGGCAACGCCAGATAATCAGTACGGGATATCTAAAAAATAATTACGATATAAAAGTTTAATCATTTTTCATTTTACTTATTCAACTATACATAAAAACACATTTAATTTATTTTTGGCGGAGAAGTGCACGTCGGGTATTAGCTATACCTTATCCGCTCTTGGAGTGCACCTAACAAACAAACGCCAATTGTATCCTTCCGCCATTCGCGCCAAAATTGCTGTTACAATGACAGGGAACACATGTGAAGTATATAAGACATGTGATCGTTGAATGGAGTAGATTACAAGAAAGCTGGTAAGATTTTTCACTGAACTTGTGAAATACATTTAAAACAACTATTTTTTTTACCACAAGTGAAAGATTTGCCAGACTTGTGTTTTAAAAAATTATATGGCAACACAGCAACAGAAGACACGACATCTTCAGCCATTTTGTTGTATCAGAATAGACTGAAGCACGACTCAAATGAATCATCCATTTGTAATTAAATATTTTAAGTGTAATTATTGATTAGGTATATTTTAGAATATTTCTATGTTTCGAATATTATTATTTTCATCCAATCCGGCCTTTAATTATTTAGGATGTCATTTAGGTAATGACAGAAATTTAGATAAACACACTAAAATACAACGATTCAATTATCTATGTGGCACAATTAAACGTCCTTTATCGAATAAAACTAGAAAAGAAACTATTTTAAAATATTATAAAGTATTGACAGCTCCATCTCTTATCTATGGATGTGAAACCTGGACTTTAACAAAGACAGATAGTAAACAAATAGAGGCTGCAGAAATAAAGATGTTGAGAGCAATAGTATGATACCAAAGGACCGATAAAAAGAAAAACGAAGATATAAGAACAGAACTTCCGATTGAGGGCCTTTCCACTTTTCAGCGGTTGCCCTTTTACCAGCCGGCTGCTGGCCCTTCACATCCATGTGTGTCAATCATAGAGGTAGATGATCAACAGCCAGTGTAGGGGTGACATGTGGTTAGCATGTCGAGTCCCCCAGCCGGTATAGCTGGTTCCTCAACCTGGAGCCGCTAGTTATTGTAGCTACCCAATTGCCTCAAGATGCTGGGTGGGCACCGGTCCCATACTGGCCGAAATACCATGAAAAAATTTCTTCCCCCATGGAGACTCGAACCAGCGCAAGTCCCGTAGCTCTGCTCCAAGGCTTCCTACCTTAGCCGCTCAGCTACGGCGCGGGACTAAGAACAGAACTTAATATATTTAATCTCTGTGAAAAAATAAAATAGTATCAAAATGCTTATCTTCAGCACGTATTACGAATGAATGAACAGCGCATACCAAGAAGAATGTATAATTATAAACCAAAAGGGGGTAAGATTGTTAGGAAGACCATTGAAGAGATGGAAGGACCAATTCGAGCTATAATGAGATCGTAACAGGTCATTGGGCTTAATCCTTGTTGTTGTTGATGATTATTATTATTTTCATTCACGAAGAATAACAAGTATATTCAGAGGACATATGTTTAATTTAATGAAGGGAACTACTTTTTCTACATCGTACGTAGGTTCCCATAACCAATGAAAAGCGAGAAAGGTCACATGGTTTTGTTTTTATGTTCACTTTAAGAGTGGATAGACTTTTGTGTTGTATACAGTGGTGCTATTCAGTACACCCCTAAACAATGAAGCGGCAAAAATTGAACAAAAGACTGAGATAGGAGATAAAATTATTGTTGACTTACGTGGTGTAATTTAATTCAGTACTTGAGTGCAACTATAAACGTTAATACAGTGAATACAAAACGTTATTCGAGAGAATGGGGTTAATGTGCAGAGCAGAGCTACAAGAACTTAACTCAGTTTTAATCAGCATCCAACATTACTTCACATGAGTTCCTTATTGTTTTTTTTTTTTCAGAATCTGGTAGAAGATAAGGCCCATATTCAATATACATCAATGTTAAGGTTTCCACAGAAGGAACTATTAAGACTTTAATGTCTGGAAATTGGCACATTAAATACGCGTAGTGGAAGTAGACTTTGAATCGGAGCATAACTACAAACATTCAAGTTTAACTAGCATCCCCTCTACCCCCTCCCGTCCTTTCAATGCATTCACATTGCAGTTAATTATTCGAAATGTGCCTCATTTAACACATGCTATGTTTTATATAGTCACTGATGTATACAAATATCTCAACACACATATATATTCCACCGCTGTGGTCTCGAGGTAGCTTGCTGCCTTGTCACGCAGCTGGCCCGGGTCCGATCCCCGGTCGGGGCAGTTTTTCTGGGTGAAGTTTTTATCGGGGTTTTTCCTCACCTGTAAGACAAACTTGTCAGGAAAACTTTAAGGCCCAAACGGTCCCCGAAATCATATGGCCATCATCATCATCATCCTCCTCCTTATCATTATTATCATCATCATTATCCGTCACCGGTGTGGAAAAGCAACGGGAAGCTGCCACACCTACAATTCCCTAGTAAAGCTGCAAGCATAGCATGAAAAATGCTATGGTTACAGTGAAGGACCTACCTTCGGGCAGAATTACTATGGACGGATGGATATGACACGAAAAGAAAAATAAATGCTTGGACGAGGATTTGAACCTCTGAATTGATACTTCAATGCTCTGCCAGTTACGCTATCCAAGCAATCCTAGTACAAACATTTATTTTTCTTTATATATGTTCTCTATTACGAGAGGTAGAGGGAACTCGGTCTCACTGACCTCTAGTAGCCACTATAACAAATAAACAAATTAAAGAGAATTTTTACTTTATAACAATGACGCTTCTTTATTTCGATGTTATTATTAAGTTTTTGACATTGAGCTATGTAAGCCTAATATAACATGAGAAGAAAAATGAATACTTAGACCATATATATATATATATATATATATATATAAGTGTTTGAATTGGATTCGCCTGGTGGTGTAATGGACATCACGCTGAGGTACAGACTCAGCGTTCCGGATTCGAGGCCCCTCCATAGGCATTTATTTTTTTCTTATACCATAATATATATATATATATATATATATACATAGGTGCTCTTTCATACATTACGGTTCTAATTTTTAAAAATGTCAATAATTAAGTAAATTATGGCATCGAATTATTAATTTTTATCTACATATACTCCTCATTTTAACTGTGGAAAATTATATCAGGCATATTTCCACCTCCTCTTGTCTCGGGAATCATTTACTTACTTTCGTTCTATTAAGCTTCGTGTTGATCCCTTTCTCTGTTGATGTCGATGACCCGTTTAATTTCTTCCTTACGTTGGAGACCAATCTGTTTTATGGTTTGTTTGCACTTAATCTTCGGATTTTCACATAATACCCCCCTGAAGAGAAGTCACCTGATAAGTAAGGTTCCAAGATCTTGGAGACCATCTCCAATGTCGCCAAGAATCATGTAGATCACAGATTGATGGAATTTGTCATGGAGTAGGGTTAATGTCTTGCGGGATGAGAAACCACGCATTGGCTGTATCCACTTCACCCAGAGAAGGCAATAATTTGTTTCTGACCATTTTACGATAACGTTCACCGTTAACTCTTACTGTTTTGCCATCAAAATAAAAAAATAAATAAAATAATAATAAAAACTGTGATTCGCAGGTTGTCAGAGTCACACAACTCATCAAGTCAGGTGTTGTATTACTTCCCTGTATAGTTTAAACGAGAGCTCTGGCGCTGGATTTTAAGTGTCTTGAAGTTAAAAAAGTTACATAATTTTTTAACACGGCCTTGCTATATGAAAGCTTCTCTGGCAGAAATTTCAAGATAGGTTTCGGCATGCAATGGCTGATACTTCCCTTGCAAGAATGGTTATTTTCTTAATAGTTTTGCTCTATCTGTTGCATAGAAAGAAAACATGTTTGTCCTATCTTAAATATTGATCTATTACACTGGGGAACAAAAAAATATTTTTTTCTTGGTGCCTGAAATTTTTCACCTGATTCTGGGTATTTCGGCACTGCTGATTCCAAAAATGTCATCCATTTTGTTGCAGCAGCTCTAGTTTGCAAGATATTGATGATACTGCTCTTATGTACCACCATTGTAAATCGATTGTTTGCATAATACTAATTGATTTAATCCAAGTTATATTCATGTTGTTGTTGCCGTTTGCATATGTAATTTTACTAATTTGACAATTGTTTATCCTTTTTCTAGACTGACATGGCTTCAACACGAAGAAAATGTGTGAATAATCCTGATGTGTTTTGTTTCATCTGTGGGGAGTACACATTCACTCAACAAAGAAAACCTATAACTGACTTTGTAAGAAGAGCTTATTTGGCCTATTTCAAAGTACAACTGGGAGATCAAGATAAGCCTTGGGCACCTCACATTGTATGTAAAACGTGCACAGAGCATCTACGACAATGGACAAATGGGAAACGGAAATGCTTGAAATTTGGGGAACCAATGATCTGGCGAGAACAAATTAACCATAGTGGTGACTGCTATTTTTTGTTCAGTCAATGTAAAGGGCATCAATAGCAAAAACCGGAATAGATGGGTATATCCCAATCTACGCTCCGCAAGACGCCCTGTTCCACATTCAGAGGAGATACCTGTTCCAATTTTTACCAGTCTTCCAGAGTCACCAGAAGAAGAGGATGATTCAACTGAAAGCTATTCTGAGGGAAATGACAGCGATTTCCCAGGACCTTCATCAGTTTCATCCGGTTTTAGTCAAGCGGAACTGAACGACCTCATAAGGGATCTAAGTCTTCCAAAGAAGTCATCTGAGTTGTTAGCTTCCAGGCTGGCAGAGAAACAATGTCTGTTACCGGGAACAAAGGTCACAGTCTATCGCAAAAGAGAGAACAGACTTCCTGCCATTCTTCACAGTAGAAAATCAATTTGTTTTTTGTATGAATGTTGAAGGACTGTTAATGAAGCTGGGTGTAAGAAAATACACACCAAGTGAATGGCGGTTATTTATAGATAGCTCCAAACGCAGCCTAAAATGTGTTCTTTTGCATAATGGGAACATATACAGGTCAATCCCAATTGGTCACTCAGTTTCTATGCTGTGAAAATCAACATACAATAGCTACAGTGCTAGAGAAGATCTCTTACCGTGATCACCATGGGTAATGTGTGTCGATCTCAAGATGGTGAATTTTCTTCTAGGACAACAAGGTGGGTACACCAAATACCCATGCTTTATATGTTTATGGGACTCTAGAGCCAAAGATCAACATTGGGTGAGAAGGCATTGGCCTCTTAGAGAAAGCATGACCGTTGGAGAAAAAAACATCGTTGCAGAACCTTTGGTTGACAGAAACAACATCATCTTGCCACCACTGCATATTAAACTTGGTTTAATGAAACAGTTCATCAAGGCGTTGAATAGAGATGGAACATGTTTTGGCTACATATGTACAAAATTTCCTGCACTGAGTAAGGAAAAAAATAAAAGCAGGTATATTGGATGGACCACAAATCCGCCAACTATTAATGACCATCAATTTCAAGACTCAATGAATGATACTGAAGCAGCCGCATGGTCTTCGTTCTGTATGGTAGTGAAGAATTTCCTTGGAAACTATAAGTCTCCTAATAGTGATGAACTAGTGGAGAATATGCTCACTGCTTTTTGTGCACTAGGTTGTAACATGAGCATCAAATTACACTACCTACACAGTCATTTGGATCGATTTCCAGACAATCTTGGAGATGTAAGTGAGGAACAGGGTGAGCGTTTTCACCAGGAATTAAGTACAATGGAAGAAAGGTATCGTGGACGGTGGGATATACATATGATGGCGGACTACTGTTGGAGCATCCACCGAGAATGTCCAAGATCATTGCATCGGAGGAGGAAATCACAGAAACGGGGATTCTGCGACCTGATGGAGGAAAATTAATGATTCTAACGAGACTAATGTGTAAATAAATTATGGTAGTTATATAGATACAGTTGTTTCATGAAAAAGAAAGTATTTGTTCTTTTGTATTTAATTGTATGCGAGTAATATAGTTTGTATATGTGGACCAGTATTTTTGAACTGGTATATAATTTGAATAAACTCTATCTCAAAAACTAGAGCTGATAGGACGAAACTGAAATCATCTTTGGAATCAGTGACCCAAATATACCCATAAATAGGTGAAAACATTAAGGCACCAAAATCACTGTTCCCCAGTGTTATAATAACTACTCCTAATTATTTTACTTGTGCTAATATTTACAAGAAAGAACGTGTGCAATTTGCGCTAAATAGTTTATTACGGAGAATATATTAAGGAAGAGAAAGAAACGCATGCTTTTCCGCGAAGTATATAATTGGAGCTCAAGTAGGCTTACTATAAATGTATCGAGAAGGAAATGAGTTTCGTTCCCATGGTGTACAAACTATTTTTTTCCAAGACTACATTTTTATTTATTCTTCTTATTGAAGTTTGTTGGAGCCATTTTTATCGAGGACATAAGTAAACTTACTGATGCAAAAGAATTGCTATACTGCATTTTTCTGTTTATATTGATTGGAAATATTAGTTATTGAAAGTGGAATGGAAAATATAGTCCTTTATGACTTCACAGACAAAAAGCCAATGATAATAAGAGGATTGGATTTCTGAACAAAATAATATTTCATTAAAATCTTAGATCGTATGAAGTGCGCCATGTAGTGTATGAGGCGGTTAGAAGCAAAGGGATATAAGTGACTATTTCACAAAAAATAAGTTTGGTGCATAATAACATTCTTGAAGCATAATTTTATATAGTGGTAAAGGGGCATAAATGTATGCTTTAGTGGTAGATAAAGAATGGTTGTTTTAATTTTCAACTACCTACGATTTTCTGCTTAAACAACTTCAATTTTAAATATGTTTTTCTCAATACTGTAAAACTTTCACTTACACCATTTGCTTAACCACCGCATGAAAGTTCCAAATAAAAGTACTGATGAATGATATGAGAACAACAATAAATAACCGGACATTGACCGCCGATCTAGCTGAGGTGGTAATATATATATACATATTTTTTTATAATTAAATTTTTGACATTGAACAATGCAAGCTTAATATGACATAAGAAAAATAAATGCCTGAACGGGATTTAAACCCGGACCTCTGGGTTGTTACCCCAGCGTGCTATCCATTACTCCACCAGGCAAATCCAATCCAAACATATATCTTTCTTATATAGCGTGCTATCCATTACATCAACAGGCAAATCCAATCCAAACATCTACCTTTCTTTTATATATATATATATATATATATATAAGAAAGGTAGATGTTTGGATTAGATTTGCCTGCTGGTAATGGACAGCCCGCTGGGGTACCATATATATAAGAAAGATAGATGTTTGGATTGGATTTGCCTGGTGGAGTAATGGATACCACGCTGGGGTACCAACCCAGAGGTCCGGGTTCAAATTCCGTTCAGGCATTTATTTTTCTTATGTCACATATATGATATATATAATTGCTTAACTGTTATGTTAGCCACTAGATGTCAGTCGGAAGAAATTTCCTCTACCTCTTGTGTGAATTGAGAATACTACATGTATAAGAAAAATGTATGTTTGTGTTGGAATTCTTGGGTAGCTCAGGTCGTTAGAGCGCTATACGTACAGAGTTTAGAAACTCGGGTTGAAATCCTGACTCAAGCATTCATTTTTCTTTTCATATATATATACATATATATATATATATATATGATATGAAAAGAAAAATGAATGCTTGAGTCGGGATTCGAACTCGAGTCTCTAAAGTATCCCGACTCAAGCATTCATTTTTCTTTTCATACCATATTTGCCTTCATTGCCAAATGTCAAAAATATATTTATAATATCTATATATATATATATATATATATATATAATATATATATATATATATATATATATATATATATATATATATATATGTATATGTATATGGACTTTTTAAGGAGAACGGCAAGAATATCAAAATTAGACAAAATAAAATGTAATACAATTAGAGGAATTATGTATGTAGAAAAGGATATTACACAAGATATTCAAGAAATCCAACTAAGATGGTATGGGTATATACTGTAATGAGAAGGGACACAGAAACAAACGAAGTATTGAAATGGATACCTCCTGGAAAAGGAAAACGTGGTAGACGAAAGCCAACGTGAATAAAGGGAATTCAAGACAACATGAAGAAGAGAAATATGACAGAAGCAGACACGCAAGACCGGGAAATGTGGAAGAAAAAAATGTATATTTTGGTTGAGGATACCTGTGTATGTAACAGAAACAATCCTGAATCATCATCATCAACAATCACGGAAAAAGCCCATGTGGCTTGTTCCGGTCTCATAGATTCTCATTCAAAAAAGTTGAATCCATCTCTTTTTCGGTCTACCAATGTCCCTGTCTCCTCTTGGTTTGTAATTAAGTATAATATTTGGAATGCTATCATCTTTCATTCTTTGAACATGTTCTTTCCAGTTTTCTTTTTGTAGATTATTTTATTTTATCTAAAAGTTCAAAGATATTTAGCTCATTTCTAATACCTTCACTTCTTCTTTTATCTAGAAGTTTGCAGCCAGCCACACTTCTCGGAAATCTCATTTCAGCTACTTCTATGATATTGTCTTCTCTTTTAGTTAATACCCAAAATTCACTACCATACAATAGTAAGGGGACTGCCACTGCTTTATAAAATTTTAGTTTTGTTTCCATTCTTCTATTTTTAAATATTCTTTTAATTGTAATATATAGTTAAATTTATTAAGTTTGTTATACAGATTTTTTATTTTTAAAATAGGAGATTTCATAACCCAGATATTTAAATTGGTTCACTTGATCAATGGATTTCCACTCCAGAATTATTTTAGCTCTCACGGTACCTCATCCCTTAAAAGCTATGATTTTCGGTTTACTTATTGATTTTTTCAAAATATAATTATGTAGGCTATATTGTTATTTAATTGAATGGGTGATTTCTGTGAAATAAATAAATAAATAAATATATATATATATATATATATATATATCCACCGCTGTGGTCTCGAGGTAGCGTGCTGCCTTGTCACGCAGCGGGCCCGGGTTCGATTCCCGGTCAGGACAGACTCCTGGGTGAGGATTTTTCGGGGTTTTTCTTCAACTGTAAGACAACCGTCAGGAAGCTTAGGGCCCATCGGTCCTCGAAAATCATTCGGTCATCATCATCATCATCATCCTTCACCGGTGTGGAAAGCAACGGGAAGCTACCACACCTATATTTCCTTAGTAAAGCTGCAAGGCACAGCATAAAAATGCTATGATTGCAGTGAAAGACCTGATATCGGGCACAATTACTATGGATGGATACGGATATATATATATATATATATACACACACATAGGGTGTAAATGAATTATACCGCATAAATTTAACTATTAAATACTGTCTCATCAGTGAATAATACCGAGGAAAAGAAATGACGTGGCTGCAGCAAAGCCCAATTACAAAATTGGGACCGTTGAGCGAAATCCAATGGCTGTAAGACTTGTACATTTTTGCAGATGAAAGTGATAGAGCTGGTCTTCATGCAGGACTTCCCATACACTTTTGATAGTTCGTACACATTACACGTCCGATAGCACGAGTGCCAGTAGAAGGTTCCTCTTTCACCCTATGAAGAACATTTTCTTCAAAATCTGCAGTGCGGCGCGTATGTCTAGCACCGGAATCTATTCTGTTTACCTTCAACGGCACTTGCTCCCGCAAACACCTATCAATAGACTAAGGTTATTCGGCGAGGATGGCGTCTATCCGGATACCGCTCCGCGTACATGGCAGCAGCTCTTACACCATCACCTTGTGCTGCACCATAAATCATATGCATATCGGCAAGTTCAGCATAACTGTACAGACGTTCCATGACGCTTTCGTGTTATGCAACTGAACTGTTACTGAAGTAACTTCTAATCAGATGTTAATGTAATCACCAATAGAAGAATAGGAATTTTGCGCATGTCCATACTAAACAAATTTCAGTGTCAACGTATCACGGTATACATGCAGTGTACAATAGGAGAATAGGAATTTTGCGCAAGCCCATACTAAACAAATTTTAGTGTCAATATATCATAGTGAAGAAAAAAAAGGCGCCTGTCGTGATTTGAACCATCAGTGTTCGAATCTTATTAAATCCATCACCTTGACCATTAAGCCGCAAGTTAACTACACAGATTCTGCGTGTTTCACTCTGTAGTAACGCTCACATTGTACAGATTCTATAATAATCAGTGCAGTGGCGTGCAATCATCTGCACAGATCGAAATTTTAAGGAATTGATAACCCAATATTTCATATACATTGTTGATGGATTATTAGCAATCAGGATGTCCGAATTAATATTAAGATATGAAGTTATTCTAGTATAATTTTCTCTCCTAGTGTGCTCTCCTGTTGATGTATCTGTATCAAATATCGTTTAGTTTGATTCCCTATAACTCGCCCATTTTCTCTCGTAGACCATTAGTTCATTATCTCAAAATGTTTATATAATACCCTCTGTACGTAATTAAATTTATGCGGTATAATTCATCTACACCCTGACGTTCTATCTAGTGGGTAAGAGGTCGATACTCGGGAGTTGTAAATTTTAATTATAACTGTTTAATTCCTAGAATAGGTAGGGTGGCGCTGTACAATTTTAATGCTATAGAACGTGCACCAGATGCCTGCATTAAATTCCAAAACCCTCCGCAGTACATATGTTGATATGTTAGGAAGGCATATGGTACTGTTGATAGCGATTCGTCCGGCGGATGGGACATTAAGCCTGACGATCCCCTTGATGGTTTGAACAAGAGTAGCCTATGTGCAGGACATAGAGTTTCACTTCCTACCTCCGCATCATCTTCCCTCATAAAACACACGAATACACTACTCTCCATGCACAATATAATCACATCACATCTACGTAGAATGGTCTGACGAAGTGATGCGTAAATTGAAAATAGACCACTATTATGAATATATAGATTATTTTACATATATATTTAATTATTTCATAGATTATTTCAATTATTCAAATAAAACAGTTGTTGAAATAAGGCACTTAGACATATTATATTTCAGGACAGAATTTGACTTCTGGCAGGAATAAAGTTTTCAAGACTAACTGTAAAATCTCTGCATTTAGATTAATGGAATGTTTAATACAGTTAGTTGGAGATGTAGGTCAAGAACTTAGTATTTAACCCTGGCAAAATAGGGGACTCGTGTCTGTCTGTGTAGTGTTCTGATGGGTAAGTCTACATACCATTTTTCTTAATAGATTCGCTAGGAACAGTTAGCTATGTAGTCAAGTATCTTAAATATTTTAATACTGTTCTTTCAAAGTGTAGGAATTAGTAGATACTTATTAAAATGTAAATTAGGGTAGATTGACAATCCCCCATCTCGCTCTCTAAAACCTAAAGAAAGTTCGAATGTAGGTTTTCTTAATATAAGCTTAGATTAGTTATTTAGGGTTAGAATACTTAGGGTTATTGTAATCATTATTCTCTAGAAATAAAATAGTTAAAATTAAGAATCAATTTATTTATGTTCAAAAACACGTATGCCTTTATAACTAATACATCCACATACTAAACGCTCGGCTAGAACCTCATGCTATCAAAATTTCCAAGTCCCGAAGGTCCTTTAAGCCCTAAGAAAACCAGCAGTACGTAAAAACCACATAAACTCTATTTATTATTATTTTTATTTTGTTTTATTTTAACATCCATTAGAGCATCATGGATGCTTTAGAACGTGTCCAGATTACAATCTGTACGTAAACTACAATATGAAATATAACACATACATACATAAATATATAATGAAACTAATTTACATTGTAGTTAAAATACACCATAATACCAAGAGGCAGCACTTTCACAAGAAAAGATGGAGATGCAATTCCAATCAAATATTACCTACAATTTTAAATTTAGGTATTCACCCATACTTAATGGTACGTAAGACAATAAAATGTTCTTTATAGCAAGCTCAAATTTTCTGCTCGTTAGAAGTTTAACATTGGTAGGGAAATGATTATACCTCTATGTGATATGCTGTAAACCTGTGACAATTTAGGTGTATATTATTAGATATTCTAGTGTTATGTTCATGTAAATCTGAATTTATTTTGAAGAGTTTTAAACTTTTATAACTTCTAGCGCGGAACCGAAGTACGAAAATTTCAATGGGTGGCACCGGATTATGCACACATATTCGGACACTATAACCAAAGAGAAATTGATACTTCTCGATGGAGCAATACAACGTTTCCTAACACTTTTATAGATGATGGACGAAGTAAAGAGGATTTTTATACGCTGGAAATTTAAGAGTTCTGCTTATTATGTTGGATGTATTTTATTTGTATTTTGTAAGCTTATACGACTATTTTACTAACGAATCTACGCCACTGATTCTCTCTCTTCCTCTATGTGGTTAATGACTGTTATATGGTGTTCTGTCCTAGGGCAGGACTTTCACTGCAATCATAGCATTTTCATGCTATGCTTTGCAGCTTTACTAGAGAATTACAGGGGTGGTAGCTTCCTGTTGCTTTCCACACCAGCAGATGATAAGGATGATAATGGTGGTGATGACTGTCAGATGATGATCGGGGACTGTTTGGACCTTAAAGCTTCCTGATATTTGTCTTACAGTTGTGGAAAAATCCCGAAAATAACCTCACCCAGGAAGCTTGCCCCAACCCGGGCCCGCTGCGTACGCTTCCTCGAGACCACTACGATAGACGTGGTTAATGTAATAAAACAAAATATAAATAAAATTATTTTTTTACCAAATTAAAAGTGTAATACTAATTAAATTTGTTTATAAATTTCGGAGTACTGAAACATAATATTCCAATATGTAAGCTATAGAGGGTTTAAAACAAATCAAAATATTAAATACAGGAAAAAGTGTTTACATGTTAAACCGGTTAAGATAGATAAAAAAATTATATAAATGCATTTCCTAGAATTAATGTCTTCTGATAAATAACCAAATTCACTACAAATCTGCATTTTAACAGCAACATATATTTTATATAGGTGACATACAACAGATGAGGAATCAGAATTCAGCCTTTTGTTGTGTGTTTCTATAATCACAGGATCACCTTACATGTATCACATATTTTTAAGAGCTACAGATAGATTGGGAATTTTAATTACGATAGGAGTAGTAATTTCGTAATTTATAAAATAGTCAGGTGCAGATACTAAAAATACGCTCTAAGCAGATAGACAAACCAAAACAATAAGTATATATTTTCTCATTAAATTGGATGAATTATTTCATGTCAGATAACCATGGTTTGAACCAGTTACCAATAATTTGGTTTCTATACCCAACGACTTTGCCCAGTTGAGACCCAATAACATACCACTGTATATTTCCTTCCTTGCGCCAGAAAACCTATTTCACGTGGATTATGGGTATTATATTCTTGACAAAGAGCTAATTTGAACCTTCTTACAAGTAAAATTTTCATTTTTTTAAATGCTGTATTTAACAATATATGATAACATATTATTTCTAGTTAAACCAGGCTACTCCCAATATGCGTTTTTGTTTCTTGTTACACATTAACATACAGTTTAGATGGAAAAAAGTATCTTATTAATTTATTGTAAAATTAAATTAGATAATTCTTCATATTAGTTTGGTTAAATTTAAACGTTAAATTATAGAGATATCTGGAGGGAGAAATCTGGTAACTGTGGGAACATTTACGATTGGTAGCCATGCACATTCCATTATATAATAATTTCACTATAGCTACAAGAAATGTAAAGCTGTTAATTTTCACACAAGAATATGAATAAATTCCTAAGTATTAAAGAGATATAATGAATGACATATCGATTTTAGAAAATGTTCTCAGTTGTTTGTACAGACCGAGTTTGCGAGGTTCCCAAGTACCTATAGAAAATCTGCAGACAGAAAATAAAAACCGGGCTAAGTGCCACAATAATACATTTCAATTTTATTGCTAAAATATGGGCTATGTACCTATTACAATGCGATACAAACCGGGCTATTTGATATACAGTTTACAATTAGTTCAAACTTTAGCCGTAAAAATGCGCTAGGCATATCAAAAACTGTGAAAGGACAATGTTTTTTTTTTTCAGAATTTAGATTTTGTCACATAACCCAATTTTTATTTTCAATCTACTAATTTATGGTAAAACACATAACTTACAGTAAATGATTTTTATATGTGGATGTACAAATTTTTGTGACTGACATCAAATTTGGCCTAATAATCAATTGATGTTAAAGAAAAAATAGATTTCCTTCTCTCTATAAAATTTCATTTTGTGTTTCAAATTTTAGTCGAAAATATCATCATTCACACTCTAATGACAAATTGTATAAATTGAACTTAATTTTTACGGAACTAATCTCCTGCGCTTTAGGTTGTGGAACTAAGCGCTAAGGTATTAAATAAGTTAGTAATCTATTACTTACAAATTGTAGATCACTTTTAAGTCCAATCAATGCCGATCAATTGAAACTTACCTGAAAAAAAAGAGAAACGTTGTTTTTTTACATGTAAAAAAAATTCGAACAATACAAAGAGTAGGCTATAATAATAATAATAATAATAATAATAATAATAATAATAATAATAACAATAATAATAATAGCAATAATAATAATAATAATAATAATAATAACAACAATAATAATAATAGCAATAATAATAATAATAATAATAAAATAAAAATAATAAAATGTCATAATATTAATAAATAATTAATATTCTCGTGGGCGACTTTGTAACCCTATCGGGCGCATCCCCCCCGGTGACGGATGGAGAATCCCACCGGTTATGGTGGGGTGGTCCGAATAGCTACGGTAATAAGGACCCGTTGATCAACGAGAAGCCCAGTTTCTGATGGCTTAAAAATGCTGGGACACCCTCTCTCTCTTCTTCACTTCACGGACTAGGCAAAATGCCTGTTCCGCCTCACAGTTGTTCTGTCCATCTTTTTTACTGGCCTTCCCACATTCCTTGAACCTCTTGGCTTGTAGTTAAATGCTGCTTTTGGTAATCTTGTTACGTTCATTCTTTATACGTGTCTAAACCATTTTTCTCTATATCCTTTGATTTTATCATTTAATGGATATATATATTCAACTCTGTTCTTATATCTTCATTCTTTAACCGATCCATTCTTGTGCAACCTTTTGTTGTTCTAAGGAAATTCATTTCTACACTTTGTATTCTACTTTGTAATATTTTGGTCATTGCCCAAGTTTCACTCCCATAAAGTAATGCAGGAATTGCCAATGTTTTA
Organism: Diploptera punctata; assembly: GCA_030220185.1. NCBI lineage: Eukaryota > Metazoa > Arthropoda > Insecta > Blattodea > Blaberidae > Diploptera > Diploptera punctata. The sequence continues at coordinate 1,652,943 of JASPKZ010008377.1, forward strand.
TAAAATTTCAATCTAGTATCTCTTCTTGTTTTGTTCTTTAATGTTTTATGTATAGTTCCACATATCATTTGAAATCTTGACAGTTTCACATTTACATTTCTTTCAGTTTGTGTGTTTATAGTAAAATTACAACCCAAATAATTAAAATTTGTTGCTTGTTCCATAGGTTTGTTGTCTATTATGATTTTTTTATCTTAACCCTCTCTCCACGGGTTATAAATGTGGAGGGAACATGCTCGGGGTAACAAGTGTGAAGACTCCAACGGTCAAGACAGAGTGGAAGGGCTAATATACATGAAGGCTAAATGGTTTCAGCCATAAGATGGTATCCTCTCACCATTAACTCCACAAGAGGCTGGTAAGCTCTTTGGTGTAGTAATTACTCAAAATATTCACAATGATGGAAGGAATCATTGTGAATTCGGAATAGGCGAATCTCCTAAACCTTGAAGTGAAGACGATGATGATTAATAATAGTGCATATTAAAATATCAATAAATAAGTCAAAAGTAATGTCATTTATTGGTAAATATGGAATTAGATCAAAAATTGTACTGGATAACAAAATAATAGAACAAATATCACATTTCCAATATTTAGGATGTGATATAACTTATAGAGAAAATAAAGATATAGAAAATAAAGTAAATAAATTCCAGGCTATTTGTGGAACCATAAAAAGAACCTTAGGTCGGAAAACGAGGAAAGATACGAAACTTAAATTATATAAAACAATGGCTATTCCTTTGTTGTTGTATGGAAGTGAAAACTGGATAATGAAATCAAGGGATAAAAGCAGGATACAGACTGCGGAAATGCTGTTTTTACGTAATGTGAAAGGATGCACACGAGCGGATAGAATAAGGAATGAAACTATACGAGAAGAACTAAATATATATAAAATTGAAGATAAAATCAGCGAAAATAATAAGAAAAGGACAGAACACTTAATGAGAATGAACAACGAAAGAATACCAAAAAGAACCTTCCTGTATAATCCCAGAGGAACAAGAGATGTTGGCCGACCACGTAGAAGATGGACTCCACTTTTAACTTCGCCGGAACAGGCTGCATAGCCTAAACCTTGTAGTAGTAGAAGAAGAAGAAGAAAATTAAAATACGAGGATATAAGCTCACATTACTGAATATGGAACTGGAAAATAACGTCACCTTACTCCTAAAACCCCCTAAGTCTAATTTAATAAATTTTTCAGGAGAGCGATAAAAACATTTTTGACATTATGATGACCTTGAAGAAGATTTCCGGGCTGTAGGCCGTGGTCTCTGGCGAAACGTCGGGGAACTTCAAGCCTCGAGACCACGGCCTACAGCCCGGAAATCTTCTTCAAGATCATCATAGCAACTACGGCCGTGAAAGCCTAAGTCAATCAATACATTTCTGATATTGCTTATTATTTTGTAACTATGTTTTTAATGTCCTAGTCTGAATGTTTACAATGTTTATTATTTCGTATCCATTTCTAATGTATATTTTTAATGTTTACATTCAAAATAAGACATTAAATAATAGTTGCGAAAAAATAAGCAATGTCAAAAATTATTTTCATGCTCTCTTGGATAATTTCTTAAATTAGACTTATCACGAAAGTATCCACAAGAAAACAAAATTGTTTTTTCTAAACGGTCTCAATAAATATTTTAACATTGTGTATTCTGCTTGAATAAGCGCAACTTGTCAATTTATATACATGAGCGGTTATGTAGGTCAGCAGGCACGAGTGTTTGATTAAAAATAATAATTATAAAAACTACCGAAACATGGACTCTTACTTTAAGAAAAGAAAGGAGATTACGAGTATTTGAGAATAAAGTACATAGGAAAAATTTTAGACCAAAGAGAGATGAACAGACAGTGAATAGAGAAGACTACATAACAGTGAACTACATGCTCTTTATAGGAAGCCAGATATAATGAGAATAGTTAAGTCTCATATACTGCGATGGGCAGGACATGTGGCACAAATGGGGAATGAAAGACGTGCATGGTAGCTTCTTGTAGGAAAACCAGAGCGAAAACGCCCAGTTGGTAGACCAAAAATGAGGTGGGAGAATAGCATTAACCATGATTTCAGGGAAGTAGATTATACAGGGGATGATTGGAAAACATTAGCTCAGGATAAGGATGTATGGAGAGCTTATGTCCGCACGGCCATGTACCCAGGGTTTCGATAGTGTCAGTGAGTTAGTTAGTTGGTTTATCAAAACTAGTACACTGGCCGCGCGGACATAAGCTCTCCATACATCCCTATCCTGATCTAATGTTTTCCAATCATCCCCTGTATAATTCACCTGCCCTCAAATCATGGTTAATGTTATTCTCCAACCTTATACAATGTCCTAACATTTTATGTTCCTAGGAATATGCCCGTATGTTTAAGCTTCTGTCATTGATTCTCCCACTCATTGTCGAAAGAGTGATATATTTTACCGTAAAAACATAACTGTCAAGAAACACGTGGGAAAAACCACGAGAAAAACCTGTCCAAGCTCCGTTTCGTCCACCACGAAACCCACATGGAGTGGCCAAGACTCGATCTCAGGACCCTAGCGGGAAGAGGCGAGAGTCTAACCGCTTGAAGGGCGGAGCCGCCTTTCTTGTTTCGATATATTCAAACATAACATTGGTATATTGTATAGTCTAGAATCGCTCTGCATTTGTTAAGACTTGTGTTGCGTCACATTAATCGGGAATGAAAGTAGTAACTTTGGTCTGAAAAGTTGCTCTTTCTACTCGCTGGTCAGTGTTCCCAAGGGCAGGGCAGCGCACTATGTTACTGTAACATTCCTCAACTTTCCACATGTTCGATTTACTTCTCATTTGATGTAAAAAGGACTGATATTCTATGTTATACAGGATGAACGGTAATTAAACCGAAGGTACTGATTCCTGACTGGAAATTAAGGAAAAAAGGTCCTATAAACATGTGTCCGGAAATGAACGATGTGCGTGCAACGACAACAAATCGTTCCGGCACACAGTACATGGCATAATCGCGTATGTTCAAAGTGGCCTCCATTGGGATGCAATGCACGCGTTCACACGTCGTATCATGATTGCCTCACTCTTTCGCATATTTCAGCCTCTCTCCGAATAGCGTCACAGGGGTACGCACATCAGGAACTGGTTCAGCATACACAATGCTTTTCAGATGCCCCAGAGGTAAAACATCAAGGGGGTTTACGCCTGGTGATCTAGCAGACCATGCAACAGGCCTCCGCGTTCTATCCAACGTCTGGGGAAGATTTTGTTGAGGTGTCGGCGAACTGTAATGCGGAAGTGAGTTGACACTCCATCATGCACAAACCACATCACCTGTCTTATTGCCAAAAGTACATTCTCAAGTAAAACAGGAAGAGTATTCTGCAAGTGGTCTGAGAGAATAATATCATTCGTCAGTGCCATCTACCGTGGCAACGATGCATTTATGGACACTTATTTATTGGACATTTTTTCCTCCATTTCCAGTCAGGAATCAGTCCCTGCAGTTCGTCGGTGTAATTAAAATTCACCCTGTATAACTTTTACTGTCAATCGAACACAAGGAAAATAGTAAAGAGCGAATTATTGGTATGAACTAGCCCCTTGTTTGGTTCCTCCTGCAGCCTATCGGTTCTACATTTCCTATCAAACAAATAATTGCTGGTGGCTCCTCACTCAACGCCATACAATAGCATAGTCCACACATAGCTTTAAGGCACTTGTGGATGATTGCATGGAAGCTTCAAAGTCAGCCCAGTAACATGCCTAGGTTCCACAACTCCTCCAGTGAAAACTGGTAATCAAAACAGCTGAAATGTTTTGAAGGTTTGAATAAAATTCAATCGCGATTTTGTGTGGAGGTAGGGTGCGAAAAAATCTAGAAGGGGATATAGGAGTCAAGTAGGCCTATATTTATAAAAGCAGGTACTGGTACAATAAAATATAAGTAAAACGAATTTATGTGTATGTTCCATCGTACCTAATAATAATAATAGTGACGACGACAACATTATTATCATCATCATTATTATTATTATTATTATTATTATTATTATTATTATTATTATTATTATTATCATTATTATTATTAATCTTCCTTGATGCTGGCAGTATTATAGCCATGAACCTTACTCCTTCATTTAATCACTAACAATTATTTTTTTTTGCAAATGCCCCAGGTTGTCTTTCGACATTCCTGGTGTTCTCTCCTGGCATGGCATACTTGTAACCCACTTCTGAGGTTGGGGTGCCTGGAAGGCGGAGTTACGTTGCTCCGATGATATGATGGGTCATGATAGTGATGCGCCAGGAGAGTCCCTAATCCTAAGCTTAATCTAAGATGAATATGAATGATGATGATTGCGATGGCCATATGATTTCGGGGACCGTTTGGGCCTTAAAGTTTTCCTGACATTTGTCTTACAGGTGAGGAAAATCCCCGATAGAAACCTCACCCAGAAAAACTGTTCCGACCGGGGATCGAACCCGGGCCCGCTGCGTGACAAGGCAGCACGCTACCTCGAGACCACAGCGGTGGACTACAATTAAAATATACGAGTACAATATATTAGCGTGTATATACAATTAAATTACGACCAGCCTCACCGGCTGGGGCTGGTGGTCACCGTTTCTGACTACAATTCATGAGGTTCCGAGTTCGATTTCCGGTTAGATCACATGAATTTTTCCTTAAAAGGCATTGTTGCTGTGGTTGCCCATGGTCTGGTATTTAGGTTAAGGAGTGTCCTGGCGCTTCATTATATTTTATCATCCTCATATCACTGGGGTAAAATAACTCCGCTTTTCAGGTGTCCCAACCTAAGAAATGAGTTACAATTCAACCAATGCCAGGGGAAAAAGCCACAAATGTCATAAAATATAATCTGGTAACATTGGACAAAATAAAAGCAATTAAATTACAATAATGTTTATTAATAATAACAATGACAATAACATTATTTCTAACAATGGTAATAATAGATGATTAGGCAAGACATGCAACAATTCCAGAAAGAAGTCATATGAAAAAAGAAAGAATAGATAGGTCCTACAGAATTTAATTAATTAATTAATAACAGAGATGGGATAAGCTACAGACTAGTGACTAGTGTTTTTATTGGACCGGGGCATCGTCCAGGTAAGGCCAAGACGAAAATTAGGCTAGGCAAACATATCAACGAACGGCCCGGTTTATTTTCTTACATGATACATTTGCGGCCAGGGAACGATATCTGTCCTTACCGAAATGAGGCGCAGCCCTTCATCACCGCATATATTTCACGTGGTGCAGATTTACAGAATACACATACGCTCTCGAGGTTGCCTATCTTAGTGTTAGTAATAGTCTTGAATATCATTGAGGTCTTTGGTGTGATGAGTTAAATGGGGAAAGTTATTTAAGGATTTATGCCTTTATAAGTATAAATAGTTACTGACAACTCTGCTTTTTGCAACGATCAAGTAATAATGACAGCATCAGAAAATGCTTTACAACAATTCCTTTATACTTTAAATAATATCTCTCTAAAATACAATTTAAGAATATCTACATCTAAAACAAAAATATTTGATCTGAAAGTAAAATGTGCTATAAGAACAAAACTAATGATAAACATTGTAATTATAGACCAAGTTCAGAATTTTAATTATTTGGGATGTCATTTAGGCAATGACAGAAAATTAGATAAACACACTAAAATACAACGATTAAATTATCTATGTGGCACAATTAAACGCACTTTATTGAATAAGACTAGAAAAGAAACTATTTTGAAGTTTTACAAAGTATTGGCAGTTCCATCTCTTATCTATGGATGTGAAACCTGGACAGTAACAAAGGCAGATAGTAAACAAATAGAGGCTGCTGAAATGAAGATGTTGAGAGCAATATCAGGATACCAAAGGACCGATAAAAAGAAAAACGAAGATATAAGAACAGAACTTAATATATTTAATCTCTCTGAAAGAATAAAATATTATCAAAATGCTTATCTTCAGCACGTATTACGAATGAATGAACAGCGCATACCAAGGAGAATGTATAATTATAAGCCAAAAGGGAGAAGAATGTTGGGAAGACCATTGAAGAGATGGAAGGACCAATTCGACCTATAATGAGATCGGAACAGGCCATTGGGCTTAATCCTTGTTGTTGATGATGATGATGCCTTTATAAGCCTGTCTTAAACATAAAAAGTTAACAAAGAGTATATTTCTAAGGTTAGCCTAAATTTGTCGGTCTTGAATTTGACAAGCTAACAAAAAAGCTCATCGTAACCTTATACGTATTTGACGGCATTAAACTTAAAATCTAACAAAGATAACTCACCCTAACATGATATTAATAATTTTATGAGTTATGAACTCATATTTAGCACTCCGTAATACATGCGTTGGAGTGAAGTGTTCAAGTGTCATCTAGGAACATTGTGGACCAGAATAGCCCAAGACAAACAAAGATGGAAGCAATCCATAAAAAAGTTGAAGTGATAGTCCCAAGGGATTGGGTTAACCCGGGGATGTAACGTAAACCACCCTGCAGTCGCAGGAGGCCCTTGCCCGAAATGGGATGATTATGGGCTAATTCTTAATACATTTTACAACATATTCACAGGGCATTCTACGTCTGCAAAATGGGAATAAACATATGATTTACATTCATAACTTAATTCAAGTACTCCCGGGCCACACGTGACACGATAACTTCAAAATTCCAGAACCGCACCTCGACGAGCGACTAAAACATCCGCGGCTGTACTGGAAATCCGATTATGTGCCCCATATCGGCCATCCCAATTTTAATATTTACTCTCTCTCTCTCTCTCTCTCTCTCTCTCTCTCTCTCTCTCTCTCTCTCTCTCACTCTCTTTCTCTTTCTCTCTTCCATATATCCTTTCTAGGCACTTTTATATTCTCCACATCAAACGGCCTTAAAAAGAACACGACATGTAGAAAGAGAATTTTTAACTCTGTCTTACATACATACCTTTTGGTTTCACAAGGACATATGGGCCTCTTCGGATGAGTGAACAACCGGGGTCACCTCCGAGACAATATGAACATTCAATACGCATCATTCACACTTACATTCGTACTAAACATCGTGAATATGATACGAATGATTGTGATAATAGATAGTGTTCGGGGATTATTTAGGAGTTAAAGTTCCCAGACATTTCTTTTACAGACGAGGAAGAATCCCTAAAAATCCTAACCCAGGAAACTTGTCCCAACAGGGGATCGAACCAGAGCCGGATGAGTCTGAAGCAATGACGTTACTACTAAACAGCAGCAGTGGAACCTAATTATTAACATTACAGGACAAGTATCAAATTGTCTCTTGAAGATCGCTACTGTCCGATATACCCTAACTTCAGTAGGGAGAGAATTACTCAGTATCGTCCTCACGATTTGTAAGAAATAGAAACGTTTTGTATGGAAATTAAATCCATTTGTTACACTTGTAAAAGGTGATCAGTAAGAAGGGTCTTAATATCATAAGTAATGCCACGAGTGATTTCCAATTTATCTAGAGGATTTGTAAATCAAGAATAGCATTTGTTAGGACTATTTAACGAACAAATTAGGCTGTTTACTCACAAATAATTATTTAAATATGGTTATTTTAAAATATTTATATATTTAATGTAAACGACGATGCTTGAAAACAAATGAGAAATGTTTGGTTGTTTCATTTTTCATTTCATTGCAACTAGATCATATTATTTATTGCCAAATAGGATCGCAATATTGTAAGAATGCACCCTAGTGGAGAAAAAATGAAACACGGTAAACTGTATATCATAAACAATTATCAAATGCGTAGTTGGAAGGAATCTGTTCATGATTTGCTATACTCAATGTATTTGTTCGAAAGTCAGTCACGCAAAATAATACCATGACCCGTTCAGAATATTAAAAACGAGGAGCTTTCTTTAACATTATAAATAGAAGTAGTGAAACACGACTGTCATTGGTTGTAAAACAAAATTCATTGAAACGTGATTGGTCATTGACTTCCATTTGGGGCATGGGTTAAATAGTCGTTTATACAAGTATAAACCCGTGTGCAAAGCATTAGAATAGGAATAATGATGGAAACCATCTTGAAAGAATGAGTTCAAATCGGATCCCCAAAGCTGTTTATAATTATATACCAAGAGGACGAAGATCACTGGGCCGTCCTATGAAACGCTGGAGGGAAAATTTTCTATAGGATCGTAACAGGCCTTAGCCTAATACTTGGAAGGAAGAAGAAGAATATAATGATAGAAAAGATTCTGCCGATGAGATTATTTTATAAAAATTTTAAAAAATGAGAGAAATTAAATCTAAACCGTATGGAATGAATGATGATGAAGATGATGCGGTAGAATTTCACATGCAATAGGAGCCAGTGAAGAGACTGGAAGAGATGAAAAAGAAATGTAGCGGATGACAAATGAAGACGGAGATATTATAAATGAAGGAAATGAGAGCATGTCAGAAATCGTAGCAACTTTTTTTTTTTCAGAATGCTGACAGACACACATCCTTCTTCTTCCTTTCCAGGATTAGGTCAATGCGACCTCAAGTCCATCGTTTCCTTGGCCGTCCCAAAGATCTTTTTCCATATGGTTTGTAAGTGTTGATCGTTTTGTGGCACTCTTGTATTGTCCCTTCTGTCTAAATGTTCTTTCCATCGGTATTTGTGCTCTTTTAGTTTATCGACTATTGAAAATATCTCCAGTTCATTTCTTATTGATTCATTGTGTAATCTATCCATGCGTGTACACGGATCTTAAAAATTCCATTTCAGTGGCTTGAATGTATGAGATATATATTTTTTGTAAGTACCCAAAATTCAGATCCATATAAAAGAACAGGAACAGCCATAATTTTATAAAACGTGAGCTGAGTTTCTCTTCGAGTCTTTCGGAGGGTTCTTCTTATGATGCCACACATCATTTGATATCGGTTTAATTTATTATGTATATCCCAATCGTAGCTAGCCTATATGTTATATCTGAACCAAGATAGTTAAAGTGTGCTATCTGTTCTATTATTCCATCATTGATTAATATTTTTGCTCTGACTAGCACTTTGCCCTTAAAAGCCATATTTTTAGTTTTTGAAGTTGAGACTTTGAGATTGTAATAGAGTCCTAATTGATTCAACGTGTAAATTGATCTTTGTAAATCATTCTCTGACTTCTGTATAATTACCAGGTCGTCTGCATACAATAAAATATTCATATAAATGTCCTTATTAATTTGTGTTCCTATTGGACTTGATTTTTTCCATTTTCATATAACCTTGTCAAAATATATATTGAACAATGTAGGTGATAATGTACATCCTTGTCGAACTCTTTGATTTATTAAAATTTCTTCTCTGGAATAATTATCTAAATTAAGGATAATTTTCGTACCATTATAAAGACTTTTTTATTCCTTCTATAAGTTGAGCCGGGTACGCTCTTGCCTTCATCATTTCCCACAATTTTCTTCTTATCACCTTATCAAAGGTTTTTTTCAAGATCAATGAAAGCTAAATATGTGGTTAAATTGAATTCTCATCTCTTTTGTATTATCTGTCTCATAGTGAATATATTGTCAGAGCAGGACCTTCCTTGTCTAAAACCATTCTGTTCTTCTAAAAGCAATGTATCTGCTATTTGTTTAATCTATTAAGTAATATCCCTGAATATATTTTATATACAGAGTTGAAAATACTGATTCCTCTATAATTACTTGTATTATTTGTGTCTCCTGTTTTTAAAAAAATATGTAATATTTGCAATGAGCCATGTTTTGGGAATTTCTTTGTTTATCCAACACATATTAAAGATGTGTAATAATCTTAATTTTAATAACAAACCTCCGTATTTCAAAAGTTCTGCATTTATATTCCAGGTGATTTTCTGCATTTCAATTTTCTTATTGATGTTTCTAATTCATCCAATGTGATTAAATAGCATCCTTCAAATATATTATTTACTGGAGTGTGAGGCACACATCCAAAGATGATTATATCCATGATGAGAAATATATTTCTCGAATTGATATCGACTATTTTATTTCTTTGTAAGCCCCTTGTATCTTTCAATGAGACTTGGGTGTTCTCCCCTACAGGAGAGAAATTCAATTCTACTAATTTAGTTATACTTGTTTTTCGACAGATGTCGTTCAGTGGCCCGGGGTCAGTATTCCGCCTCATAGCGACATATAGGAAACCAAGGTAGCACTAGGATGGAAAAATTCGGTAAATTTTGCTTAGAGGCCTTTTTATTCAGGCTTGTCGTTCTTTTACGAACCTGAAAATCTTCGTATTCGGGACCCATGGCTTAAAGTCCCTTCCGGAAGACTTGTTCATTGGAATTTTCCAACCTAAAAAAACCATCGACCCAGGCCAAGTTTGAACTCGCAACCCTTGGGACCAGAGGCAAAGAGCATAACTGCTGGTCCATCGCGGCCAGTTCTGATATAGAGCAAAAGTAGGCACTCTGCGACTCAAAGTCCGGCAACCAGAGGCACAGGACCATTCAGCGCATAGTACGAGTAATTCGATTATATTTAGACTCATACTGAGTTGTGACAGATCATGGACTGATGGCCATTCCTCGGCTGCCGAGTGGGCGTCCAGGAAACTGGATGCTCGCTTGGCTGGCTCGGGGAGGGACATTTATATTGGAAAAGTGTCTGCACTTCCAAATACTTTGTCTAGTCTAGTCTGGACACAGCGATTGCCTATGTGTGGTAAAAAAAAAAGTTGTTTTCTTCAATTGGAAACGCGACCAGATATTTGGAATGTATTATTAACATTCAGTAGTATACTGTTTACTTGATAGAAAACATAGAAAACAATTGAGAACATGATTTTTGTGGGGGACGGGAACAAAAACACTAGTATGGGATGAAAGTCTAACACGATTATAAAATCAGATACTATAAAATACAAGTGAAAATTAATAGATGTTTCTTTAGGCCTATTCCTTGCATATTGAAATAAAGCCATCATTTCAAATCCTAGAACATTAGACGAACTTAAAGAAAATATTCAAAAATGTGAACTCTATTTCAGGGCAGGAATTGGTTAGCGTGTTTCAAAATTTTCTTCGTCTGTTTGAACTTGTATTGAAGCTGAATGTGATAATTTTGAAAATCTTTTGTCATATGGTAAGGAATAAATAGCACAAAAGTCGAATTTATTCCATTGCGATATCTAATCACTTTCACAGCTACTGTACTTAGAGATTATCATACGATATTCGTGCGACGAGCGGTTGTCAGGCGCTAAGGATGTGTCTTAAATGACTATTTAACTCATGCCCCAAATGGGAGACAATGACCAATCACATTTCAATGATTTTTTATTTACAACCAATCACAGTCCTGTTTCGCCTAAAATTTACCAACTAAAGTTTATCATAATAAAGAAAGCACCTCCTTTTTAACATTCTGAATAGGTCATTGCATTATTTTGCAGTGACTGACCATCCAAGAAATACGGCTACCAGATTGTATATATAGTGCATGGATGTCAACACGTAGTGCATACGAGAGATAATATAAAAACATTTGTAACAATTGATTCCATCCATCCATAGTAATTCTGCCCGAAGGCACGTCCTTCACTATAATCATAGCATTTTCATGCTATGTTTGCAGCTTTACTAGGGAATTGTGTAGGTGTGGTAGCTTCCCGTTACTTTCCACACCTGTGAAGGATGATTATGATGATGATAATGATAAGGGTGTTGATGATGATGATGATGGCCATATGATTTCTGGGACCGTTTGGGCCTTAAAGTTTTCCTGACATTTGTCTTACAGGTGAGGAAAAACCCCGATAAAAACCTCAACCAGAAAAACTGCCCCGACCGGGAATCGAACCCGGGACCGCTGCGTGACAAGGCAGCACGCTACCTCGAGACCACAGCGGTGGACAACAATTGATTATACCACAAAAAAAGAAACCACTGTTTGCACTTTCTTAAACGAATTATTTTCCAGGAAATGACGCAGAAAATATATAATTGTCATATTTACATCATAGAATATCAGAAATTAATTAATACCTATAACGTTGGTTATAAATTTCTCCACTAGGGTCCATTCTTACAACATTGCGATCTTTTGACAATAAATAATATTATGATCTGGTTGCAGTGATCGAACAAAAGAAGCAAATGAAGCGTACCAATCGTTTCTCATTTGTTTTCAAACATCGCCGTTTACATTAAATATATAAATATTTTAAAATAAATATAGTTAAATAATGATTTGTGAGTGTACAGCTTAATTTTATTCGTTAAATAGTCCTAACAAATGCCACTCTTGATTTCCAAATTCTCTAGATAAATTGGAAATCACTCGTGGCATTACTTACGAAAACCAGAGTAGAACGAGCTTTTATTTGTCAAGATTGGACTTTTTTGCTGTGTATGTCTTGAAGGGAAGAAAAATTTGAGTCACATGGTGGAAGTGGAGGTATAATTTAAATACTGTAAGGATTCGGCGTTCCTTCGCATCAATCCCAAAGGCACTATCATACTCCAGAGTGGTGAGGGAAAGAGAGTCGTGATGAATGGCCGACTTGGCCCGGAGCGCCGTCCGTCAACCTGTTCACCGGAGCAGAAACAAAGTACCGACCGCACAGTAGCCTCTCGGTTTGGATGCAGCATAAAGAATAGCATCCTCCATGTAATATACAACACAAAAGTCTGCGTAATTCCTTCCCTCAAACAAAAGTACGACTCAAAAAAGCTTACATCTCGACCACTAATCCATAAGTTGACTTTCATTACACATTTCCATGCAGTAAAGCTTTCCATATTTATTGTGCGAAAAGAAGGAAATTATTCGTAACCTAATCTAGACTTGAAAAATTCCGTTCCATTTATTCATTTATTTTTATTTTACTATTTATGATATTTAATACAATGGTTCATTTCAAAACTTTAGGATCTTATAGTCGTAGAATGAAACAGTGCCTAGTATAACATAAAAATTACGTAACTTTCAGAGCATATGGATAGCAAACTTAATTAGTAATATTGTTAATTTTACATTTAAAAAAGAGTTATTAATAATGAGTATATTATCAGTATAATATATTTAAGGGTAAATAAAAATAGAATATTTCACTTTATAAAAATTTATTTTTTGACAATTATGATACAATTTCCATTTCGAAAATTGTCAATGGTGATTTAATTAAACCTTCACATGATTTTTGTTACATATCAATCCATAGAAATTCTGCCCGAAGGCAGGTCATTCACTGCAATCATAGCATTTTCATGCTATGCTTGCAGCTTTACTAGGGAATTTTAGGTGTGGTAGCTTCCCGTTGCTTTCCACACCGGTGAAGGATGATGATGATGATAATGATAAGAATGATGATGGCTATATGATTTCGGGGACCGTTTGAGCCTTAAAGTTTTCCTGACATTTGTCTTACAGGTCAGGAAAAACCCCGATAAAAACCTCACCCAGAAAAACTGCCCCGACCGGGGATCGAACCCGGACCCGTTGCGTGACAAGGCAACACGCTACCTCCAGACCACAGCGGTGTACTTGTTACATATAATATTACAAATAACTGACTACCAGAGCAATAATACATTATACCCGCTGAAGAAGATATCACATTAAGTGTGAAGCGTTTAATTTGCTACACACCATCTCCGTAGTCAGAACGAAGTATTAACAAAGTACACTGTGGCACAGTTCAGTGTGATAGCTGTAGACTACAACAGGCCATGACATCAATCAGTAATAAAATGGCGGCAAGTACGTATTTATTGTTTTATATTGTTTCAAATAAATTTCAGATCATTTAAAAAGCAGTGATTTGTTTCGTATAATGAATATTAACACTACCTTTTGGATATTTTTTATATATACATTGTATATAGTAAACATAGAGGGCAGAGGTTTTACTTCCCACACGCGTGTTTGTAATATGTAGTATTACAGTAAAGTTATTTTATTACAATATAGTTATTTAGGTTCGCAACCCCGAAATGTAGGATGTTGAACTTTCAATCATGGTCATCATTGCTGTAAGTGCGACAAAACTCACTATCGCGCAAAAAAATGTTATATAAGGTATATTATTAGTAAAACATCGAGGTTTAAGTGTTTATCATCTGGTGTCATTAGCCTCTTAGAAACAGAAACTGGCAGCATATTTTATATTTATTATAGTGTTTACATGTGATTTTTTCTTCCATGTCTCTTCAGCTATTAAGTCTATTTACGAAATTTGCTTATATAATGCATTACTATCCAATATAGTCTATATTTTACAAAATATGTTTGCAATAAAATACATAGCATTCCTTGTCATTCAACCTTGCCTTTTATAAAGTCTAAGGACTCCTCACGCCATCTAAAGTAATCTCATGAGCCATTTTCGAATTATCGAGTAAGCACTGACTAGATGTACTATAAAGGAAAGAAGATGACACTACGGATTTCCGAATGCTGAAAGTATCAATTTAGCATTCGTACTCTAGGGAAATATAGGGAATCAGTTTTTATTATTGATTTCGTACATCTCAATGATGGATAAATCATATTTGAAGAGAAAAATTATACGCTCAGACCGGGACTTGAACCCGGGACCCTTGGTTCTCTAGACCAAGTGCTCTACCAACTGAGCTACCTGAGCAAGTACCGATCTAAACGCAAATCTTTCTCTATATATATTGTAATTCCCATCCACCAAATGCATTACAATGTATATAGAGAAAGATTTGCGTTTAGATCGGTACTTGCTCAGGTAGCTCAGTTGGCACAGCACTTGGTCTAGAGAACCAAGGGTCCCGGGTTCAAGTCCCGGTCTGAGCGTATAATTTTTCTCTTCAAATATGATAGGGAATCAGGACAAATGTGGATTCAGTTAATTAGGTATATAGAAGTAATAAACATTTTACTTAATGACGTTCCTTACAATTCTTGTCACTAGCGATGGCATTCAAATATGAGCGTGAATTTTGTTCAGATGCATCTTCTTTCGGTCTTCAAGTTCAACTGTATGCTACAAATCTACGATAGAGGATTTACGGCTTTACTTCCCTTCCGAAGAAAGGGATTTTACGTCCTTAAAACCCATCGATCCCTTTCGGTATGAACCTGCCAAACATAAATTCAGAGGCGAGCATTCTAACCAATATACCACCGGAACCTTCACAGTTAAATGTGAATGTTTATCATAAGTAACGACACGAGTGATTTCCAAATTAACGATAAATTCACGACTCACGAAGTGAGGAGTGAAATTATATAGAGAATTTGGAAATCAATAGTGGCATTTGTTAGGACTATTTAACGAATAAAATTAAGCTTTTACTCTCAAATCATTATTTAAATACAGTTATTTTAAAATATTTATATATTTAATATAAACGGCGATGTTTGAAAACAAATGAGAAACGTTTGTTATGCTTCATTTGTTCATCACTGCAACCAGATATTATTTATTGCCAAAGGATCGCAATATTGTAAGAATGCATCCTAGTAGAGAAAAAATGAAACACACCAAACTGTTTATAACAAACATTATAGGTTATTAATTAATTTCTGATGTCCTATGATGTAAATTATATTTTTCTGGAACGTAAATTCCTGGGAAATAATAAGTTTAAGAAAGTGCAAACAACGGTTTCTTTTTATTATGTATAATCAATTACGTGGATGTTTTCTATTATATCCCGCAAGCAGTATCTGTTTACATCCGTGCACTATATATACAATCTGGTAGCCGTATTTCTTAGAGAGTCAGTCACTGCAAATTAATGTTCAGACCTGTTCAGAATATTAAAAAGGAAGAGCTTTCTTTAATATGATAAACTTAATTGATAGATATCGGGTGAAACACGACTGTGATTGGTTGTAAAACAAGATACATTGAAACGTGATTTATCATTGACTCCCATTTGGGGCATGAGTTAAATAGTTCAAACTTCTGATCAACCCGAAAGTACTACTTCTAGACAGAATTAGGTCAATTGTGGTACGTTTTTTCAATACCAGATATCTACACATTCATTCTGTAATAGATACATGATTTTTTTCAGAAGCTATAACATAATTTTATGATGACGTGCATTCTGATTTTAAAAGTGAACTACTAGGGCATTCTATAAGTGATGGCAATATTGTTGTAAATCAGCGATCCTAGTGGTGATCATTGTAATCTTGTAGTATGTTGTTGAGTAGTCTTCGTTGTAGAAATATGTAATATTAAAAGTCTCAAAAATAGCAATGTTTTGTCAATAAATTCACTGTTTCTCACGTTTAGTATGCAATACCGCCCTAAAAAGATGTTCAGTAGAATTTGTTTAGAATGTGGAATTGGGAAGTACTCGAACATCCACCAAATTCACCAGACAAGAGCCCTTGTGACTATAACTTATTCTAAAAGATCAAAGAACCTTTATGAAGTGAGGTACGAATTCAATGAAGAGTTGATATCCAAGAAGTTCAAGATCGATCAGATGAAAGAGATATCCAGAAATGGTGCTGCAAATGGAATGCGTTGTATTTCAAGGATTTGACAACGTATAGTTGACTTGGCAAGAGACTATAAATGAAGTTATTAATGGCAAAAGTAACTTAAATATTTTTTGTGATGTTATACCAGTGTTTCCATTGCATATCGAATACCCTAGTATTTAGATTTTTAAAGAAAATCTATCCAAATGGGGCAATTACTACCAATATTATGGAGTAATAAATTGCTTCATACCTCAAACTAGAATTGAAAAAAAAAGCATCACAATTTGTCTTTCATTAAATTATATTTCGCTCATGTCACTCATTTTCAATTTTCTGTCAAATGCAAGAATTGTTTTACGCAATTTGTTTTGTGGTAAGTTACGGTGGTTAGAGCTATAACTCACTGTAAATAGCGCAGCATGGGAACAGAAAGAAATTCCCTATATTACGGCCTTCAATTTACCGATGTCTTGAGAAGTCCTAACCTGTTTTCGATACAAAGACGTGATATACGGTCGAGCGGTGGACGAAACAAGAGAGCGCTATTTTCTAAAATGGAAGTCGCATGTTGCGTTCCCAGAGGTGGATTGTCGTCCTGGGGAAATTAATATACTCTTCTCGTAACATAAGGCACGCTCTACCCTCACGTCGTAGAAGTAAAGAACACAAGAAAACTGCTACAGTTCAAGCACTAAGCCGTATTTTAGAGCCACAGCTTTTAGATTTTTCTCTCTACAAGAACTCTGTAATATATTTAATAGCATATGTCTTCTTTAAGATATGCCATTTATTTCCGAAGTACTAGATTTTGGTTATCGTAATTTATAATATAATCATACTACGTATAGTATCAAAGGTAATTGGAAATATCTATTGGTAACCTAGATTATTAATTTAATTACAAATATCGCACCTTCGGAAGAAGATGGCCACAAGTGTAAAAAGTAAGTTCCGAGTTATTCGCAATTAAAGTTTTAAAAAAGGTATAGTAAATTCAATTTTGTTTATATTCACACAATTTTATCCTGTACATTTAATTGTACATGACTCGTGGCCATTAAGAAATAAATTTGTAACCATTTTTTTAACATAGTAGTCTTAACTCAATTTATGACATTTTTATACTTGTGGCCCTCTTCTTCCCAAGGTGCAATATGATTTTTTTTTCATTGTAATGTTGTTACTTTATTTGAAAAAAATTATTTTAGTTTCTATGTTTACAAATTATAGGCTTACATTTATTGTCATCGATATAATGTTCCTTAGCTCTTACCAGTTTTCCTGAATCCGTTTTGAAATAAAATGCCATTTTTTTAATAATGTAATTTAAAATACGTACAAAAATAAAATAATCATCTGTGTTATATAGGGCAAGACCAGATTCACTTTTTTTTAAATTAATGTCTTTATCAAATTTGAAGGCAAAATGGATCTAATATCGGATTATATGGTGTAGCTTAATTTATATTAGGATCCCATATATATATATATATATATATATTAGGTTCTTTATTCATAACCTAACTGGCATACGGCGTTTCGCCTCTCCCGAGCTCTTGCTACATTCCACCGCTATCGGCTGCCTTTGAGCGCGCGCATCTGCTAGCAGCGGCACTCGGCAGTACTGTTCGTCCAGCAATATGAACAGGCGACTGAAACTAAAGCAACGCAGTTTTGTGTGTAAAAGTTATTTTTATTGTGAATCACCAAGCCGTTTCTGCACAGAGTATATTCAAAAGTTCCTTTGTGAAGTGCTTCCTTCCATATTTACAATTCACGAGATTGTGAAGAAATTCGAAACTACTGATTCTGTGTTAAAAAAACGAAAGTGTAAACGTACAGTTTTAACAGAGGAAAAGTTAGACGAAGGAAGCGCAAGTTTTGAACGTACACCAACAAAATCCATACCAAAATTAGCACAGCATGTTGGAATTTCAGAGTCTTCTGCACAGAGAGCAACTAAATTATTTAAAAAATTAAAAATAACACATTACATAGAATATTTACGAAGTTATTACAAACAAAGTTACAAAAAGATGTTAAAGACAAATTAGGAGAAGATCAAAATGGATTCAGACCAAGAAGGTCATGTGTTGACAATATATTTGCAATACAACAGTTAATTGAAAAACGGACTGCAGTTGGAGAAGAAACCCATTTGACAATGATAGATTTAGAGAAAGCTTATGACTCAATTCCGAGGAACAAATTATGGGAAGTATTGGAGAAATACAATATTGACAGAAACCTAATAGAAATTATTAAACAAACCTATAAAGATAACTCCGCTTATGTTAAAATGGGAAATATAATGTCTAATCCTATAAACACCTCAAAGGGATTGAAACAAGGGTGCAGTCTATCGCCAATTTTATTTAATATTTATGTAGAATTTATATTAACGAAATGGAACAAAAGCTGCAAAGGTATGGGGATCCCAATAGGCAATAGATTTTTGCTGACATTACAATTTGCCGATGATCAACTGGTTTTAGCGCAAGACAATTTTGATATGGAATTCATGATAAAAAGGTTGAAAAGCACATATGAATCATGGGGTCTCACAGTAAATTTACAAAAAACAGAATATCTGGCAATAAATAGCAATGAAAGAGAAAACTTAGTATTGGAAGATGGAATCCAAATAAAGCAAGTGAAACAAACTAAATATTTGGGAATGATTATGGATAACATCGAAGGTATAGGCAAAGAGAACATAAAACATAGAATTGAATTGAGTAGCAAAATAATATCATCATTAAATTCCATATGGTGGGATAAGCATATTTGGAAAGACACAAAAAAATATATTGGTTAAACATTGGTGGAATCTGTTGCAATGTACGGAAGTGAGGTATGGACAATCAATAAGTACTACAAGAATAGACTAATAGCTCTAGAAATGGATTATTTACGAAGAAGTGCCAGAAAGTCTAAATTAGAACGTGTCACAAATAAGGAAATTAGAAACAAAATGGAAGCAGAAGAAAGCATAATTGAAAGAATTGAGGAAAAGGAATTAAAGTGGTTAGGACATGTTTTAAGAATGGAAGATGAGCGATGGCCGAAGCAACTATATGAATGGCATCCTAACAGAAAGAAGAAAAGAGGAAGACCAAGGTTAACATGGAAGGAAAACATGAAGAGAGTAATGCAAGCTAGAGGGCTAAGCATCGAAGATGCCCAAGACCGTAGGCTTTGGAGGTTTGGCACGGGAAGACGGCAGCAGCTGTAAAAACCCGAAGATAGATAGATAGAAAAATAGTAAAAAAGATTATAAAAAGACGATAAAAATACTTCTAAATTATTATTATTATTATTATTATTATTATTATTATTATTATTATTATTATTATTATTATTATTATTAAAACTAAAACCTTATAAGTGTACACATGCCCATTGTTTAAAACAAGGTGGCTCAGTAGCCTATCGCGAATGCATTATTGTGGATGGTTTCTTTCATCAGTGAATGACGGTTCAATTGATCCACATTAGGGGAATTTGAAGGGGGTTAAAGGGTAGAATTCCTGCAGGAGGTCAAAGGGACCCAATGTCAATAGCTTCTGTTTTTTACGGACGAGGCGTGGTTCCACCTAAATGGTTGATATTTCCAGCATATTATATATGGTAAGATTTTTATATATGATTTACGCTCGGAGTTTATGTAGGAGCAAAGCCGGCTGTGGCACACCCGACCGCACATAGGCAAAACGCCGTGTGTCCGGTTATGTTATAAATTAAGTAATCTGTATATATATATATATATATATATATATATATATATATATAGACACCTATTTTTTATTTATTTCAGTACCATCGGCGTATGAGAAGAGCAAAAGAGGTGAAAAATGAACTGTCAAAAATTGCCAATATTAATGTCGAATTCACAGTTTTCGAGGCAGGAAAGCTGATTAGTGACAGTGTCGATGACATTTGAGCCCAACATCCTTGTAGTATAAGGAGGTGGCATGTAAAAATAATCTATGAAATCCACGGCTTTCAGGCTTGCTCAGATGAGCACTGACACCGATGCCGTTCAAATTCAGTCCCGATTATCATAGGGTGTAATAAGATGTTAAATATAAAATTGGTACCTGGTAAGTCAGTCGTTCTCAACTAAATTATTATTAAATAGTTCCAACGTGGAGGAATTTCAAAATCAATGTTTCGTCTACTGGCATTTTAACTGGTTCTGATGTTGTTGTACTAGAGATTCTAAAAGAAGCAAAGAATGCAGGCATACTCAATGAAAACATACCCGCAGACATAAACCCGTTGTACAACCTGTACAACAACATCAGACTAGTTAAAATGCAGAAGATGAAACATTGATTTTGAAAGGCCTCCATATTGGAATTATTTAATAATTTAGTTGAGGACGACTGACTTGCCAGGTACCAATTTTATATTTGACATCTTATTACATAACCTCAACTGTGCTTTAATATGAATTTTAAAAGAGTTGATAGGGTGTAATGTAAAAATTCAATGTCCAAAATGATCAAGATTAGTAGTTTACGTGGGTCTCTAAGCTGTTCGGTGAAAAGATGATTGGAATAAACAAATACCCGGATGAACCGGGTAATCAGCTACATTATGATAAATTTATAAAAGGAAGAAGAAAACCGCACTCCTGTGCATTATGCTACACTGTACTGGAGACATCTCTCACCATAAGTAAAGTAAAATATGTAATTTAAAAAAAGTAAATAATTAGTCGAATGATTCTTATAGGTAGCCTATAATGAAAAACCCGAAGCAAATATAATTAATATATTTTCCATATTTATGCTCGCATCTTGTCATTCTTTCATACTTTGTACAAGTATGTTTGCCTTAAACATGAATTTTACAGTTCACCATACAATATGCAAATTTCGTTAATTCATTAATTATACACTTGTGCATTTAAGCCAATCTGCATTACTTAGGCCTATAGTGTTTGCCAATACTCAACACATATACTGCTTCAAAATAGGATTTTTTTAACAGGCAGTAATCTGGTTTTATTCAGATGCTTCGTTTTTCTGCATTCCTTTTCCTTTCTTCATATTTCAGGCATTACAATTATGCTTTTATATTTGGTCAAACATTTTACACTTTTCTGAACTCCACAAAATTTCAACCGATTTTTTTCTTTTTGTACACTACTCTTAAGAACAGGAATTGGCTGATTATTACAAGTTTCGTCATGGGAAATTATTGTACAAGTCAAAGATTTTGAATGATTTTTTTTAGCAGTGAGTACAGTTCAAGTTAATTTCTCTAGTTTTTTTTTACTGAAATAGTCTAGAATTATCCTGGGTTGCGTGGAGAAATTCCTGTTAACCGTATACAATATTTTCAGCTGATATGATTCTTTATGCCAAACGTTTCTGGTCAGCAAATAATTTTAATATATTTTAAGCTTCCTAATGCAGTGACCTCTAAACCAACAATCCCCAAACTGTAGGTCAAAGTAGAGGCACAGCTGACATCTGACCTTAAATACACTGATGGTTGAGTTCACAAATTAAAACATACTGGTATAGAATCCCTGTAAAAATAACCACCAGTGAGTTTAAAAGGAAGGGTATTTTAGAGTTTTCAGAATAAAACTATCATGCTTACCTGAGTAATACACTGTAATATATGGTCTATATAAAAATACAAATTCAATCTAAACCACTGTTAAGAGCACTTATTAAACCAGTCGCCGGTAAGTTTTGCCCGAGCTAGCTCTGCACTTCCCCTCCTTGGTTTAGAGCAGAGGTTTCCAAACGTTTTGTCTCTAAGACCACGTGCCAATTTATTTTTGGATAGACCCCTGCCTTTTTAATATTGAATTTTTACAAACTCATCAACATTAAATGAGTTTTTTGACAGCTGACACAGTGCTTCTCAGTTTCATATGAACCCTTGCAGGTGAGAGTCGATCCCTGGGATACAGACCACATTGGAAATGAGTGGTATTGAGGCTCAACGCGGCTCGTGGGATGTAAACGGTGGCATGTGTTATCGATGACGCTAAGTCCAATAATTGTCGGCCGCGGTGGACCAGTGGTTATGCTCCTTGCCTCTAGTACCGATGGTCGCGGATTCAAACCCGGCCAGGGTCGACGTATTTTTAAGGACGGAAAAATCCAAGAATCAAGCTCTCCGGGAGGGACTTTAAGCCGTGCGTGAGTCCAGAGTCTGAAGATTTTCAGACTCGTATAGTTATAAGTCTAAATAAAAAAGGCCTCTAGGCAAAATGTACCGATGTCAACGCCTAGTAATACTTTATTTGTCTGTTAGATGACTCAATGAGTCGATGTGTTGATCGCATGCCATTCATGACATTAGTGAGCAAATAAGGTAACTAAAAATTAACTTGGTCTAATAACTTCTTACAAAGGAGAGGCTATGACTCAATAGTGGGCAACGTAATTATATCCATCCATCCATAGTAATTCTGCCCGAAGGCAGGTCCTTCACTGCAATCATAGCATTTTCATGCTATGCTTACAGCTTTACTAGGGAATTGTAGGTGTGGTAGCTTCCCGTTGCTTTCCACACCGGTGAAGGATGATGATAATGATAAGGATGATGATGATGGCCATATGATTTCGGGGACCGTTTGGGCCTTAAAGTTTTCCTGACATTTGTCTTACAGGTGAGGAAAAACCCCGATAAAAACCTCACCCAGAAAACTGCCCCGACCGGGTATCGAACCCGGGCCCGCTGCATGACAAGGCAGCACGCTACCTCGACACCACAGCGGTGGACACGTAAGTATATACAGAGTGAAAATTATTTAAACCGACAAACTCTGGGAGGTTGTAGGGGACACCAGAACAAATATTTTTTTCCCTAATGTCATTTATTCCTATGAGGATTATTGAAACCGGTAGAGGAAGATTTCTCTGGCGGCAAATTAATTAAACCAACAAACACTTTTGCATTTTTATTACCACGAGACAACACATTAACACAACGCAGTTACTTGAATTACAGTAGAGGTTCAAAAATGCCTCCATTGACATGTAAACAAAGGTTACACCGGTGGATCATGTTCTGTCTAACACGGGCAAAAACTCCAGGAGTATGTTAATTGCTCCTGCTGCTGCTACTATCCGGGCAACCAGATCTTTTTCTGATGCAACAGGAGTTGTGTAAACAAGGTTGCGCATCTCTCCCCACACAAAAAAATGCGAAGGGGTCATATCTGGGGATTGAGCAGGCCTTGGTACAGGACCACCTCTGCCAATCAACTTTTCTGAAAATCGTTGGTTCAAGAATCGACGCATACGACGACTGAAATATGCCGGCGCCCCGTCATGTTGGAACAACATGCGTTGTCTTGTAGGGAGCCGGACGTCTTCCAGCAATTCTGGCAATGCTTTGGTGAGAAAATTGTAATAGTGCCTGCCATTTAATGGCCTAGGTAGAAGATATGTCCCAATTAAACAGTCCCCAACAACACCGGCCCACACATATCAGTGTACTCACTCCAGGTGTATCGCTCCATTAGTAAACAGATGCAATTCACTACTACACTGGTGGACAGAACAATTCCTACCATCAACAGCAGTTGCAGTCATGACAACTGAAGAGCGTAATACGCTCTCTACCGGTTTAAAAAATCCTCATAGGAAAAAATGGCATTAGGGAAAAATATTTGTTTTGGTGCCCCCTACAACCTCCCAGAGTTTGTCGGATTAAATAATTTTCATCCTGTATATATATATATATATATATATATATATATCCGGCTACCTCTTGTGCAAATTAAGAATACTATATATATAAGAAAAATAAATGTTTGTGTCAGGATACCCGAGTATCTCAGATGATTAGAGCGCTAAACGTACAGAGTTTAGAAACTCGGGTTCAAACCCCGTTAAAAAAATTAAAGGAAAAATTACTATTAACATTGTAGTATACTGGAGGGAATTTAAAAAAATAATTACCATATCTTCAAACTCAGGCATTTATTTTTCTTTTCATGTCATATATCTAATATATAAAAATGAATGTTTGTTTGTATGTTTGTTTGTTCGTACTTTATGCGCGGCCATACCGTTGATCCGATTGTAATGTGTTTTAAAAATGTTAAGGAGATTCCCGGGATGAACATAGGCTATAAGAGAGTTGAGATACTCAACTCCTAACACCCTCAAAAAACACACTTTGCAGTGAAAAACGTGAAAAAGTCCCTTTCTTTACCCTTAAATGGCTTACACTGCCTAAACCATAACAAATACACAAAATTAATTAATTGAATATTTGAAAAAAAAAACTCTACAAAAAAGTCAGCGACAGTATATGTTTATCTTTTACTAATAACACACAATAGCCATTTTTGTCTTTCATTGACGCCAAGGAGATCGGGATATGTAGATTCTCGGGCAAGCATGTGCTGCCAAACCGTTCATCCGATTGTCATGAGACTTTTTGCAAATGTTCAGGATTTTCCCGGGAAGATTATAGGTTATAAGAGAGTTTTAATGCTCAAGCCGTTCACCCATAAAATCACCTTCTGTATCGGGAAAAAAACGTTAAAAAATGTTGCTTTTTGTAAGCTTAAATGGCTTACGCTGCCTAAACCATAACAAATGCACAAAATTATTGTACACAGGATTGAGTATCTCAATAAGCTATATAGAAAATTCCCAGACCGCGTATGTTTATCTTTTAAGGGTAACTCTCAGTAACCATTTTTGTCTTTCATTGATGCCAAGAAGATCGGGATAAGTAAATTCCGACAAGCATAGCAGCGCATGGCGGGTATTCTTTTATGGATAACTCAAAATAACGAATTTTGTTTTAAGCTCATTTATGTCAAGTACATCGGGATGCGTAGATTCCTGGGCAACGCCGGGTAATCAGCATGTGGTATCTAAAAATAATAACGACATAAATTTATATTTATTTTTACTTTTACTTATTCAACCAAATGCAAAAAACACATCATTTATTTTGGTGTAGCCCCCCCTCCCGCCCCGAATACATGTCTCAAATGCTATAATTTAGGACAACTCATGCGGTAAAATGCATATACAATTTTTATTATCCTTTGTTGAAAGAGTATAATGAATAAATATAGCTCAACAAAATAAAATTTTGACATTTGAAAGTCGCGGTTCAACAATGGCATTACGATTAATCTATGGTTACACGAATATTTTATCTCTTCTGTGACTATACTTCGAAATTTCTCTTGCTGTAAACTTAATTACAATTTTGTGGTGTTTTTATTTCAGGAATTATCGAGTTAATACAAATATAAAGATAGAGATAAAATATTCCATTTTACCAACATAATTAAAAGATAAAATATTTGATTTCACCAACACAATTGAAAGAATGAGAACATCAAATGGTGTTGCAGAATTAAAGGTTTTAGTTTTAAATTTCACTGAAAATTTAAGGTAAGACTTGTAAAATTACAATGTAGACGTAGATGTGCGATAGAGGTAAATTAGATAGTAGAGTAGATTAATAAGAAATAATGAGCGAGAAGGAAAGGGAAAAAAAATCTAAATGGTTCATCCAGTTGTACTATTATTTTTGTACAAAATTATACAATTAATCACAAAGACTACACAAGTGGAACACATGTACACAATAGTAGTAATAATCTAAATAAATATTCGATTAAAAACAAATGCACATTATAAATAAAACATCCTCATAGGTCTAACAATAAAAGGCACAGAAATGCTATATTAAAATATCGTTGGTTGTCAAATAAATGATTAACATATATAAATTATAGTGAGTAGTACGGTTAAAGACACATGAAGGCGCTATGTTGAAGCTGTTTCCTCAGGAAAGAACCATTCTAATTGATTTTTATCCCTTACATACCAGACACCAATAAAGTGATATCTGATATGTAAAAAGTACAAAATATCAATTAAATGTTTTTTTTTTCCGAAGAAATAACTTCACCATTGCTCCTTCATTAGCTTTTAACTGTCGCACTAACTATAAATCTGTAGACATCCATTTGTACAACAGAATTCAGTTTATAAATAAGGAATGGAGGGGGCAACCGAATTATCTAATGATAATTCGAATTTTTGGGCACCAAAAATTGCAGTTTTTGGTTCCTAAAATAAGCTCAAAATTTAATAAATTAGTCCCTCAGTAAAACTTGAGATTTTGGGCACTATTACTAAGACTTCAAAACTATTCATCTCACTTAAATTAACAAATTATACTATAACTTAACAAATTTCTACACAAAAAGTATATTCAAGAAATGGAGGCAGACAGTTGAGGGGTCTAGTGAAAGAGGGAGCTATGCCACTTTAAGAAGAAATGGAAATAATCAGTGATATTTATTCTACAATGTATTATTTTCGTTTTGCATAGTTTACATAACAGTAAGTTAAAGAAGAAAAAAGGGACTCATTTATTGTAAAAATAATTTCGTAATATGATACTTTGTTAAACCCAATTTATTTCCATTTATCTCTCACTAGACTCCTCAGTTATGTTACATAAAACACAGCTGCACAAACTTTATACATTCTAAACAAATTAGAGTTTTCGAAATTCAGTTCTATGTTCATTTTCTTTCACAATTAAAAACACAGTGCACCACCAGATTTTTTTAAAATCTCTACAGTTAATATTTGCCTTTTGTCAGTAAAAATAATTTTAAAGGAATGAAAAAGGTATTTCTACTGAAACAAATTTCAAAACAGCTTACTTTCAATTAGCTATAATAGAAATATTAATACAATTATAATGTTCTATACTTTTTTTAACTTACAGGTGTCCTCAAACACAATATTACTACCTTTACTTTCATCTTCTTTTCGTATCTTTAATATGAGTTTAAAATACGTATGCGTGTTAAAATAACGTAGAATTAACATTTAAAATTCCTTTTTAAAGTAGATAGTAAGTAAAAAATAAAACTTGAAGGAAAGCATATATATTTTTTTTCTGCTAGGTTTGTTTGATACCATATAGTTTCAATGAAAAAGAGTAGGGCTTCATTTTCTTAAATATATGATATATTGATCATTTTTTATGAAATATTGTTTGTTATAATCGTCAAAAGTTATTTGAATTCCGTCACTTCAAAATTTCCTTCTTTTCCTGTTATGTTGCCCATAGATCATGCAATTTCTGCAATACTATGAACGTGTTAATGTTAATTTAACGATCAGGTGTAAAATTTTACCTTTTTAGGATGCAATGTTTAAAAAAAAGAAATTAGACGAAGAAAGCCTGGCCAAATTTAACATTATGAGATTGAAAACAACATAAGATGGAAAGTCATTCAAATAATGCCAAGGCGAACTTAAAGAGGAATATACCGGTAAGAATTTCACAAGGGCTTTGTAGCCTGATTGGACACATTACCAAGTAAGAAAATTTATCTGATATTTTATACTTTTTATTTAAACTAAAACAGTTCAACGAAACTAATGATTTTTATGTAATATGTAAATTGAAACTCCGAAAACGATCATCTTACATAATTTAAATATTTTATAATAATTTCTCAATGCATCACATGTTCTTAGGATATATTTTGCATTATCTTGTTTATATTTCACTTTTGTATTGAATTTTGAGAAAATATTGATTTTTCGTTGGTGTTCGATTTATGAAGAAGAAATTAAAATAGAAATACGAAAATGAAGATAAAACATAAATTGAATGGTTTGACATTTTTTGAGATACAAATTTAGAAGAACGGAGAAATGCCAAGGGGGTATACCTGTGCTACTGCCATTCCTGAGAGGACATAAATATCGGTATACAGGAGTGCTATGCCGGGGTCAGACTAGCCACACCGTGGTTTTTTATTTCCATTCGTGTCGTGCGTTTCATTGAATTTTTTAGAGAAGATTTGTTATTCTTCGTTTAACTGAAGATTTATATATAACAGCGATTTACCTATAAGCATATGAAACCGATTGAAGTATTGTTTGGAAAAAAGAGAGAAAATGAAGAACACATATCAGTGGTCAAAACATCCACAACAGAATACCCGAGTGTTGTGACGCGGTCAGAATAGCCACACCGCGATTTTTTATTTTGATTCGTGTCGTGTGTTTCCTTGAAATTTTAGAGAATATTTATTTGTTATTTTTCGTTTAACTGAAGAATTGTATATAACAGCGATTTAACTATTACCATATGAAACCGTTTGAAGTATTGTTTGGAACGAAGTGAGAAAATGAAGATCACATAACAATAGTGGTCAGAATCTCCACATCGGGATACCCGAGTGTTGTGCCGGGTTCAGAATAGCCACACCGCGGTTTTTTTATTTTATTCGTGCCGTGTGTTTCATTGAATGTATTTAGAGAAGATTTATTTGTTATTCTTCGTCTAACTCAAGATTTATATATAACCGCGATTTACCTATAATCATATGAAACCGATTGAAGTATTGTTTAGAAAGAAGAGAGAAAATGAAGATCACATTTCAGTGGCCACAACATCCACATCGGAATACCCGAGTGTTGTGCCGGGGTCAGAATAGCCACACCGCGGTTTTTTATTTTTTTCGTGTCGTGTGTTTCCTTGAATATTTTTAGAGAAGACTTATTTTTTATTCTTCGTTTAACAGAAGATTTATTTATAACAGCGATTTACCTATAATCATATGAAACCGATTGAAGTACTGTTTGGAAAGAGAGAAAATGAAGATCACATAATATTAGTGGTCAGAACCTCCACATCGGGATACCCGAGTGTTGTGTCGGGGTCAGAATAGCCACACCGCGGTTTTTCATTTTATTCGTGTGATGTGTTTCTCTGAATTTTTTAGAGAAGATTTATTTGTTACTCTTCGTTTAACTCAAGATTTATATATAACAGCGATTTGTCTATAATCATTCGAAACCGACTGAAGTATTGTTTGAAAAGAAGAGAGAAAATGAAGATCACATAATATTAGTGGCCAGAATCTCCACATCGGGATACCCGAGTGTTGTGCCGGGTTCAGAATAGCCACACCGCGGTTTTTTTTTATTTTATTCGTGCCGTGTGTTTCATTGAATGTTTTTAGAGAAGATTTATTTGTTATTCTTCGTCTAACTCAAGATTTATATATAACAGCGATTTACCTATAATCATATAAAACCGATTTAAGTATGGATTAGAAAGAAGAGAGAAAATGAAGATCACATATCAGTGGTCACAACATCCACATCGGAATACCCGAGTGTTGTGCCGGGGTCAGAACAGCCACACCGCGGTTTTTTATTTTATTCCTGTCGTGTGTTTCCTTGAATTTTTTTAGAGAAGATTTATTTGTTATTCTTCGTTTAACAGAAGATTTATTTATAACAGCGATTTACCTATAATCATATGAAACCGATTGAAGTACTGTTTGGAAAGAAGAGAGAAAATGAAGATCACATAATATTAGTGGTCAGAACCTCCACATCGGGATACCCGAGTGTTGTGCGGGGTTCAGAATAGCCACACCGCGGTTTTTTATTTTATTCGTGTCGTGTGTTTCACTGATTTTTTTAGAGAAGATTTATTTGTTATTTTTCGTCTAACTCAAGATTTATATATAACAGCGATTTACCTATAATCATATGAAACCCGATTGAAGTATGGTTTAGAAAGAAGAGAGAAAATGAAGATCACATATCAGTGGTCACAACATCCACATCGGAATACCCGAGTGTTGTGCCGGGGTCAGAATAGCCACACCGCGGTTTTTTATTTTATTCGTGTCGTGTGTTTCCTTGAATTTTTTTTAGAGAAGACTTATTTGTTATTCTTCGTTTAACAGAAGATTTATTTATAACAGCGATTTACCTATAATCATATGAAACCGATTGAAGTACTGTTTGGAAAGAAGAGAGAAAATGAAGATCACATAATATTAGTGGTCAGAACCTCCACATCGGGATACCCGAGTGTTGTGCGGGGCTCAGAATAGCCACACCGCGGTTTTTTATTTTATTCGTGTCGTGTGTTTCACTGATTTTTTAGAGAAGATTTATTTGTTATTTTTCGTCTAACTCAAGATTTATATATAACAGCGATTTACCTATAATCATATGAAACCCGATTGAAGTATTGTTTGGAAGGAAGAGAGAAAATGAAGATCACATAATATTAGTGGTCTGAATCTCCACATCGGGATACCCGAGTGTTGTGCCTGGGTCAGAATAGCCACACCGCGGTTTTTTTATTTTCATTCGTGTCGTGGTTTTCATAGAATTTTTTTAGAGAAGATTTATTTGTTATTCATCGTTTAACAGAAGATTTATATATAACAGCGATTTACCTATAATCATATGAAACTGGTTGAAGTGTTGTTTGGAAAGAAGAGAGTAAATGAAGATCAGATATCAGTGGTCAAAACATCCACATCGGAATACCCGAGTGTTGTGCCGGGGTCAGAATAGCCACACCGCGGTTTTTTTATTTTCATTCGTGTCGTGTGTTTCATTGAATTTTTTAGAGAAAATGTATTTGTTATTCTTCGTTTAACAGAGGATTTGTGTATAATAGCGATTTACCTATAAGCATATGAAACCGATTGAAGTACTGTTTGGAAAGAAGAGAGAAAATTGGAGTTCCTGATGTTAGTGGTCAGAATATTCATATCGCATACCACGCGACTTGTGACCTTATCGTGTCATGGAGTTAGAGTTAAGTATGAACTATTGATTTTAATTAGTCATGTAAATGAAATAGGACCAATGGCAAGTAACTGCATCTGAATATGTGCTTTCCTTGTTTTTTTTTCTTTTTGGCCCGGAGAATATTTTACCGATGTTAGATCAAAATTTTATAAAAAAATAGTACGTGTTACTTGTTATTGGTGAAATGTTTTTGTGTAAAATCATTAAATTTACATAAAAACGTTAACGGGACCAAATACCTGTCATTCCTTCACATACGATCAAGATACATTCAATTAAAATACCTTATATAATGAATGCATTAAAATACATGAAGGGACAACAGGATATCCTATCTCTCACGTCCTCGTCGTGGTCCTGGAAATGCAGCAAATTCGAAACTGAGTGTTTTTAAATATTTGAAAATTTGCTGCAGCTAAGAGAGAAGGCTTTCACTTATATGGAATATTAAATTTCGTTAACTTTTATATATACCCCTTCTATAAGTCGAATAAGGCAAAACATTGATATAAATTTTGGCAATTCATTCCATCGCATAAGATTAACATATTATTTATTTATTTATCCTGGTGGAGTTAAGGTCATATGGCTTTCTCTTCCACTCACCAGTGGAACATAATATGAAATTTAAATATAACATAATATGAAATTTAAATACAACAAATTACAATAATTTTATATGCTAATCAATACTTTTAATATTAATTATTTTTATGTTCATACCGTTGAGGTTATAATTATTATATACTAAACAATAAACTGAACAAAATAAAAGTAATGTCCAACAACACAATAAATATAACGACAAAATTAAAACTAATGAAAGAAGTATACACAAAGGAATAACAGCTCGAATCTACCATAAAAGAAAAATAAATACAAAGTAATAAATTGTAATGAATTAATCTACCATTTTTATATATGTAAGAGACATTAGGTAAAAATATTGGTAAGTCTTAATATTATTTGTTTTGAATAAGGTAAAAACAAATAATTATTGATTGTCAAAAAAAAATATCTTTGTGAGATGTTTCTGTTAATAACTTTTAATCAATTTGTTTTTAAAGGATGGTAAAGTTTGGCAGCCGCTGACATAGGGTGAAAGAGAATTCCATGTTCTAGCAAGAGAAACTGTAAAAGATTTCGAGTAATAGGTAGTGAATTTCACTAAAATTAAACACTGTTCTCATATAACTCTCTTTGAATTTTGCTACAAGACGCATCTATTAGATACATTCTGTAAACCAAAAATAAGTTAATCTTTTAGAACTTCAAGGAGGAGACATCCCTTCATAAATCTCAAAAACTTATATTTTAAAATAAACTACTCCTTGAAATAATTAAACTGATTATTTTAGTTTCTAGCCTGATTACTAGATTTATCTTCACCCAAATAAATAATTTCCGAAATTAGCTACATAAATGCAAAATGTTGAATGGAGAAATATTTCAGATAGAAATAAAATAAACAAATGTACTAAAAATCAATCCATTATACCGTGTCATATTAACTTAGAATAGCCAAGACAGATTGAATATGTTATTGTCATAACTAGAAGAAAACAGTTCACTGAGCCACATTGTTAGCTTGACGGCAGTTTCTCTATGCTGGTTTCCGGATATGGTTGTTTCTCAAATTAATTAACTATGGTATCACCGGGAATCGAATTTGGGAGCCTCGGGATATATAAGTCAGAGTTCAGATATGCTAATCATTACCTCACATATTTGGACGTAGAATTGAAATATGCTTCCAATTAATTTTTAATTTCCGGTCTTTAATTTATGTCCGAGGTGGGACGAGTAGAAGTAGACGTTAAACTAAGAATAGGGAAGAAAAACATTTGTAAAATGCAAATTGAATAGAAAAGAAGAGAAAAATAATTGATTTAAGTACACTAAATTAATGAAGCGTGCGTTGCAGGCTGAATAGGTACGCTGTATCCGGGATCGATTCTTGATTCTACTAATATGGCAAGGTTTAGCAGTCATCGTTCATCCTTCGCATAGGATGTTACACTTTTCGTCATCCCTTTTAACAAATCCCCCCTTAAATAATGATGAGTCACTTAATAGATATCAAGGGCATACCCTCACGTGTGGTTAGACCGCAGAACGCCCAGGTTTAATAAAACAACTTAGATTGGGACTTCCCTTTGTCCCAAGCTAACGGGAAACGTTGCGTTATCTCATTTGGAAATCTTGATACAAAAGGTGTTCGACAAACTCAGCCTACAACGTATTTTTTTTTCAATTAATGCAGTTTAACCTCTCACCTTGCTGGTACTTTTACGTGCCACGCTCCAACTGTATATTACAGTGGAACGATCTATCGGGAGACGGATTTTAACTATAGATCACACACAATACTTTTTTGACCCCTCAAGGTCATGAAAGGTTCCCCGAATGAGTTATCAGCTCAATGTCAAGGCTCCTCGTAGACAACACAACATTAAGACGAAACACACCATTCACACACATTCATACTAAATATGGTGAATATGATGATGATGATTATGAAGAGTTGTTGTTCGGGGATCGATAATGTAAATATAAGTAAACATTTATTTTTATTAGTATTTTATTTAATAATGTTTCTTTAACAGCTAAGATCAATAGCGTCACAATTCAAATATTGGTTTGAGAGAACGGAAAAAAAAACATGTACTTGCCATCATAAATTTTACAATATGAGACCCATGGCTTTAGATCCCTCCCGAAGGAACCCATGCTCAGGATTTTTACGCCCTAAAAATCCATGGACCCCGACCGGATTAGAAGCCCGCGATCCTGGTAAACTGAGGCGAGTATGATATCCACACTTGTAGTAGGGCCTACATAAAAATCCTTATAGGATAAGAATATAGAGTTAAAATTCGAGAAGGAATATACGAATGTACGGAAATACGGTACGTTCCCTAAGTAAAATAACATTAGACATTTTTAACAACTTACAAACTTGTCATATACAAGCATTATAAGGAAAGGTATCAGTGACCCAATGACGCGTAATAAACAGACCAATGCATTTGGATAATTCAGCGGCCAAAACGCTGCAAAAGCGCTTTAGCTCTTTATCTGCCCCGTACCATTCAGCGGGCAATAAAGCGCTCTAGCGGATTTGCAGCTATTACCAACGAAGTAAAAGTAGGCTACAAACAGAGGAAACCGCTGCATCCATTGTGATTGGTTGTTTCATTCAGTTTAAAACATGGCGTCTTGGTCTATGAACAATTTATATTTGATGTACATATGTTTTATCTACGTCTGGATATTAATATATGAGTTACTCAAGGTGGGTAACCCTTTTAGACGAATATAAATGATATATTAACTAAAAGTAAGGACAGTGATAATTTTAATATTGTTATCAACATGAAGAAATTACGATATGACATCTTCTTTGCATGTAGTTCATTGTGTTATTGATGAGTCAATGATTTTTATTATGAAGATTATATCCCCAGATGATTCAATCGCTAATGCTTGGTGCAAAGTTAATTACAATTTTCATTTTTAATTTCAAGATATATAAAATAAATTAGAATTTTATGATTGTGTTCATGGTGTAATTTCTGGAAGTGCTACAGTGGTTGTCGAATCAATTTTTTCATAGGTAAAACGAGCATTTGTACTCTTCTTTAAATGGCTAACACAATAAGAAAATTGTGGAATGGACGAAGAGATGAACTGTGTATCTTATATATGTAATATTTTCTGAATAAAGAGCTTTGTGAAGTATCGGTCATACATTGAATTGAGATAGTATAATATTCTAGAATTCTTATCTAAATTTGATCAGTGAAGATACAAATACTCTAGTGCAACGTGCATCAATAAAATTAAATCAGCCAGAGTTGGTTAATGTATTAACAGAAAAATTTGCACTCAACATAGAATTTTAATCACTGCTGATCCATTATTCAATCTCCAACTTTTGTATACATGTCCTATCATTGAGATACTGAGAGTCATTACTTGAACCAGGAATGAACAGTTTTCAATTTTCACTTTAATTTCCAATTTCTCGTAAAATAAAATGTTGTCAAATTTTAATTCAAATGCACGTAGTCTCTCTTATAAGATATTGCTATTCACTGTATACTACCATTAACCTTAGTGATAAATGTTTTTCATACATTATAAATGATTCAATGATATAAGTGTAATATTTAACTTTACTAAGAAAGTGGCATTGCTAATGTTTAGAGATTATGTTAAATAATTTCTTCAAATATGATGAGAGAGTGATCATCTATAATTAACTGCGGTTATGATGGAGAATTTCATATATATATATAGTTCGATATTACATATGTTTGGTATTACTGTAGCCATGATAAGGATGATGATGATGATGATGAAGGCCATATGATTTCGGGGACCGTTTGGGCCTTAAAGTTTTCCTGACATTTGTCTTACAGGTGAGTAAAAACCCCGAGAAAAACCTCACCCAGAAAAACTGCCCCGACCGGGGATCGAACCCGGGCCCGCTGCGTGACAAGGCAGCACGCTACCTCGAGACCACAGCGGTGGACTTGTCCATATAATAAATCGTAAATTCTGTATTTCCCTATTAGTATTCTGATTAATTTCAATAGCATCGCATAGTAATATGAGTAATGAGACCATGATAAATTGAAACTGGCGGTTCCGCTGCATGCAGCGGCCCATTCAACAAAATTCTTAAATTGCAGCTGCAATGGCAGCCATTTTTGCTAAAGCGCTTAGCCGTAGAATATGCCCAATAACTACAACTGTAAATGTATGATCATTAACTGTGCATACAGACACAAATATCAAAGGCTCTCAGCAGAACGATCGCCAAAAAAAAAAAGGTGTTCACAACAAGTTTTATGGGTAATACACGAGTTGGAAGGCCGAAAAAACGATGGGAGCATTGTATTAAGGAAGATGCTGCAAACCTACTTAAGATTCGCAACTGGAGACTTGCTGTGCAAAATAGAAATGATTGGAGGCAGAAGTTAAGGGAGGCCAAACCTCGAATTTGAGCCAATCTACCATTGGATGGATGGATGGATGGATGGATGGATGGACACGAATCTAACAAGAATAACACAATGATACAAGATAAATCTCTTTAGATGTTTATAATATTATCTCTGGCATCCCAGTACCTGTCTACAAAACTGCTAGCCGACAGTGATGGACAAATTTTGACGTGTTTAGGATCCATCAGATCCGAAGTGCTGCACAGGATATAGAACTGACTTGGTAAGATATATTTTATTTGGGACAAGAACCACCATCCAGGAAACTTGTCCCGGCCGGCAGTCGAACCCGGGTATGCTGAGTACGAAGCAGCGACGCTACCTCGAAATCATACTGTGGAACCTGTCTTTATTATGTAAATTCCAATTATTGTCTTGGTATTCATCCAGTATTCATTCTTTAAACGTCGCCATGCTATCTTATTCTGTTACTGTCCACTTCATCTTGTATTAATCAAACTTCATAATTTCTCTTACTTTTTTATTTTGTGTTTCTATCTATTCTGTTTTTTTTTCTTTTCTTTTTCAACATTCCTTATTACCGTAAAAACATCTATTAAATATATTGTTTGTAACGTAGCAACGATTGAATGTATAAAAAATGCTGATGGCTTATTACTACTATTATGCATCAGTTTCTATAAGGGTCGTATTTTTATCAAGGTTCACGATTGGAAAGAGGATAAAGATATATGGAAAGCTTATATCCGAGCGGTGATGAATCTCCGGATTTGATAGGGCCAATTAATTATTTCTCTTAGGCTATATTTTGAAGTTCGAAATTTGGGAAAGTTGAGATTAAGTAATTCAAATTAAAATAGAGAAATTCTGAACACAATACATAGGACACAAAATATATTTAGATTGTCCAGATTTTTTAAAAAACAATGTTATAAGTAGTCGGAAATACAATAAAACTCCACTTTATTGGTATTTACTTTAGAACATGTTTCGGGAGATCTTCCTATCATCAGCTAACTCTGTCTGGTCGTAAGAACCCTGAGGAGTGAATTTTTTCATTGATTCTTTAACCCTTTATGTTTTAAACTGAATTACTTAATAGGCTATTCAGGATATTACTTTATTATTATTTTTGAGTTTATAAGTTTATATTAATATTTAAAAAAATCCAAGCGCGACAGGCCTAGAAGGCCCTTGGTCTACCAACCGGTTGCTGGCCTCATGTCCGGCCACACGTATTAATCGCAGAGGTAGACGATTATAAGCCAGTGTAGGGTTACATGTGGTCAGCATGTCAGGTCCCCAAGCCAGTATAGCTGGTCTCCTCAACCTGGAGTCACCACTTATATATCCTATATATACATACATTACAAAGTACACATATTGAATTAAATTTTTAACAGTTTTTCAGTATATTTATTACACCTAGTTCAAATTAAACTTGGAGTACATACATATTTTCTCTATGTTTATTTGATGAATAAAACTTAATTGTTTTACTCAAAATTTAAAGTAAATTAACGACAAGAGATAAAACAGAAACGGTGTTTAAACATTCATGTCACAAGGTAGAAAAATAATTTCAGAATACAAATATTAATTCCATGGCGCGACAGGCATAGAAGGCCCTTAGCCTACAAGCCGGCTGCAGGCCTCACATCCACATGTGTTAATCAGAGGTAGATGATCATCTAGCCGGGGTGACATGTGGTCAGCATGTCGAGTCATCCAGCCGTTATAGCTGGTTTTCTCATCTGAGACCGCTACTTATTGTAGCTACCCAAATGTACCATTATGCTGAGTGGGCACAGGTCCCATACTGGCCGAAATACCATGAGAAAATTTCTTCTCCCATGGAGACTCGAACCAGCGCAGCGCAAGTCCCGTAGCTCTGCGCCAAGGCTTCCTGCCTTAACCACTCGGCTACGGAGCGGAACAATACAAATATTAAGAGAGATAAAACAAATAGAACTGATCAAAGTAATTTTTAACAACCATAGAAAAGAATAAAATGGAACTCCAAACTTGAATTAAATATTTTATTTTTATATAAGTCCATCACTGTACTAGATTTTGAAAACCGACTCCCCCAGCTGTGAGTCACGTACTTTTCCCCGCAGAGAGTTCCCTCGTTCTGCCCTGTAACTCTGCTGTAATGCAGCGATCCTTCCGGTGTCTAACTGAACTATTTTAAAACAAAATGTGGCATTCAATGTTATAGCATAGATCAAAGTTGGTTATACATAAAAATTAATGGAAGTGCGCAAGTGTACCGGTGTGGTACGTCACTCGGTCCTGTGTTAAATAAAAACTTTGACATTTTAAGTAATCCCCCATATTTTGTATTAGTACATCATAAGTATTGAAAATTGTAAGAATACGCTGTAATACCAAGTTTTCACAACTTCATTCATCTTCCAAAGAGAGCAGTGCTCCATATTTTTCAGTCCCGAAAAATTATTCATTTCGGTCGGATTTTAACCGGTGAACTTCGATCCAGTATCGAACTTAATATTTCCTCATGAATTGTGCTTAGAGACGTAATACGGGTTCATATATATAGGCTATATATATATATATATATATATATATATATATATATATATATATATATATTACCCATCCAAGTGTTTTGTGCAGGCGGAAAATATGTTAACTAACAAACTGTCTTTCTCTTTCTAATCCTTACTATGGTTCCACTTCCTGTCCTCTGTATCATGTTGTTTGATTGGCATGTGGAGAACTGACAAATACTATGTATTTTAATGATCCGTCGTTCTGCGCGGTCAGTGGTAGAATGACTAACTTGACAACCCTGTTACTTTTGGGGTTACGTCTAGGAATGAGCTGTCCCTTCCTTGCCCTTCTCATTACATGTTGCCACTTGTGATTTATTGTGAGGCTGGTAACAGAGAGATGACAAATACTGTGATTTTAAATGATCCGACCGCTTGAGCTTACGTGATTAAATGACTAATTTGACAACCATGTTAAGATCTTTCACACGTGTTTAGAGATTCTCCCCCCACATTTGAAGTTGAAAAATTTCAATACGTGATCGGACCGCCCGTGAACAGTTAACTTGGATGTGTAACACACACACACACACACACACACACATGATTAAGACAGTTTTCTTGGGTTTTCCGCGTTATGGATTCAAGGTTGGCGTGATGGATTCCGACGTCGGAATCAGTGGCCAGAGGCCAACCTTGAATCCATGACGCGGAAAACCCAAGAAAACATATACTGTATATATAGGCCTATATATGACTTGAAAATAATAAACGCCTGAACAGGGATTTTAACTCGGACCTCCGAATTGATACTTCAGTGCGCTACCACTTACGCTATCCAGGCAACCTAGCACAAACATTTATTTTTTTACTTTATATATATTCTGTATCATGAGAGGTAGCGGGAACTCTGTCTCACTGCCCTCTAGTAGTTACTATAAAAAGTAAGCAAATTAAAGAGAATTTTTACTGTATAGCAGTGAGGCTTCTTTATTTCGATGTTATAATTAAATTTTTACATTAAGCACTGCATTATATTAAGCAATTCATTATATTCTTAGGTAATTTATTCTGTAATTTTGTCGACATGACCTTTTCATATTCTTTTATTTTCAATTACCGGTATGTTGTTATTAACTGATCTTATTGTTTCATTTCGTATTTTATGAGCATATTAATGCATCCCTTATGAAGATATCTGCAGATTATATAATTGACAGATACCTAATACCTAACCTAATTTTATTGAACATACTGTGCTTGCCTGCTGATCCTAAAAAGTGTTGAGGGAAAAAAAGTTTAATTTACTCCTGTAAATATGATTAAAAATTGAATTTTTAATCGTTTAGGAATTATAGAAAGTCCTGTCAACAAAAAAAAATCATTGGATAAAGTCTCTTTAATATTTGGGGATCAAAAATAAAAGATTATAGATGATTTTAACTTAGCGTTTTGTGATAAGGAACCGATGATCGGAAATGCATATATCACTCGACATGAGATCTTGAAATTACGAGATACCGGGTCGTTCTAACAACAGAGTGTTGGACTTAAATATAGAATTGTTCGCACATCCAAATTTCAAATTATGTTTTGTCTAGATTGTTGAGGGAGGAGCAATGACACTCCTATCATCTAGGCCTACAGCGAGTTCAAGTAATGGTGCAAATGATTCTGAAACCAAACTCCAGTTCTGTCAATGACTTGTCCAGCGTTGTGCTACACAATCATTTTTCTACAGTGCATTGTTCTCACAGGTGAGATCGACCTCTCCTAAAGTTAAGGTTCTGTGGTGCTTGAAATACCCAGTTCCGTATCTCAAAATACACAA
Organism: Diploptera punctata; assembly: GCA_030220185.1. NCBI lineage: Eukaryota > Metazoa > Arthropoda > Insecta > Blattodea > Blaberidae > Diploptera > Diploptera punctata. The sequence goes on from JASPKZ010008377.1 coordinate 1,693,360, forward strand.
TTTATAATGTATTATGTATAATTTTACCAATAAAAGTTTAAGATATTTTGTATATATTGATGATTTTTTGTTAGTCTCAAATATCTAAATAGTACAACAGCAGAAGTTCATAGATTTCCTGGTATATATCCAAATATATTAGTCATGAAGTTATCCAATATATTATTACGTATCTAAATCTTATTATTTTAGTATTTTTGCTATGATCTTATCTTCTCGTACATTTCTATTCATATGGGTACTAAAAACTAAGGTGTAACATACTCCCGGGCCTGATATAGCCCAATTATGATATTCCCCTAAAGAAACCAAGGTCTAACAATTAAATCAGGGCAACTTTATCTTATCCAGGTAAACTGGCCACAAGTATTTTTTTATTTATTCTCTGGTCCCGAGGGTCGCGGGTTCAAACCCGGCCGGGATCGATGTTTTTTTTAGAATGGAAAAATCCAAGGAGTGAGTCCTCCGGGAAGGACTTTAAGCCGTGGGTCCCGAGTCTGAAGATTTTCAGTCTCGTAAAAAATACTTAAGCCTGAATGAAAAAGCCTCTAAGCAAAATTTACCGAATTTTCCCGTCCTAGTACTACCTTGTTTTCCTAGATATCAGTGTCAAGCGGAACGCTGACCACAGACCACTCAAATGACATCTATACGAAAACAAGTTTAACTAAATTAGTATGGTTCAAATTCTTCCCTGTTAAGGGAAACATGGGCATACAAGAAGAAGAAGAATTTATATAACTGCAATAATCATATCGCAAATTTCTACCGTTAGCATATGGCCCGGAGAGTATTTGGGTCGATATGGATTTTACATACATTAATACATAACTTCAGATCGGATTTGAACCCTGAGCCTTCAAGTTAATTAACTAGAGTGTTACCAATATGCTATGGCTGATTAGCGTGAGTTCATATGCATTTAGATCTAAAATAGACTCGTAACATGAGTAAAACGAATTAATTGTGATAGAATAGAACTTAATATGGAACCACTAAACATTCATGAAATACTTGTGATTTAATTTATACAAACTTTGTTGGGAGTTGTAATTAGTTTTGGTCATTCAGTTAATTAATTGCGATGGCCACGGCTATTTGCGGCATTTCCTAACTTTGAGAGCAACTCAGTCTACAAAATATTTTAATTCAACACAATGTTTCCATAGCAACACCGAGCTTCTCTAACTTAGTTTGTTTTGTGACGTGCTGTGGGCCACGAGACCAAGTAACCTATATACGTACAGTCATTTCGAATCAAATTCTAACTTTGACGTTGCAGGTTCCCTCATATGCTGCAAGTAATGTACTCACAAGTTTTGTATGATACATGCAAACATACTGCAGTGATTTTTCAAAACATTTAAAACTAGTCTGTGTGTTAAATGCATTATGCAGTTTACTTCACTGATATATGGTTTCACGGCGATTATTTAATACATACCCCAAATGGGAGTCGATGACCAATCGCATTTCCATGATTATGATTTACACCTCGATTTTATCAATTTAATTTTATCACTTTAAAATTAAGCTCCTTCTTTTTAACATTCTGAATAGGCCAGAGCATTATTTTGCAGTGACTGATTCTCTAAGAAATACGGCTACCAGATTGTATAGGCCTATATAATCCACGAATGTAAACAGATACTGCTTGTGGTGATATAATTGAAAAACATCCTTAGTAATTGATTATACCACAATAAAAAGGAAACCACTCTTTGCACTTTCTTAAACGTATTATTTCCCAGGTAATAATGTTCCAGAAAAATATAATTTACATCATAGGACATCAGAAATTAATTAATAACATATAATGTTGGTTATAAACAGTTTGATGCGTTTCATTTTTTCTCCACTAGGGTGCATTCTTACAATATTGCGATCCTTTGGTAATAAATAATATGATCTGGTTGCAGTGATGAACAAATGAAGCACAATGAATAATGATATTGAGTAAACAGCTTAATGTTATTCGTTAAATAGTCCTAACAAATGCCACAGCTGTTTGGACACATGAGAAAAATGTTAAAGGAGATAACTTCTTAGCTGAATGAGAAAAAATCCATCATGCAGGAACTACATAAACTAAGCGAATACCCCAGAGAGTAAAATGTATGGTCCCATTCTGTTGGTTTACGGAATATATATATATATATATATATATATATATATATTCTGTTGGTTTACGGAATATATATATATATATATATATATATATATCCATCCATAGTAATTCTGCTCGAGAGAAGATCTTTCACTGCAATCATAGCATTTTTATGCTATACTTTGCACCGCTGAAGGAGGATGGTGATGATAAGGATGATGACGGCCGGATGATTTTCGGGGACCGTTGGGCCCTAAGCATCCTGATATTTGTCTTACAGTTGAGGAAAAGCCCCGAAAAAACCCTCACCCAGGAGCCTGCCCGACCGGGAATCGAACCCAGGCCCGCTGGCGTGACAAGGCAGCACGCTACCTCGAGACTACAGCGGTGGACCATATATACGGACCGTATATAGGTCTACTCAATTTTTATGTCAGCTTATTTGAAAATGACTGCAGTGAAAATTAATCATTCATAACAATTGTTTTTTCTTGGTTACGATATCAACACCCGCTATACGAGTTGGATTCGTACGGAAGTGTTTGACAACTCATGAAATCTTGTGGCAAGAAAACGTAATATAGGAGATAGAGCAAAAGTATCCACTACCGGATCATTATACAAAACTGGTCTCTTACCTTATCTTACTGTGACGTAGTTTTGATTCGTTGATCGAGCTACCGCCTTTGAATTTCGCAGGGAGCAACAGGACTCTGATCTCGTCTTATAAAGCAATAGGGAAACAGTTTCGGGTCGCATGCGATCTCTCCAGACGATTCTTGTTCTAATAGCGACCGATTGTATAGTTTAGGATTTCATTCATAGTGTTCTGCCGAAGAGCAGGTCTTTCACTGCAAACTCAACATTCTCCACTCTTTCCTTAACTAAGCCTTCCGTTTTGCATATGCATACAAACCATTTATTTTAATATTGTCTATCATCTGATATATTTTTATGCCTCTTTCCTTCCATTGACCATTCCTTCTAGGGATCCGTCAGCAGGCAGTTTCTTCTTAGCCAGTGGCCAATCCAATTTATTTTTCTCTTCTTTATGAGTTCCAGCATTGTTCTTTCTTCACCCACTCTGTCTAGCACATCTTTATTTTTAATTTTGTCTGTCCATTTATACGTTCCATCCTTCTCCATATCCACATCTCAAAAGCTTCCAGTCGCTTTTCCTCATTCCGTCGTAAAGTCCAAGTATCTGCACCATACAATGTATTTTAGGATGCCTCTAGAAATTTCTGAACCTATCCGCCCGCCGGTTATATAAGACCAGCGGGAGACCTCGGTAGCCAGTCGTGCGTCAATGTGATCTGAATGGCGAAGAAAGTGTTGTAATCTGTGAGTCTGCAGAAGAGACTTATGAGATTGGTTGTGTTTATAAAAGACTCACAAGGGAACTGTCAACCATTGCATGCCGAAATCTACTTGAAATTTCTTTCAGAAATTATCTGCGTTTTTAATTCCAAGGCATTAAAACCCAACGCCAAATTTCTCATTTAAACTATAGAAAAGTAATACAACTCCTGAATTTGTAGATTGGATAACCCTGACTACCTGCCGTCCGCGCCGCGTCAGCTACACTGCACTCCGATCTTACTGAAGCCTAGACGTCCATCTGTTCCGTGGGTTGCCATTGCCGGATTCTGGCCTCGATTTGTGTGCCTTGCAATTAAAAACGGCGGATAAATTTCTGGACACGGCCTTGGCACATCACAATACTTCTCTAGGATAAATTTTAAGGTAGGTTTCGGCATGTAATCGTAGATTGTTCCCTTATCAGAGCAGAAAAAAAAGTGTTTATAAACAGTGAAATATTATGAAATAAATAAAGAAAATTTGAATTTTTTATGAAAACTAGAGTAAGTTAAAATAAATAAATTCGAATTGTATCCTAATTCATCGAGTCCCGCGCCTTAGCCGAGTAGTTGAGACAGGAAGCCTTGGAGCAGAGCTACGGGACTTGCGCTGGTTCGAGTCTCCATGTGGGAAGAAATTTTCACGTGGTATTTCGGTCAGTATGGGACCCGT